>CM021101.1:729678329-729909904 GCA_007115665.2 Sequoiadendron giganteum
GTACAATATAGGGTTGTATGAACTATCTGCGGTGTAGTTTCCTATGTGTAGATAAAAAATGTTAAAAACCACTAAATTTTCACAAAAACGTGATGAAATTCTTGATCAACCCTCCTTCTAGTGCCAAAATGTGAACCCCTAAACCTACGAATGAACAAGAACAAAAAATAATGTCAATGTGTTAGATCAAATGCAAAAAAACATGAGGTATTCCCCATGAAATCCATCTACTAAACTTAAACTAGGAAGAAAATGAAGATAAAACTTAAATAAATGAGAATTAATCATAATTAAGTAAGTAAAATAGTGATTCCATGGGGGAATCAGTGCTAATTGAATGTTGAAATTGGCCCTTTCCCAACTCCTAAGTTGCAATGTGAGTCATTATAGATTGATCAAATCTCTCCAAAGAGATTTGAGCATAACCTAGCTATGAATTGTGAAAATGATGAATGGTTGAGTAGAAATGGGCAAAATTAGCTCTCAATATGAAGAGAGTAACTTTTCATGAAATTGTGGATGAACAATGAGGAGAGAAGCCTCTAATTTATAGATTTTAATTTGGAAGAATAAACAAGTTTTGAGCAATGTGGGACTAACTTTCAATCCAATGGTTGAATGCCACTTGTCACCATGTGAATGGTTGATGGTTGTGCAAGTTTTGGCCGAAGTGCCAATAAATGCAATTAGTTTGAATTTGAATTTGTGAAATGACTTGTTGAAGAGGGAAGGGAAATGAAGTTAATGTAACTTGGCTCAAGGAAAATGACATGTAAGAGGCCATCCAATGGTTGAATTCCACTTGTCACCATGTGAATGGTTGATGGTTGTGCAAGTTTTGGCCAAAGTGCCAATAAATGCAATTAGTTTGAATTTGAATTTGTGAAATAACTTGTTGAAGAGGGAAGGGAAATGAAGTTAATGTCACTTGGCTCAAGGAAAAGGACATGTAAGAGGCCTTAAATTCCTTGTTGGAAGGACCAAGCCTACTTGGACTTTTTGAATTCAAATGAGGGAATATTCCCTTTTGATGCCATGTGAGGGAAAATAGAGATTTAATAAATGAATTCAATCTATTTTCATGTGCAAGTTGCATTCTCTAGAGAATTTTAGTGAGAGGTATTAACTTAATCAAGGTTTTTATTAATTTAATAGGAGATTAGATGATTTGACAATTTTGATTCAAATAGATTAATTAATTTAAATAAGAATTGAGAGGAAATGTTTAATTAAATAAATGATTTTGATTTATTTAACTAAGGAGGAAAATGTTAGATTCAATCAAATAAGGTTTAATCTAATTAATTTAATAATAGGACTTTAGAGATTTTAATCAAATAAAATGATTTATTTAATTAAATAGAAATATAAGGTTAATTAAATTAAATTGATTGATTTAATCATTGGAGGAGAAATACTTAATTAAATGAATAACGATTAATTAAATTAAGAGACAGAATATGATGAAATTTTGAGAGTATGATTTAAGAGGAAATTTTGTTAGTAATCAGGATCAAGTGTGTCGAACCGAAATTGTACATTTTCCATGTCTACAAAAGGAAATTATACATTTAATTGTTCACTGTTACAAAATAGAATGGGATTTTTCATAATGAATTGATAATAAACAATGTTGTTTTACTAGTAACAATATTATCTATGATTCTCTTTTTGAAATTTCAAGCAAGCCAAGATATTTCTCTAAAAATTGAATAGCCAAATTTCATACATGAAAATAGAATGTCAAATATTCAGAACTTGAACAACTTTCATCTCTAAAATTCATTGTGCAACTTAATAATATAAAGATTTTGAGTTGATCATACTTCTCAAGGTGGAACTTAAACAAGTGTTTAGACTATAGAAAGACATGGAAGTTTTGAGTTCTAATTGAGCTCATTCCTTTTCAAGTTTATACATACATTCCCAAGTCACTTTAAATTAACAATTCATATTGGTTTGGTACATTTCCCTCTAAGTAACTTTAACAAGCACAAGTTTGACCTTAAAGAAATGTTGGTTTCACCACTCAAGATCAACATGCAAGAATCTGAGTTACATGGGAATCATCCCTTCAATATTTTAGATGGAACCCTACAAGGATTTCACCACCTTTCCCACTGGAATGAGGCAACATTATATTACAAACAATAAAATTTGAGCATTTTCTCTAGCTGCCATATATTGGCCCAAGAAATATGAAGAAATCGAGATGAATAAAAATAGAACATAGGGTTAGTACCCTTTTGAGGGTATTGATGGTTAATCCACATTTAAATTTTAAAATATCATAAAAACATAGATAATCAGAATTGAGATTCTGATGAGCCATCAAATGGCTAACACAAAAGTGTGAACTTAAAGAATAGTCATATTTTGGTAGCTCTAAGGCTTAGCCTAGCAATGAAAGCTAGCTGCAAGGCTTAAAAAATAAAACACATACAATATTGGCCATAGGCTAGGCGACCTAGAAACTATGGTCAATGCCACACTACTCGATTCAAGGACGTGGTTTGAACATGAATACATTTTACAGTAAAATGATGCAATCGATAACATGAACAAATTTCATTCATACGACGAGTAAAACCTATAAAAGAAAGTTGAGTTTTCTTTCAAGGTATTTCATTTACTTGATAGATTGAGCTTTGTGTGAGCCTGCCTTTTGATTTTTCCATCACCCATGAGCTCTCTTTCTACTTTTTTTTGTCAGACTCACTACTTTCTTCGCCATTGGCATTGAGTATACTTGAATGGAAACAAATACAACATTCCTCTTTTTGCATGTCATTTGTGAAGGCATTGTTGCCTTACCATCAACCATTACTCTTTATGAATATTCTCATTAAAACTATGGCAGTCCAAGTCCTTCATGGATTTTTTCTTGTGATTTTTCATCAGTTATCTAATTTGAATTCAATATCAATTTAAATATGTGTATGTATATATACATGTATATATATGTATGTATGTATTCACAGTTATTACATAAACATGTATATATACATTCTTGTAAAAATTTCTTGTTTGGAAGGGCTTATAAGTTCCATATGCCATATTTTTTCTATTTTTTTTAGACAATAGGAATCGGGTAGCACAATCCCTTATAAACTATAGTACACTTAGTAAAAACTTTAACGTGATCGATGATGCTGGCCTGACATGTCCTCTGGTACCATAGGGGTGAGGGAGACTAGACCTCATCACCAACCTCTTGCAATAGGAAAGGTTTATCCAATTGAGCTAGGGCCCCAACCCCCCATATGCCATATTTTAAATTAATGAAATTAATTTCATCACAAGCATCCAAATATGAAACTAAAATAATTTGTTTTCAATACTTTCTTTTATTTTTCTTCAGATTTTAGAGTTTGAGCAGACAATTAGATCTACAAACCATTCATTTCCAATTACTAAAACAAATCAAGCCATGAAATTACATCCTTCTAAATATACAAAATAGTTCAAATGCAATTCATCATACCTTTATGGTGTGTGCACCCAAATTCCAACTGGCTTACCGTTTGATCTGACTAAACAATCCTACTTCTATTGTGTTCTCATCCTTAAACCTATCACCCTACAACTACACACACTTACACTTGAAAATTTATCAGTAACATTCAATTCTTGGTAACATATAAAATAATTCTCAAAAGTTTGCAAATTCAACATCAGTCAACTTCTTGCATTCAATTTTTGAAAATTCTAAATTTTTCTATTTAATATTTAGTCAATTTCTTTAATAATCCAATTTACCATATGATAATAAATATGCAATAGAATTGGGTTATGAAACATGGTGATTATTAGCTCACAATATAAAGTAATTTCCACACTGAATACAAATGACTCACTATTTGAGGGCTCACTGCTGACAAGAAAGTAGGGCTCATTGTCATATTATAGAAAACCAAAAAAAAAATTTATGGTGAGAAATACATCTCAATGCAATTGGAAAAATCCACAATGTCACCAACACATTCATATCCTTCTTGAAGATTATAGACACCTTCTACTCACTGCTTCTAGTAGTCTAACTTATTGAGGTTCATATTGCACTTCACAAATTCACACTTCACACTTTTGCAATTCATATCACACACTTCAATACATAATTCTTCATCAACTCAACACTTATTTATACCTTCTTAAACTTTGAAATCATTCAAAAATATTTTCTATGCACCTAAAATGTGCAAATTTAAATTAGGTTGGAAATTCCTATGGTGGAAAGGAATGAAATAAAATGACACCACTTCTTGACTCAAACCTAAATCATACCTATACATCACCCCACACTTCTAGAAACATCGAATAAATTCCAAAATTAGTGTAAACACCCAAGGTTGGCTGAAACCATGTAAACACAATTAACATTTAACTACATGCTTCCTCAAATCTAAAGATGCTTGTGACCACACACAACACTTGAACACAACCTAGAATATTCCAAAATCACCTTGAAATCCAACAAATTCCTTCACAACAACTTTTACTTGAATAATTTACACACCTAGTACACTCAGACAACCTTCCATACATTGCAACTCAAGAAATCAACTTTTTGAGCTACAAACCATGAAATTTTTTGACTATAGGTATATATGCCCATTATCAACACGATTCCATAACTATAAGACCAGCAACCAAACTTTGGAGAAATGAAGAGAAAAATTGTTTGTCCTAGAAACCACTACAACATACAACTCACACACTAGTGGGCACAACTCTCTCAACACAATGAACCGCAAAAGTAGATCTTCAACCATGAAGAAATGTGGAGCAAAACTAGAACAACTCTGTAACACACTTTTTCCTCTTTCTTTCAATTTTTTTGAAAAGCACTTATCAACCAAGCACTAAAGACACATACTCATCATATTAAGTACTTCCTCATCATCACTAAACTAACTAAAATTCAACTATATATCCATAGAAGCTTATCAATGCATATATAAACATGTTTTCCTCTCATTTTGAACATTGAGGAGGTAATTTATAAATGGGAGATAATTAGAAGGAAATTATGGAGAAGTATTGAATTATCCTCTACATGTTATCATACAACAATCCATTATGTATGTGAGATAACATTTTTTAGATCTATCAAGAAATCAAGGAATCCATCAATCAAATTGTGTGTACCATCTCCTCTTCAAGGGATTTCACATCAAGGTAATACTATAAGTTATCATTCATCAATTTCAGTCAATCATTATTGTTTTAGCCTTTGTCTGACCTAGGGTATGCTCTCTTAATCATCATCAATGACTATAAGGGGAGTTAGAAATACAAAAGCTAGGGTTTGAATTGGGAAAGCATTTATATAGAACAAAATATCCCTACTTTCATGTGTGTAGGTAAAATTTGGAAGTTTAAGTAGAAAATTTAGTGTAGAAAATGTATCCCTCTACATTTTCATAATCATTTTTTCCCTCCCTGCTGAAATTGGGCTTCTTTAAGCCTTATTTGGTCCTATTTTGCATCCAAAAGCCTTATTAAATGCACCCTTCAGAGGATAGTCTTGACACATATCAAATGACTAATCATAATTTAATGATTTTTGATTGCATGACCCAGATTTAGTGATTTGTGACTCATACGCCACCTTGGGTGTATGGGTCCCACCTAAGTTTGAAGGCCTAGATCTAAAATTGGCATTGAAATCAATAATTCTTGAAATTTGTGTCCCAAACCTAGCATACTAGGACTTATACGCCACAATTGGCATGTGAGTCCCACTTAATTTTGACCTATTTTGAATTCAAATTCCTAGTGGGATTTTATTCTCCTAGATCTTATGTCAACTTGTAATGTTGTAATTTTGGGTAATTTGGGATAAATAAGTATAAATACAAGGTTCTTTCACCTATTTTCTCCTAACAAGTTTACAAATCATCTAGCACCTTTTGAGATGAAACCTTATAGAAATTTTGACTTTACAAGATCATTCAAGAGCATTCAAGAGTGATTATCAAGCATTTTTAGAGCTGCATTCAAGAATCAAGCATCATGTCAAAGTCATCATGCATCATGTTTGTCTTTGAGCTAAAATTTATGATGTAGGTTCTTATGATTCAAGTCAAGATATACATTCAAGTTATCCACCTCATACATGATTGTAGCCTTTGTTCCAAGGGTTTGGTGAGTTGCAACATTGTATATTTTTCAGTCATCATTCCTTCTTTCTATTTCATTTCATTTGAAGGTTTGATTTCCATAACGAGGTTTGATCAAGGAAAACCCCTTATCCACTAACAAAAAAAAAATTCCCTTTCTTTGATGTGTGATTTTCAGATTTAGGTTCAAGACCCATTGAAGATAAAGTTTGGAGAAATTTGTCAAGTTGTCAAAGTTTTCATCTACATGCAAGATCATCATCAGTCACCATCAAAGAAAAAATCAATGTTTTAGACTTAGATACTTGATAGGAGAGAAGATATAGGAGAACACTAGAGGATATCAGAGTTTCATATCAACCCTAATACTCAAACTAAATCACCACTTGTGGAATATGAGTCCCAGTATACTAGATTTCAAGCATTTCTCATAGATCTTGGTTTAGCAATTCTAGATTCTGAGTTTGACTCAAAACCCTAAACTAGGACTGAATCACCCTACTAGTGTATTAGTCCTAGTACGCAATAAAACTTATATTTTCAGGAGTTAAAACCTTGTTCCAATCTTCTAAAGTCTTCCAAGTGCCCCTTTATCCTTTCTCAATTTGTTACTTTGATTTTTTGTTTTATATCTTGATTTGCATAGTTAGATTTACATATCATTCTATTTCCTCTTTTCCAAGCCTTTTCTTGGTGTTGAACCCCTTTTTATCTTTAATCACAGCCCTAGGACACCCTATTGCAGATATCTTTTACCAATTCCATCCTTATATTGAGATCTCTAGGGTTTCCATAAATGAAACTTGAAGGAAATTGGTAGAGGAACCCTAATCCCTCCTTATTTATTTCTCCTAAAGCATATAATGATGATTTTCATCATTTCATTTTGAACCTACCCTTTATAAAAAAAATATTTTCTAATTTGGAGTGCATCATAGTCCTATATCTAACTTACATTAAAGTTGCATTAGGTCTTGCATTAGTTAATTTGCATCTAGGGTTTCTAAATCTTGCATTAGTGAAAGTCCGTATAGGTTACACTTTTTCCTCTTGCATCATTGAATTTCATTTGAAATATATAATAACACATTGTCTACACATCATAAAAACTAGGAAATCTAAAATTCACTCATTTTTTTCTGAAATTAGTGCAAAAACCCTAATCTAGGACTTATATGCCCCTTGGGAGATTTAGTTCGAGTAGAGGTGGTTTTACCCGATTTATAGGTATTTTGTGTTGACTATTTTGTAGCACATAAACCCTTGAAAAACCCTCACTAGGACCCATATACCCTTCTAGGTGATTTAGTCTGGTGTTACATCCGAATCTACATTTTTTAGCATTAATAACTTTGTTTCTATGTTTTTGTTTCCTATTGTTAGATTCTTGTTTGAGTTTACTGAATTTTTGTTTCATTCACTTCATTTAATCTATCTTAATTTAGTTTATTTCATTCATTACATAATTTTAAATCTCATTTACATGTTTCATTCTAGGCTATTACATTGCATTTCATCATGGATATGTGCTTTTGTAAGCTTTGGATGTCCTTGAAATCATTAGTGGATGTGTCAAGTTGTTCCTTTGGAAATGACCCTAATCAAATTCAACTCACTCATGCTCACTTGACTCCTAATGTATGTCCCCCTCATGATGTTGACATCATTGGATAAGATGATGACAAAATGAACAACTTCATAAATGATTGACTTAACAACCTTGAGACTAATGCATCCTTTTACCCTTCTATGCAACAACCAATGCAACTTGATATTTTTTGTCTTTTACATCCTAAAATTGAGATACAATTTGACCTAAGTTTCCTACAATAGGTGAACCTAGTTCCTCTAATCAAGCAAAGATTCAACCATCTATGTTAACAAGGTGACCAACACTTCCATCAACCTAGAAGAGACATATGGAAAAGGATTCATGATTTTAAGCAAACAAGGATGTGATACAACAAGTGAGCATGAAACTAATCATCTCCTAGAGAAAATACCAACTTGTAGTGTCAAAAATGTAATCCTTTTTTGCTCTTGGTTTGATAATTGACATTAAATCTGAATTAAGGATGTCTTGGGGTGGTTTTTTAATGTGTTGTAAACATTTACATTATTCTAGGACCTTTTTTTGAATAAATCATTCCTTAATTGATCCTTTGCAAAGGTTTTGTAAATTTTTGTAACAAACTTTCACACTTTTTGAGGATGTATTTGCCTAATGGGCCCCTTTTCAATAAAAATGAACATAATGTGTAAGTTGTTGAAGTGTTGTAAAGTACTTTAAAGAAATTTCACACCTATTTAGGTGGTCTTAATTCATTGTGGTTAATTGGGCTTATTAACCCCCTTTTAATTGAAATTTAGGCCTTTATTTTGACACCTTCCGAAGATTTGTCCTGACAATCATAGATTAAATAACAAATTATTTCATTGGGAAAAAATTGGTCTTGGTAAGCTGAGCTAGGACCCATCACCCTTGATGGAAAATGGGTCCTCCCTTAACAATACCCCCCTTTATCACTTGATCTAGAATGGGTTTTTGGCCTTATTTCAATCCCCAAAAGCTTGGTCCTAGAAACTTAGTCGAGACACATGGGTGTTGCCACAATACTGGTTTACAATTTCTAGGGGATCCTATTTTTGGCTAAAATCACATATTTTAAGAAAATATAATGATTCAACCTTTTAAAATTTCCATTTAAAGTATTTCAATTGAAGAGGGTTTGATCAAGCCACTTTCGATCAAACCCCCTTGGATAGAACCTCACTAGTTTTAAACCATACCTATAACAAAGTCTCCATTACACCTAACAAAATGGTGATAAAAAAACACTATTGATTTACCTTTTGGGGGATCAAATTAGTTCATTTAAAATTTAGTTTTGTAATTATGTAGTCCTTATTATAATCTTCCCAAAAAGTATAATTTTAAATAAATATAAATTGATTGTTATATTTATTTTTTATTTCTTGTGAATGTAGGTTTTTAATCGACAATCAAGGTCTTTGTTCTACACATGTCAAAAAATAGTAGATTATCAATTTATTTTTTGAAAAATATCAATGCATTAGATATTGAAGTCCTTGATCCAACAAAAAAATAAAATTGAATTTTGATACATACAAAACAATTTATGTTGTATACGGTCTGCCTATGTCTGAATTGTAATTGGTTTGACTTCGAAACTCGATTAGGGAAAAAATATTCAATTAAACATTATGAATCCAAATGAAAGTGCTAGATATCATAGTTACATATTTAAATTTGAAAAAAAAAAAGAATTTTATCCTTCATGGAAAAAAAGTTATGTTGTATACGATGAGAATAACTCCTTCAAAATGGTGTTTACGGAAAAAAATAGTTTTCAAAGGACACAAAAAAAGAAGTGCAATATAATTCCAAAATTTTTGAAAAAAAATATATTTAGAATCTACAAACAAAATTTCACAAATCACTAGTTTGTATCATCTTTAAATTCCTCACGATTTAGCTGCTATAGGTGCTTGAAAGTGAATATTTAGTTAGAAAAAATTATTTTAGTGTCTAGTTTGGCCAAAAATTGTAAACCAGTATTGTGGGATCATCCACATTCCCCCAAGGTGTAAAAAGGGTCCTCCCTTAATGAGATCTCCCTTTTTGAATTTCATTTTGATGGGAATTTAATTATCTTTCTTCCCAGATTTGGTGTGAGCCTTAATTCTTTGAATTTTGGGGTTAATCTCATAATTTAGTATAAATAAGGGATGAATTCACATAGTTCCATCCTAAAAAATTATGTGACTTCATGAGATAAAGAGTAAGAGAATTATAGAGCATTTCAAGAGCATTCGTAAGGAATTTCAAGGTAGATTTCATGTGTTTATAGCAATAATTCAAAGTCATATCATCATGTCAAGGGTTTAATACATTCATGTGTGTTGAGCTAAGAATTCAATGTTGCATTGAGGATCCATTTACAAGCATTATCCTACATCTAAGATCTGCATTCTTCATGGCAACTACATGTTAGTATGCATATTTCATTCAAAAGACATCATCCAAGGTGATATCATTTATATTATTTCATGTTCATGCTTCATTTCCTTCATTTCATCAATTGGTTTAATTACCTACAAGGGGTTTGATTGAGGAAAACCCCCATTCACTAGCAAATCAATATTTTTTTCTACCCTCGAGTGTGATTACATAATTACAGGTTGAAGATCAAGTTGAGCAAGAATTTTAAAGTTTCTAAAGTTGTCATTTAAAGTGCAAGATCACATGAATAGCTCTAAGGAATTGCATATAGGTTTCTAGAAGCTAACAACAGGGAATTCAATAGTGCAGACATCAATGAAAAGGATCTTGAAATTAATTTTCCATAACCCTAAAAGGACCCATTCACCACTAAAGGTGAATTATTCTTGTGTAAAAGTACAAAGTTGTGTCACGCTTTTGGCCAACTTATCAACACAAGTGAATTTTAGTATTTATAACTGTAGAAGTTGATAATCCAACCTCATAGATCCCAATGAACACCTGCAAGCAGATAAAATATCATCAAAGGAGATCAAGAGACACAATAATGGTGCTCTTCAAACATGAAGCAAAAGAGGAATTACTCGAGAAGTTAATAATTACAAAGAGATAAAAAACCTAAAGTGAAAACCCTAAGATGAAGATTAAATTATCATGTGACAAGTGTCAAGATCATAATGAATGAGACAACATGACTAATTTAATAATGCAAAATAGAGATTCCTCATTTTAGCTTAAGTGAAATAAAGTAAAGATGACTTAATTAATTAATCAACATGATTAAATTAATCAAGAAAACAACCTATTAATCTAGTAGCCACCCTTAAGATGAACTTAGGGAGAAGATAAAAAACTAAGGACAAATGCATGAAAGAAAAGATGGGTCTTGGTAAACAAGGCCGATGAGGTACCCATGTAAAAATGTAAAAGATCTCTCACAATAGGAGAAAAAGAGAAAACCTCATGAGAAAAACTCTTATCCAAAAAAGAGAAATATAGGTGAAGGACTAAGAAACCTCCAAACAAGAGAAATTGTCCCAAAAGATAGTAACAAAGGATGAACACCACTGAAGCATGAAGAAGCTACAAACACTTTCATAGAATGATTGCTGAAATGATAAAGGAAAAAACATTATCTGAAATAGATGATGATTAGGATCAAGAAGATAAGAATATGCATGAGTGCGCTCAACAACACTACTCGAATCCGATGGAGAAAAAGGAAAACACTTGAAACTCAAAGATATAGATGGAAAAAGTACCAAATTTCTGCAAAATTGATCATGCAAAAATGGAAGGTCACCTCCAAAAATAGGAATGCATGAGTGTCCATATGGTAAGTGTTCAATCTCACCTAATTGCATGGATAACCAACTGCTGCATCCACCTAGTACACAGGAACAAATATTGTATAGATAGATAACTTCAACACGAAACCAAGGAAGCATTAGCACCAATAGTAGAAAATCCCCCATAATGTTGAAAAGGGAGAGGCATGACAAGTACATTGAAACTGAATGCCAAAAAGAAGTGCATGAAGAAGAATCAAGAACATCTGAACGTGCAGACATGAAAGTACAAGTAGATATAAAGGGTGTGAAAACAAAAGTCACACACGCATGAGAAAGGTATGAAGGAAAAATTCAACTCCCATGGCACTTTATATCATAGTGCGAATATAATAAGGCAATAAGTGATGTGCAAGATCCCATAATACACTTGTTGTGGCACTTTATTTCAGTGTGTTTACATAAGACAAATACATGCAATGTGAGCCCATAAGGTCCGAAAAAGGACAACTTACTTAAAATACAATTCTTTGATAGAAAAAGAGAAAACTAATAGCACCATGATGAAGTACAAAAAAATTCATGCACTTAAAAAGAAATGGCACCGAAAAATGTGTTCTAGTGTAGAAGATATGGCCCGTCGAAGTCTCAAAAATGAGAACAGAATAACTACAACACTGAGAAAACAGAATTCTGGAAAAAAACAAGTCAAAACTGGAAAATACCTGAATGACTGTGAACAATGTGAAATTTCACCCCATTTTAAAAACAAAATGCACACAAAAAGACCACCGTATGGCCGAGATATGGCCTCTAGAAGTTGAGGTGCAAAAGGGAAAAACCCAGTGGAGAGGCATTGAGAAGGGTAAAAGAGATCTCATTGAGAAGGGTAAAAGAGATCTCTGCCAAACTTAGCAAAATTACCTCCAAATCTGGAGTTCTGCCAATTTTAGTGTTGTAGATAAAAATTCCCCAACTCTAGTGCATTTAATTATTTTGCAAAAAAATTCTTTGCCAAAAAAATCAAAGAAACCTCTACATGAGAAAAAAACAGCCAAAAAAAAACTTGTGCATTTTTTTGAAAAATATATATTTATATATAAATAAATAAAAAAAATTTAGAAAAAATTTGAAAAAATAAATTATTTGTTTTTTTTTGAAGAAAAAACACATTATAAACTTTTGTTTTTAAAAAGATATTAAAAAAAGTTGAGGGCCCTTGGGCTGCCACCAATGGGCGATTCCCAAGGGGGCCCTGCCATGCACATGGCAGGGGGCAATACCCCATGGTACCATCCATGGGGGCCACCACCCTACCATGGCAGGGGGGTGATACCCCAATGAATGGGTACAAAATTTTTGTTTGTTGTAAATTTTTATTTTTAAATGCCAAAAAAGCTTGCGTGTCTTTTTTAAAAAGGCTTTTCAAAATATTTTTTTTAATGATTTTTTTGAAATATTTTTTATTGCAGGAAAAAAAATATTAAATATATATTTTATATTACCTCAATCTGTGTGTTGGGAAGGTCGTACGACCTTTTTGGTAATTATTTTTTCCTCAAATGTCAACTGCTTTGATTTCGATGATTTCAGAGTCAATCTTAGAGTTTTTGGTAGTTGTGGATGCAATGGTGAGGTCCGTTTGGGCTCAAAATGTTCTAAAAAATCAGGCACCATTTGGATTTGGAAAAAAAACTAAATCTTCAAACCCTCACTGATCTGACAAATGAAAGCCAAATTTTACAGAACAAAGGTCAATCTTGACTCTTCTAATAGCTCTAGATATGGAGAGGTCTGATTTTACCCTGGATGCACTTAAAAACCACTTCAAGGCATGATCCTATGAAAAAGGAACAAGAAGCTTACAGATCTGGAGCTCTGATACCATGTAGAGGTTGATAATCCAACCTCATAGATCCCAATGAATATCTGCAAGCAAATAACTTGTCAACAAAGGAGATCAAGAGACACAAGAATGGTATTATGCAATCATGAAGCAAAATATGCATTACTCGAGAAGTGAATAATTACAAAGAGGTCAATTTTTAAGAAAGGAGATCAAAAATCTAAAGTGAAAACCCTAGGATAAAGATTAAATTAGCATGTGACAAGTGTCAAGATCATAATGAACGAGACAACATGACCAATTTAATAATGCAAAATAAAGATTTCTAAGTTTAGCTTAAGTGAAATAAAGTAAAGATGAATTAATTAATTAATCAACATGATTAAATTAATCAAGTAAACAACCTATTACTCTAACAATAACTAAAAATCAATTTTGGTCAAACATATGATCTAGTAAGATTCGTTCTAGATAAGTTAAATACTTCTACAACTTTTCCAACGAAAATTGTTGGCTAAATGCATATGTAGCACCACTTTGAGGCCAATTTACTAAAAAAATGAAATTATTTGAAAAATTTAATGTTTTTGTAACTTCTACTCATATAAATATATATTTTTTAAATGTAAAAAATACCCTTTTGTAGATCTGTAAGTGTAGTATTAAAATATATATTTATTATAATAGTTCAATTATTTATTTTTTTATTTTTATTTTTAATTTTTTTTAGGTTATCAACACACAAATATTAGGTTGATTACCATGCCAAGAAAAATACTAAAACTTATTTTTAAAAGAATTAAAAAAATGATGCCCTAGATAAAACAATCAAGATTAAGATCTAACATAATATTTTTTCTATTTTAGATAAATATTTAATATAAAAGTTGATGTCAACTGGAAAAAACCATGTTTTAATTCACGCACATTTAAATATTTATTTAAAATATATATTTATTAAAATTACAAAAAAATGTATCCATACCCTAAAGTTTCCAATTATAAATATACACAAAAAAATTGAAAGATAAAAAATAAAATTTACTATATAGAGCTTGACGTCTCATGTAACGTCATTTTGCAACATTTTATCAGCAACTAAATTATAGTGTTAATTTATAAAAAACTTTATTCAAATAAAATTTTAAATTTAAAAAAAAAATACAAACATAAAATATACTAAAAAATACACATTTATTAGTTTTCATCATTTCAAAATTCAAAACATATATGCCACTTTCTAGTGAATAAAGTTTAAAATTTAAATAAGTGTTGGACGTTTCCTTTATAAAAGTGTGACACAACTTTATACTTTTACCCTCCTCCATAGCTAAAGAAAATAACTTTCTTGTTAGGTAAACAACTTTTTATGCTCTAAAAACATCCCCCATAGTTGATATAACAGTTAGGTTGAATTTCTGATTGTTATTGGCATCTTATTTTACACACAATTGAGTGAAACACCTCTTAGAAACATAGTGATTCATCATCTTGTTCACCAACATTTTGATGAGATACTTTTTTTTTTTTGGTGATTCATTTTGGTGAGCTCAACTTATTCAACTTTGCAATCTTTTTATTTTTAGAGTCTTTCATTGCATCTTAAGTTAAAAGCTTCCATTCATTGCATTTAGATTTGCATTTAATTAAGATCTCATTTATGGTTTTTTATTTCGCATTGAAATATTGCATATATCATCTAGCGTTTTGATTTGTATTATTTTTCACTTCTTAAATCTGAAAATTACAAAAACAAATCAGTCATTTTCCATCTCATTTAGATCTCATTCAATTGCATTTGAAAATCAAAACAAAATTGCACTTCAAATTAGGTCTTGCATTACATCTTTTTATTGTATTTTTACATTGAATTTCTGGAAAATTTGAAGTTGCATTTCATTGTTTCAAACTTGGAACTGAAAGACATAATTGAGAGATTGGAAATTATTAAAAAATACCTAACTAGGACCCATTTTCCTTTATTGGAAGATAGGTCCCTAATCAGGTCTGATCAATACCTTGTGGCATCTAAAAGGGCATTAAATCTCACTCTGAAATCCATACAAAGATCCTAGAAAGGCCTAACTAGGACCCATTCGCCCTTACTGGAGAATGAGTCCTTGTTAGGTACAAATCTGCATTTTTAGGACATTAGAATCTCAGTTTTTAGATTATGTTTGGTGTACTGTTACCTTTCAGTTTCAGTTTCTTGATTAGTTGTTTCATCCATTTCATTGCATCTAGCTTAAATTTCTTCATTTTAGTGCATTGTTAGAAGTTCAAAATTGCATCAAAAAAATTCATTTTCCTTCCATTGTATTGTCTAATTAGTAAATTGCATTACTTAGATTCTAAAAATTGCATTTCATTCTAGGTTATTGCATTGTCCCTTTGTTATTTTAGGGTTTTCACATTGGTTTTGTAAAACTTGTATGATATTTACAACTTGGTTTCATATTCACAATACTATTATAATACATAGTTTGAGGCTCATGTCATCCAACAATCTCTCACTTTTTTTGGATCTTGGGTGCTCTAACTCTCTTTCTGATAGTGTTGAGAATCAACCCTCCATGGATCATAGTCTGCATACTTCACTTCCAATGGAATCACCTCCTACAACCAATGTCCCTAACATTACCAACACCATATCTACCATTACCACTTCCACTCAATCTTTGGGGTCTACTAAAATCAAAGGTAGGATTACAATCACATCATCCATGATACCAGTATCCATTCCTACATACACTAGAACACAACCTACAACAACATCCCAACCTACCACAATATTCCAACCTGCAACAACATTCCAACCTGCAACAACATTCCAACCTATAAAAACCTTTCAACCCAAATCTACCATTAAACCAACCACAATAGTTATGATGTTCTAGCACCATATACACTTCCATAGGTATTCCCGTAGGACTTCCTTCCACATTCATACCTTTGAATACAATACCCCCTCAATAATCCACCTTCAATAACCTACAATTCAATAGCCCTCAGAATACATACACTACACCACATTATTTCCCTTAACCTTATGACCAAAATGACTCTCTCATTAACTCACTTTTGCAAAAGATGAGATATCTTCAGCAACAAGTGGCAACACTACAATAGAACAATAACGGTCAACCTTTGCAATACATCAATTCCACCTTGTTTTCTTTTTATATATTAAGAGCACAAATGCCACAAGGAATAAAGGTCCCTCTATTTGAGAAATATTATGGGAAAGTATACCATGTAATCCATGTTTCAACCTTCAACAAGTGAAATAAGGGCTTTCTACAATTAACTCCTCTTCAAACAAGTCAACAAACAATAAGCAAGTGGTTGTTATAAAAATGACAACTCCTTTTGGGGATATATAGAGAGTTCACTCTTTTACTTGATACATTTCACAATATCATGTTCAAATTATTGACAATAACATGGTTACTTTCCCTCCTATTAGAGAACATGATCCTACTATACCATTTCCTAAAGGCTTTCGAAAAAATTCTTATTGTCATTACCATCAAACAAATGGACATAGTATAGAATATTGTAAGCGTCTTAAACATCTTCTGCAAGAACTTATTGATTCTAATCATTTAATAATTGGAGGTTTGAATGAACAAGGCAATAATTTTTTATCTCCTCCTAATCAAAATTTTCAAATATTTACAAATCCCATGCCTAAGCACAATATTTCATTTGTCAAATCTAATAAAACAAAGACTGATGTGATGAACATTGACACAAATTATGACAATACAAATACCATTGAACAACATCCAATGAATAATATGATAGAATTTATGAAAGCTAGACCTTGTAAGGGCTTGAATAAGAAACCTCTCGACATTAATTTCTCACAAAATGACTTACCTAGACATGCACCTAATGACCATCATTACATAGTTGGTTGAATCAATAATAAGTCCACTAATGGGATATTGATTGATCTCGTTTGTGGAGAGAATGTGATCACATAAGAATTATTATATGTGCATGAGCTATATCAAGATACATATGACAAACCTAAAGCGTGGATCAAGATACATAATGTATTTTATTTCCCTACGATAGGCTCGATAGATCTCCCTTTAAAAGTGGGACCAAAAACATTAACAGTCTCATTATCCATCATTCCACAATCGAACCTATTTCATGTGAAGATAGGCTATCCATAGCTTCACTCCATGAATTTTGTCCCCTTGGTTGTGCATAAATGTCAAAACATTCCATTTGTAAATGACATCTTCAATGTGCATCATAGCAGGTTTTATCCGGCCTCGGCAAAAGTGAATTTTCCACTAGATTACTTTTCGATCAAACCTATTGAACCTATAAAGCCTTGTGATGATTTATTTTCAAATCATATCAAAAATTGAAGGCAAAGAAACTGCTAGAGCTATCCCTTCACAAAATCCATCAACCTATAACCAAACCAACCATCCTTGATGAGACAATGATTCAACCTAAAATACTTTAAAACTTACAAGAAAAATCTATGGAATAACCTCCTACAATTTCCCACAAGATACAACAAGATAGTTTAAACAATCCTATTGTTCCTCCTAGAGTCAAAAAATTCTACAAAGTCAAAGATAAAGTGGTTGAGAAACCTATCTGTGTTTCTTCTATTCTTCCCAAGGAAGAGAAGGAACCATTGATTGACAAACCTGCTCTTACACAGAAACAAATTGACAATAAACCGAAAAGAAATCAAAGTGCTAGAGAGCATAGATGTAGACATCGTGCTATTTCTCATAGATTGAAAACTCAAGAAAACAACAATAACTTAGAAAATAAAAAATCCAAACCTACCTAAAGAAATGCATGATGACTTTCAACCCTCACCATAGATTAAACAAGAAAATTGTATGGACATTGTTATTCGACCTCCTACTATGATTAATAGAGAGGATGACATTAACATTGCAAATATTGATGAACAATTGCATGATGATTTGAATACATTTTTTCTTCTTCCATGAGCTTAAATGAAAAATATCCTAAAAAGAGTTTTGAGCTTGGTCCTTGTCATAGTTCGGCACTTGATCTTGTCCCTTTGGCTAGTTGCCTACCTTCCATTTATACTGACCGAGATTGGGAGGTGGATGACCTACTTTAGATTGAATTTCCTATGCCTTACTAGTCTTTTCCTTTTTCACCTTTCTTTATGTGATTGCATGTGTGTAATGTGCCCCCATGACGTTTTGTTTGATGTTCCTCTCTCTTTTGTGCATTCTTTTATATGTACCTTCATTCTTCTCTATGCCATAATAATTTTTCATTTATCTTGTGCTTTTCTTTTGGGGATGTCGCAAGGCATCGAGACATTTATGTCTCTTCCATGTCGACCTAAAATATTTTTCCTCATCTTTTTCATTTGTCTTGTGTTTCCCTTTTGGGGATGACACAAGGCGTTGAGACATTTATGTCTCTTCTATGTTGACCCAAAATATTTTCCCTCATATTTTTCATTTGTCTTGTGTTTTCCTTTTGGGGATGATGCAAGGCATCGAGACATTTATGTGTCTTCCATATTGAACCAAAATTTTTTTCTTTATCTTGTTCATTTATCTTGTTTTTTCCTTTTGGGGATGATGCAAGGCAAGAAATTCATGTTTCTTCCATGTTGACCCAAAAGTTTTTTCTTTATTTTCGCTTTCTTTGTGTCATTCTTCTAGTTCTATGAGTATTTGGGGAATGATGACAATTTAATGCTTTATGATAATATTGTAGCATAGAAATTTCAACCCCAAATCCATAGATCCCTTATGTATTTGTGGGGACAACCCTTTCTCTCTATTTCATGATGCAACTTGCTTCAGAAATATATGACTTGGCATATGGTTTACTAAAGAAAAATTACATGTCTTCGACTAAAAAAATTGTCTACTTTAAAGAAATTTCTCAAAATAATGGTGTAGCAGCTTCTTTAAAGTTGGGGCATACATCGATGACATATTTTGGAAAATTTCATGGCATGATTTTCCTTTTTCTAGTGATGTGTCATTGGGTTTGATTCCATCCAAGAGTGTACGATATACTAACATGATATGATGCAAATGATGTATCCCATGGGTGACTATATGACACTTTTGACTTGTCCTCTCTTGGAGACATTACGCACAATGCTCCCTAATAGGAAGACCAATACACGAACAAAGAAAAATCCCCTTTAGCAATTTTTTTTAAAATAACATTCAACATAATTTTAAAAAATAATTTACATTGTGGTGCCTTATCAAAGTTATCAGGAGGATAATTTTGGTATGGTTATTATGATGGGAAGTCGATACACTGGTAGGAATTTCTAATTATAAGGTGGGAATATGACATGTTGGAATTACTTTCTCACTAAACCACTTCACTGGGACAACTCACCTAGTGGACACACAAAGGTTCCACTACCCCAAAGTGATCATACATATTTTGGAGAAAATCAACTAGTGGATAAACTAAGGTTACACTACCCTAGAGTGAGTAGCATACATATAATGGAAAAACAACCACTTCCTCACATCACATTGAATTGGTTGTTCTTGATCCTTTGTTTTTGATTAATTTTTTTCCTTCGACAGGGTATGACCAAGTATCTTTTTTATTTATACATACTTAAGTGTCTTGAATGTCTACTTTAGTGTGAGTTTGACATGGGGTCATCCTCTCACTAATGTGGGGGTAAAATGTAGTGTCAAAAAAAGTAATCCTTTTTCACAAATGGTTTGATATTTGACATTAAAGCTGAATTAATGATATATTGGAGTGGTGTTGTAATGTTTTGTAGAAATTTACATTATTCTAGGACCTTTATTTGACTTTATAATTCCTCAATTTATCCTTTTTGAAGGTGTTGTAAAGTGTTGTAACACACTTTCACACTTTTCTAGGATGTATTTTCCTAATGGGCCCCTTTTCAATAAAAATGAACATAATGTGTAATTTTTTTAAGTGTTGTAAATTATTTTAAATAAATTTCACACTTATCTAGGTGGTCTTAATTCATTGTGGTTAATTTGAGTTATTAACCCCCTTTTAATTCAAATTTAGGCCTTAATTTTGACACCTTCAAAATATTTGTCCCAACAATCATAGATTAAATTATAAATTATTTCATTGGGAAAATTTTGGTCATAGTAAGTTGAGCTATGAGCTATTTTCCCTTGATGGTGAACAGCTCCTCCCTTAATAGGACCTCCCTTTCTTAGTTGATATAGAATGGGTTTTTGGCCTTCTTTCAATTCATTGAAGCTTGGTCGTGGAAAACTAGCCATAACCCATTTTCCCAAGGTGGTGAATGTGTCCTCCCTTAATGAGACCCCCCTTTTTGAATTTCAATCTGATGGGAATTTAATTATCTTTCTTCCCAAATTTGGTGTTGACCTTAATTATTTGAATTTTAGGGTTAATCTCCTAATTTAGTATAAATAAGGGGTTTATTCACATAGTTTCATCTTAGAAAGCTTATGTGACTTCATGACATCAAGGGAAAGATAATTTTAAGATAATTCATAGGGAATCTATGTTGGAATATTCTAGAATGTTGTGTGATGTTGCTATGTGGTTTGTGGGATATTCTGGATGTAGTAAAGAGTGAATTGATTCTTTGATAGTATTATTCTAGGTTTAGCCAACTTGGTGTTCTAGCGTTGATTTCAGAGATGGTTTGTTATTGTGGAAGCTTTGTGTAGTGTGTCAGTGTAGATTTGGGTCCTGGTGAACACTTGGTCTTGTCCACCTTCACTTATTTCCATCGCAAAAGTGTTTGGTTTCAACCTATTTGGTGGTTGCACGTTTGAGGTGCAAACATTTCATTGAGGCTTACCTAGAGAAGTTGTTTGAGGTTAATAAAGATATATAATCAAGGTTAATTGTTGGAGATGCCTGTGAGGAGTATTTATGTAACGGATGATGTGAATATAATCAATTTGTGTGATTTTATTGTGAGCTTAAATGCCTAAGGCTACTAAAAGCATTGAGTAGAAGGTGTCTACATTTTTAGTGTACCTGAAATTGCTAGAGGCGGTGAGCCAAAAGTTGTAGATGGTGTAGAGTTTTTTTGGTGTATCTTCTTGTTATTCCAAGGAACTAAACCTCCTTGTAACAATTTTCATCTATTCTATTCTATTTTAGATAGTGAGTTCTTTGGGAAGGGAGCCCTTGGTAGTGAGCCATTCTTTTCTTTTAGATAGTGAGACCTTCCAAAAGTGATCCTTTTGAATTTAGTATTATTATTCATATATATGTGAGTTAATCCTCACCATAGTGTTTCCCTAATTAGGTTTTTGCATGTAAATATGGTGTTCTATGGTTTATGGTTGTGAATGTGTCTATGTTTCATTAGTTTACATTCATCTTGATGCATAATAAATATTTGAAGGTTAATTAAGGTTTAAATTATTTAATGTATAAATTATTCACTGCCCTCTCAGTTGTAATCTATGTCTTAGAACAACATTCCTATATTTTTCAAGCAAAAGAGTGAGATATTTTGCTTCCCAAGATAATCCTACTATTTTTTAGGAAAAGAAGGAAATTAAAAAAAATTAGAAAATAAAGGTAAATGAATGAAGAATGATTAGGTACCTTAGAGTGGTGAACATGAGTCCTTTGGTAACTAAGGAAAAAGAATATTGATTTAGGGGGTGTTACAATTGTAGTTTCTATCAAACCCCTAAAATGTATGAGATGCTGAAATCTTTAGCATAATGATAATTAGTAATATTAAAATGATTGGCCATGCCTCCAAAGAAATCAAAGTGTCATGAAGTAACCTTGATCTCTATAATATCCCAGACTGTAAAAACGTGCTAAGTGTCAAAAGAAAATAAGTGCATTTATTGAAAAATAACTAAGGTTGGTGCGAAACATATTTTCTTCATTAATTGAACTGAATTAATCTCATTTTAAATTATCAATTATATGCAAGTGCTAACGAAGAACAGAAGAAGACTATTTATGTGTTGCAAGAAAACTCTAACAATAATTGTTTAGATATTTTTCTATTGTTTCTTATATAGAACCCTAGTATCAAAAAGAGGTATCATGGCTGCACCAACTATTATTGATGTTACTAAGAGGCCAAGGCCCAAATATAAGAAATTTCCATTCAATGCAATAGAGGTAGACAAAGATGGGACATTCTCAAATATTCTAGTGGGCATTGTGTACTATGATTATATCCATGCTAAGATAAATTAAATTAAACATACCTATTTGTTTTACAAGGTTCAACGTGAGCTACTAAATGAGAATGGAGTATACAAGATGAAGTATGGGAACATTGTTGCAAAAGGGTTGGACATCTGGAGAGACTTTCTAGACTTTTGAAAAAGAAAGGAATGGGTAAGAATCACCTTAAGCCATATTCATGATAATTTCATTTGGTTAGACAAACCCTACTTGATCACCTAGGATTCTATTAGGGTATTTATTGGTTTTTTCACCTTTGGACCAACCGCAGTGTGGAAATCTATAAAGAATGAAAGTAATATGGAACTCAATGGTGCAAATTTTGATAAGAGAGTCCTAACAGTAAAAGATATAATAGATCCTAGTATCCGATATGCTACAATGGGTATTGTGTACAAAATCTATTTCATAAATAGGTAAGGGTTTGCTACCACCACACTAATTTACATTGCTCATTAAATGATGAAATAAAATACTAGTGTTGAATTATGTGAGCTATTGAGAGAAAAATTGATGGAAAACCTAAAAATAATAAAGGAGACCAGGTACAACTTCAAGTTTTCTTCTTTGATCAAATGTCTTACTTTCTTCTTCCTTAATGAATTACCTAGTTTCAAAGGAAAAAATTGGGATAAATTCACTCTGGTAGCTACACATATCAAGAAACATATGGATGGTTTTCCAAATGAACAATCATATACTACCATGTATTTGGGTTTCTTTAAAATTTTGCAAAAAGAGTTTTAAGGGAAATACATGATACCATCTAGTTTGGTCTGAAAATATGAAAATAAGATATCCTTTATGGTAAACAAGCATCATTGTTTTATGGAAGTAGAAGAACCTAGAATAATATGGATATCTAAACTACGTTATGAGGTTGAGAATGAATTTGTCCATAGTTACATAGATATTTTTTCAAATTCTAAATATCCTAAAATAAAAATATTTAGTACATATAGAGATATCATGGATAAAATTTACCAAAAGGAGAGAAGAAATCAATGAAAATAAACTTAACAAAGTGTTGAAGGAAATAGGCTCCACATGCTACTCAAAAATTAAAAGAAAAGTGGAGCTTTAAAAGATATTGGGTACCTCTCCAAGAGGTATATCTAATGTTCTCGTGGAGGCTTCCAAAGTCAAATTTTCTCTGTTGGATGCTAGTCTTGGTCTAAGGAGATCAAGTAGAACCTCTCTTGCTATTAAATTTTCTTCACTACCCTCTAAATCCACTGAAACAATCAACAGTAAAATAAAATCCACATCCCAAATCACTCTGGAGAAAAAGTCCACTAATGTTGGCCATGTTAGGCCTAAAAGAAAGGTAAAAGAGAAAATTAAAATTTGGAAGAGTCAGATGATATTGACCATATTGAAGAAGTAAAATATTCATATTCAGAGAAAAGAGAGAAAGGGGAAGGTCAAGTAAAAGAAGTAGTTATCTCCTTACAAAAAAAAGGAAAATGAATTGCTCAAGAAAAGAATGAGAAGGCTCCTTTGGCCACACATAGCTCCCTATACTTTTCCCAATACTAAATGGAATTGTGGAGTATAATTTATTGAATGGTACAATGATGTTTCATACTGATGTTCCTCTAGGAGATAAAATAATAATTGATTTATTTTCATTGAGTATATGATGATGCAGAACATCCCTTTCAAAGATATTGTTGAAAAGGCTTCAAATAGCCTTGTTTATGCTCTAAGGAAAATAAGAGAAGATGTAATTAAAGATGATGAATATTTGAAACTAGAAGTAATTGATAATACTGGTATCCTTGTTTCTCAAGAAGAAAAATAAAATATCATCCAAAGACAAGCTAAATAGCTCCATACCAAGATAATAATAGATCTTCTAATGATCCTAGATGAGGATGTACAAAGGAAAATTAAAAATTAAAATGAAGAAACTACAAGGAAAATCATTGATGAGATGCAAGGTAATGTTGATGGTGCATGACAAGATCCTCCAAAAAATAAAAGTTAGGAAGATATTTCTAGTTAGAATGAAATGCAAGGTATCTCCAGACAACATAACAAATAAGGCATCTTAGGTGTACATAAGGTGAAATTTGTCACGGGAATGGAGATAGAAAAGGAAAAATAAAAAAGGCCCTAAAGATAAGACAACCATGGTCCTTGAGGATATGAAGATGAGTATGGATCATACTTCTCTAGATGATTCTATCCTATAGGATATCCCTAATTTGTTCACTCATGACATTGATTGATCACTTTTTGAAGGCAATATGACTATTGGTGATGAAAGAAAAATGAGGAGACTCCTCCTTCGGTAATTACTAGCACATAAGGCAGTGAAAGTTATGGTAAAGATGGTGCTCCTCCTCCAAAACATAATATTTCCCCTCAAAAGAAATCATAAAGTAATAAATAGATGAATGAAGATAATCCTAATATTTTTAGGATATGAAAGAGAAGGTTGCAGAGAAGTAAGATGCTTTTTTGGATAAAGTTCAATGCTCCTCATCTTGATATTTTCTTAAAGACCTATTGTCTTTATATGTTCAGTTACTATTGGAATCAAGGTACACTAAGAGGGGGGGTGAATTAGTGTTCTACATTTTTTAAATTTATTGATCTAATCCTTTAAGAACTTATAACATTCATCCAAAATAAATATGCATGAACATAAAGCAAACAACCATAACACCATAAAACAAGGATTTTTACATGGAAACCCTATAAGGGGAAAAAACATGGTGGAAGGCCAATCCACAATATGAGTATACTTAGAAATAAGTGTTTACAATATGGGAATGCACTTGCATTCAGGAACACTACCTAGAGCTCACTGCTCATATATGAAGACTTGTTGTCTTAAAAAATATTTAGATTAAATCATCTGAGAGATTCAAACTAAGATAATAGCATTTGCTAATGCCTGATTATAGTTCTAGTTAAGCACATTAGTAGATTTCTTGACCTTCTTTTTGATTTTTCTCTTCTTCTCTACTCTGCTTCAATTCGTAACACAAATCCTTTTATGCACAAGTGAAACTATGCATAATCGCTCTATAATCCTTCTGATATTTGCAACTTGCACAAACACACTTTGCATATATATATAAATGATATAATCAATCACTTATATATATTTGCAACTAAATATTTAATCGTCCATATGTCGGCTCCCACAAAATATGAAAAAAATTACAAATTGTCAGCTCAATCCAAGGATAATTCTTAATCCACACCAACCAAAGTTGGCTGCAACATAGTGATGACCAAAATCAACATGTTCAAACACAAAAATACTTAAACAAGTATTCCTCAAGTATCTGCAATGGCTACATCCACCAAGTCGACCTTTATGCACTATTAAACAAAGAATTAATCAACCAGATCTTCTAACTCACGCACTAATCGATACGAGGCTCTAAGATTCAAGAATAAAAAAGATCATATACCAAACATCCTTCACTGAGATCCAAAACTAAAAATATTAATAGAACATTCGCATATGAATCAATGAACAAAATTATGTTAGATTCTTTGTCCTTGGTTGAGAGTTTTTCACAAAACTTTGATCTGACTTCCAGTATGATCAAATGATGATGTGTGGATCAAATCATTGACTAGGATTTCCATCAATTCCAACACCAAATAACATTTGCAATGTCTCTTGCCAACAATATCCCCCTTTGGCATTGATGGCAACACTTAGCAAAAAATGACTAAGTGTCGGATCAATACCAACATGAATTACACTACCAACCTTTAAAATTTCAAAACACAACTCCCCTTGAGATGATTAAGGCATTTTTCACTGTCCCATTCTTCCGCTTTGACATCAATGGAAAAGGAAAGAATCTGCATACCAAAAATCAAACAAAAAATGCTATGAACAAACTGCATATGCACAAACAGGCCTCTACAACTTACATAAACTTGAATAGATCTACAAAATTGTTCTTCAACAACTTAAAACTCATGTCCTAACCTTTCTTGAGACTCTCAAAGATAGTCATGTGCCCAAAAAATAATTAAGATTGCATCTCATCAGTTTCAAGGTTTATCGGATCATTGACCGCCATAGTATCTTGTGCTTCCTTCAGTGCACTCAACATTGTTTCCATCATAGGACCAATTAGTCCTCTAAGCTCACAAACCCTTTCCATAATTTTATCATTATCATGCTTCAAACTCTCTATATTTTCAAGTAAGGATATGAATTGACCTTCTTGCTTTCCAATAGAGATGGTTAGAGGATCAAATGCTTTAGAAATATCAGCTAACTATTTCTCATGATCCTTGATTTTATTTTCAAAGTCCTTAGTGAACTTAGATAAAGATAGACATGACCTATAAATGTTAGCACCTTTAGATAGAGCACTTTGAATATTATTTACACAAGTAGTTAACAAAGATCTATCATTAGCTATCATCCCTTTCAACCTACTGAAACTTTTAGCATCAAACTCCTTTTGTCCCTTATCCTCAGTTGATTTCTCAAGGGAATGAAAATGATTAATTATAGAATTAATAAGCTTATTTAGCTCACCAGAGGGAGAACCAGATGGATCTTTGACAATGTGAGAAGGCATGAACTTCTTCAAAATATCGGATGCAAGATTCAGCAGCTCATTGTCTTTGATATGTGATTTTAAAATTTCTTCCCTTCCCTTGTTCTGAGTGAATGAAGCTACCTTCAACTTCTAAATAGGGGATAAAGTGTCAAAATTGATAGGAAATTTTACTAGTTCACAATAAAACTCTTCCTATTTTTCTTCTAATAACTCCCTCACTATGTTAGCAATGTCTCTTGCTTTCGAAAGAATCGCCTTTACTTCATCCTTCTTCTCTTCAACTCTTAATTCTTGCTTGGCTTTTGGAATATATTTTTCTTCAACTGAAACAACTTTAGGAGCTTCAGTCTCCATAGGAACTTCTATATTATGAAAATCAAGAGAAAAATGAGTTTCATCAACTATATCTTATTTTCCTTCTTTTTCTACCATACTAGGTGAAATATCTCCATCATGCACTTCTTCAGAAACAACATCGGTTTTGTTCCTTAACAAAACTTCCTTTAGAATTTTTCAGTTTCTTTTTCAATTTCTTTAGTCTGACCAATCATAAGCTTGGTTAGTCTTGTTTTTCTTTTGAAATCCTTTTTAGCACCATTCATAATTGACTTCTTTTCCTCAATAGACATCATCGAACATAAATTTTCAAGTATGTTCTCTCTCAAATATTCATCTTCATTTTATGCATACACTCTCCTCGTTTCTGAAACTTCATATGGAATTTTGGGTAATGCAGACATTATTTCAATAAGAGCTTTATTGAAGTTAGTCAAGTACTTTATTGAAGCTTCCTCAAGAATTCTTTGACCATCACTATCAAAGGTGTCATACCATTCACAAAGAGGCTTAATATTGCCATCCTTAATCAATGCATTCTCCACTTCTTCTATAGACATACCTATTTTGTCTCTTTTCATCCTTTTATTTCATTTCTCTTCACTAGAGGGCTTGTCCTTAGAGACTATTTTTTCCTTTGTTCCTTTATTTTAATTTCTCTTATCTCTTATCTCTACATCAGATTCAGTCTCTTCATCTTCAAAAACAACAAAATAAATTATTTTTCTTTTATCCTTCTTCCTCTTTCCTTATTTAACAAATGGATTGGCTTGAATTTTTACAAGGCTTGACTTCTTTGTAGGACCAAATGGGAGATTAGATATTATTGTAGATCTAGTTCAGGCAAAGGATACTATCGGACTAGAAGATTCAGTTCTAGATAGATCTTTTGCTTCTCCTTGTTCTCTCTTTCTTCTGGCTTCTCTCACAACTTTTGCAGATATACCTATACTCTCTGCAAAGGCTTCCACTTATCTTCTTACTCTCTTGACTATCACATGATTCCTTAGTTGATCATGCACCTGTACATCCTTTTCTCCGTAGGTCCAAACCTCTCTTCAAGTGAATCCCGAGGTTTTCTCAACAAATGTTCAACATACATTTCCAAAATATGTTCTCCAACCTCATAACCGATTGGTATAATCCATACTATTCTAGGATCTGCAACTTCCATCAAGCATTGATCAATATCAACCATGAAACAAATAGAGTCTTTGTAATTTTCAACAATAGATTTAGGAATTATTTGTCTTTCTTAGATCTCATTCTAGTTTTTTTTGAAATAACCCCATATTATAGTATTTCTTGTCTTTCTATCACCAAATTTGTGCAGGATATCTCTAATTTGAGAAGCTATAGGTTTATTACCTTGCCATTGTACTTTTCCAAATATCGTAACTTCATTTATAAAGTAATAGAACAAACACAACAATAGATTACCATTTTTGAAGGAATTATTTTATCTTTCTTAATTTTACCAAGATTCTCCATCAACTAGCTTTTGATTAATTCACATAGATCATATTTTGCATTCTCCTTCACCATTTGATATGCTACATAGATAGTTATGTCGGATACAAAAGTATCTCAGCTATAATGATAGATTTTTTAACTAATGACCATAGATGCAAATATGACATCCACATCAAATATATCATCAATTTTCATAGCTCTTTTATTATAAACTGAACTAGTTGCATTAGTAATTATTTAATTCTTCATGGACTTCAAGATCATCAACCCACCGAAGGAATTTAAACTAGTAACCATGCTTATGAATTCTTTTGTAATCTTAAAGGGTTGATTCAACCACATAAATTCAATATGAACTTGGCTCAAAATATACTAGACCCACTCGCTTTCTTCAAACACAAGAAATTTTATAGTTTGCGTGAATTTCTTTTCTTCTAGGGTTTTGAGTTCAAGTTTAACACAAAAATAATCTCCTATAATGTGATTGTTGTACAAATTCAGTAATCGTGAGCTCCCTAGCTCCTCAATGTTTGCATGAATGTATGCCCTAATTTCTTCAATATGTAAGACGTCATATGTAATAGAAGAAAATGCACCTACGGGCTCTATCTCAATAGATTTGACATGATACCACTTGTATTTCAGATGGGGTCGATCTGTGATATCAACTACCAATGGAGTAGTCATTTTATAAAATTCACAAGTTCGTAAGTTTTCCCAATAAATACCTTTTCATTGGTTTGGGGTTTGATCGCCGAATCTCCTTGACATTGAATCTTCGACAAATTTTGCCATAGTTTTCTTTATAGCTCTCCAGACTTCTTCTTCTGCAAAGTGCAAATTGATAATTGAAAAATACAAATGACCTTTTATCATTTGCACATGAAATTTTTTGTCACAATAAATGCTTTTCCCTAACTCATCTAGATACCCTATTTCCATACTCTGAAAGATAACTCTCTTGTAGACCTTCAATTCTACAAAAATACTTTCACCAACTATTTCAACAGTATTTGTAGATCATCAATGCAATCTTTGCACTCATCCACATCTCGGTACCAACTACAGATAAGGGGTTTGAAGGATTTTATTAAGAACTCCCCCTAGGATAGAGGCCATGAACTAGTTCCTGGATGAGTTAATAGAACTAGATTCTGGTGCTGGCTCATTTTTTGCAAAAAAGGGAGTCTTCTTCAACCAAGTCTTCTTCATTTGCTTACTAATCTCATTTTTAGTGACTCTCTCTTTTCCCCTTTCATTCTTATGCATGTTTCTCCTTTGATTTACTAGACCCTTTCTACTCCTATAGAATCTAGCAATGTGACCGAATTTTTCGCAATTGTAGCACACCACATTTCTTTTTCCAAACAAGTTGTTCTATTGATTTTCTCTTTATTTGCACTGGTTAGCAATATGGACAAATCTATTACATGTATAACATTTGATATCTCTATAAAAGTTGTTCATCATATTTTTGCATTGATTTGACTTATGACCATAATTTTTGCAATTGAAACACTTACCAAATTTTTTTGGATCACTTGACTTCATTCTACTTCTACATTGAGTAGTCACGTGTCCAAATTTATTGCAATTAAAACAATAACCATTGAACCTTTGAGCATTAGGTTGTCTTACCAAATACCTCCCAAATTTATTCATCTGATTTCCTTACCTAAATCTCCTTTGTTTAGATCTGGGACTTTCTCCTTCCTCATATCCAAGACCTCTCTTTTCACCTTCAATCCTCTGACTTTTAATCAGTTCATCAATCCTAGATGAGCTAATCTTGAACTTCTCATATTCTTTTGCAGTATCAAGTTCATCTCTGAGGGTAACAATTTGTCTTTCAATGTATCCTTCATTGTCTCTGGATTGTTGCAATTCAAGTGCTAGATTAATGAATACATCATTAATTATGTTGCATTATTCAGATTTCTCTTTCAAGGACTGAGCAAGGTTCTCTTAATTATTATTTATGTCTTCAATCTCCTTGGTCATCCTCATCATAATAGATTCCATCTCATGTTTTAGGACTCTATTATCTCTGGTAATATTTTCACATTCCTTTGTCTTTTCCTTTAGAGCTTCACTCAGTTATCTTCCATGATTTTACTGCCATCCTACTTAATCTGATCACATAGTTCCTTTATTTTCTCCTTGGAATTATTGATTTTATCTTTCAATGACTCAATGAATTTCTCAGTATCCATGAGGTATTCTTGCAATTTCCAAACTTCATATTTTGACTAATCAAGATCATCTAGGGCCACCAAAATATCAAAGATTGCTTGAATCTAATGAATTACTTTCCCTGATCTTCCCCAAGCTATTAAAATTATTCTGAGGAGCTTAGCTCTAATACCAATTATTGGAATCAAGGTACACTCAGAGGGGGGGGTGAATCAATGTTCTATAATTTTTTATTTTATTGATCTGATCCTTTAAGCACTTATAACATTCATCAAAAATAAATATGCATGAACATCGTGGAAACGCTATTAGGGGAAAAACCATGGTGGAAGGCCAATCCACAATATGAGTATACTCAGAAATAAGTGTTTACAATATGGGAATGCACTTGCATTCAGACACATTACCTAAAGATAACTGTTTAGAGATGAAGACTCACTGTCTTACAAAATAATTAGATTAAATCGATCTGAGAGATTTGAACTGAGATAATAGCATTTTCTAATGCCTAATTATAGTTTTGGTTAAGAAAAATAGTTGATTTCTTCACCTTCTAAATGATTCTTCTCTTCTCCTTTTCTCTACTTCAATTCACAAAACAAATCCTTTAATGCACAAGTGAAACTATGCATAATCGGTCTATAATCCTTCTGATATTCACAAATTTCACCAACACAATTCACATCTATATCAAAATGATATAATCGATCACTTATATATATCCGTGACTAAATATTTAATCGTCTATATGTTGATGCCAAAAAAATATGAAAACATTTACAAACTATCGGCTCAATCCAAGGATAATTCTTAATGCGCACCAACCAAAGTCAGCTACAACATAGTGATGACCAAAATCAACATGTTCAAACACAAAAATACTTAAACAATTATTCCTCAAAGATCCACAATGGCTTCATCTACCACATCATCCTTTATGCACTATTAAACAAATAATTAATCAATCGGATTTTCTAACTCACACATGGATCGATACAAGGCTCTAAGATTCAAAATTAACAGAGACCATATACCAAACATCCTTCCCTAAGATCCACAATAAAAAATAATAACATAAAATTTCAATATGAATCAATGAACACAATTTTGTCGGATGCTTTGTCTTTGCTTAACAATTAATCACAAAACTTTGATTTGACTTCTAGTTGTGAACCCTTTAATTTCAGACCCGCACACAAGAAACAAACAAACATAACATTAGATAATTGTGTAAGTTTAAATGAGGTTCCCCATGAAGTTAGAGTGTAACATTAAAATAGGAAAACAAGTGAAGCACAATATAAATAGAAGTAAGCAAATCTTATTCTAATAAACAACTATCAATCCCATGAGGGAATTGGTGCTGATTGATATGTCGAAATCAACCCTTTCCCAATTTCGTCTTGTAAGCTTGATGATTGTGATGGTGATATCAGCTGCTTTGAATGGAATGAAGAAGATTAGCTCTCAATTCAAGAGAGTAACCTTGCATGAAATCTGTGAAATGAAGATGAATTTGAGCATAGTAAGTTTACTCAAAGTTGTGGGTTATAGAATGAGGAGAGAGGCCTCCAATTTATATATTTCCAAACTAGAAAAGAGAGTAAAATAGAGAAATGTGGGATCATTCAACATCCAATGGCCAAGTACCAATTGTCAAGATATGAATGGTTGATGGTTGTGCACATTTTGGCCAAAGTGCCAATAAATGCAATTAGGTGGAATTTGAAATTTGAGAACTGACATGTGAGAGGGAAAATGAATGAAATAAATTTCACTTGGCTCAATGCACAAGGACATGTAAGAGGAGTAAATTCCTTGTTGGATGTACAAGTCCACTTGGAATTTTTGAATTCAAATTCAGGGAATATTCTCTTTTGATGCCATGTGAGGGAAAATAGATGAATTAATAAATCAAAGTAATTGATTTATTGTGCAAGTTGCATCCTCTAGAGAATGTGACATAGATTAAGATTAAATTAATCAAAGTTTAATTAATCTAATGAGCAATTTAGGAGATGTGACAATTTAGACTTAAACTGATGAATTAATTCAAATCAAAATTGAGAGGAATTGATTTAATTAAATAAATGATTTTGATTTATTTAACTAAGTGGTAAAATGTTAGATTAAATCAAATAAGGTTTAATTTATTTAATTTAATAAGAGGACTTTAGAGACTTTAATCAAATAAAATGATATATTTAATTAAACATAAATATAAGGTTAATTAAATTAAATTGATTAATTTAATCACTGGAGGAGAAAGACTTAATCAAATAAACAATGATTTATTAAATTAAGAGATAGAATATGATGAAAAGATGAGAGTATGATTTAGGAGGAAATGTTGTTAATAATTAGGATCAAGTGTGTCAAACTGAGATTGCACATTTTCCATGTCTACACTAGTATGATCAAATGATGATGTGTGGATAAAATCACTGACTAGGCTTATCATGAATGATAAAACCAAATGACATTTGCAGTGTATCTTGACAACAGTTACAACCAATAATACCTCCTCAACTTCTACATAAAACCACTCATGAAGGCTAGGTAAATAATTCTAATATGTCTTCCCTTCACAAATTACAACTTGGTGATATTATACATACCTCCACTAGGAAGTAAATCTTACGAGAATGTATAAAGAGAAGTTAATTGATTGATGATGTTGTAAGGATCATTTAGGAAGGGTTATGGGAAGTAAACATTAATGTTTCCTTACCCATGGAATGGAAACTAAAGCTTTTGATGGATTCCTTCAAGGATCACAACATTCACTTGGAGAAAAAGGGTAACCAAGAGGCTATAAGAAAATTGAATGATAAAAATATGGAAAAAGTATTTGACTGGTGTGCTAGTGGATATAATAATCTACAAGAAAAATTCAAAATACTTAAATATTGTATAAATGAAGTAACTCAGCTTTTGTATGATTTTTTCTTAAGGTGGCCAAGCTCCACCAAAATTAAAGAGGATCATACTAACTCCATTGAGCCACAAATTACTAAATTGGTTGAAATGTATGAATTATCAGAGGATATGAATGGATCAATAAGAGAGAAAACAAAAAACCTTCATTTATAGCTAGCATTGCTTCAAGAGCAGAGAGAAATTAAGGAAGCAGTTTGGTCACTTGAGGGAAGTAGTCAACCTAGGACTTTATTCGCTATTAAGATTACTTTTGAATGCAAAAATTTTTGATAAGAAGATGAAGACTCCAAGTAATATGGAGGACACTGAGGATTTTTACATGTAGCGTGAATTCCAAGCTAGAATTATTTCTTCAAAAAAAATAAAATTGTGTTGCATATTTGGTGCAAGTCAAAGAAATTCACAAGAAAATTTTGATCTTTGTGGAGTACTACAATATCTTTTTTTTTCTCTTTGTCATAGCACTAGTTTTTAAGGCATCTACATATTAGGGGCAGTATTGGTTTTATAATCTAAATAAGGGGGATTTCATACAATTTTGGGATATTGTAAATGGGTGATCCCACAATAGTGGCTTAAATGTTTTAGCCAAACTAGACATTGAGCTAACTTTTTTTAACTAAATCTTCACTTTCGAGCACCTATAGATGCTAAACCATGACGAATTTGGAGATGATGCAAAATAGTGATTTGTGTCATTATTTTTGTACATTCTAAATATATTTAAAAAAAAAAAATTGGAATCAAATTGCATTTATTTTCTCATCTCCTTCAAAAACTAGTTTTTAAAATTAAATACCATTTTTAAAGAGTGATGTTCACTGAAAACAACATAAATTTTTAATATGAAGGATTAAATTCTATTTTTTTCAAATTTAACTTTGTAACTATGATATCTAGCATGTTCACTTGGTTTTATAGTGTTATATTGAATATTTTTTCTTAATTAATTTTTCAAGTCAAACCAATTACAATTTTCGCATGGACGGATTGTATAAATTTTTTTGTATGTATCAAAATTAAAAAAAAATTGTTGGATCAAAAAAAAAAATACCTAGCACGAACATATTTCTCAAATTTGGCTTTGATAATATTCTATTTTTCCTCATGTGCATAATAGAGAGCTTGATTTTTGGTGATGTTGATCATTAAATCTTGCGCCTCTTCAAAAACCTAATGGAAAATTCAACGAGTGGGGGACCAATTTTCGCCTCACTGAATACCTCTAGGATTTTTTATAGAAAGTTGACTCTTCTCTAAGTTTGGGAAAAGAGGTAGAATAAAATGTAAATATAAAACATAAAAAATGGTGATGCACCAATGTTTTCACAACATTTCAAAAACCAAATTCTCTTCTATGAATGATATAATAGACATAGAATGTCACAACCCTTCATTGTTGGGAAGAGAATGCACAACAAAGGCTAAATACAAGCACAATTCAAATTTACAAATCTCCCCATAGGAAGTGTTCGTTAAGGTCTGATCAAGCATTAAAATTTGAAAAGTTAAGAGAAAAACATTTAGAAAGTTGCATACACCCTTCCTCTTATAAGGAAATAAAGAAGTTCAAGGACATAATCCAATTTCTATAGGCTATTACTTGTTGATGGTGTTTTCTCCATAGCAACAACTCAGATAGAATATGATATCCTATCTCTCTTGAAAAATGAATCTCTATGGGAAAAGAGATAACCCCAAGGTCTCTAATGTGAGGTCTTGACAATGCAACAAAACAACTCAGTGATAAATGTGAAAATGTTGGTAATCACAATGGGACCTTACTACAAGCAAATACTAGAATTCAGACTTATCAGATCTGAACAATAAATTAATACTTTGAAACTTGATTTGAACCCTGATAATAAAGAAACAACAAAATATAAAGGTTTTAGAGATAATTATAAGACTACTTCTAACCCTAAGATTGGAAATGCCACAAGATGAAATTCTCAAAATGGATCTATCTTCATAAACTATCTTCTACTTGACCTAGATGAATCTGCAATTTCATAGAAATAGTGCAATCTTCTAAGGTATTTAAAGATTTTCAAATTACAAACATTCATTCAACCAACTCTATTGCAAGTGAGCTGAATAAATCCTTATAACTGAACTAAGCACAATTTTAAGTCTAGACTAGCTTTGCAAAGCAGCTAACAGTCAACTAACTACAAAAAGTATGGACTAGAGATCGCTACAAACATTCCAAACATGAAACCTTAAGCATTATCAAATTATTTATTCATAAATTAATAAGAAAGTTGGAAGATAGAACAACAAGAACCATGCCAGATGAATTTACACAAGATAGATACCAAACACAATATCCCTCTTATATTAAATCATCCAAACTAGCAACAACTCCAGTTTTCTGTTACAACACTTGCTTGAGCATAAACCCTAATTCACTCTAATATCACTTATCTATTTTTCATATCCAAAAAATCTATATCTTTCTATCTATATCCCTCAAATGAGGCAACATGCCTGTTTTATAGAGAATCCCTAAGATAGGTCGGCCACAAGATAATTTTACAATAAAACATGACCTACAAGAGGTCGGCCCCAAAAGATATTTCGAACCCATATGAAATGTGCCATTGGCACCAATTTCATCCAAAACTGCCAAGATACCAAAAAAGGTAGGCCCAATACATGTGAATAATGGGAAGCACAAATACCAATGTAACCCTATATAGTTACTCCCCATCCTTGTCCTTAGCTCTATCTTCTTCACCATTTACGGCCAACAGAACTCTATCCAGCTCAATAATAGGTGGCACAAGAAAAACCCTAATCCTTCTTTCAAGGGACCTAATGTCATCTTTTGCCTGCCCAATTGTACTATCCCAATCAAACTTGTTGGTTAAGTATCTATCCATAATTGCAATATAAGTTGCAGCATCATCCAACTAGTGTCCAGTAACTAGCCCTGCACTAACTGGAGAATAAACATCTCTCCACCATTTCCTAAGCTGCTCCAAATTGAGATGCTTTGGAGCAAAATTATTTCTTCTAGTCATGACCTCGTAGAATGAAATGCATTTGTCATGGATACCAGCCAATGTATCCTTAATTTGTCTCACCTATTTATGGATCTTTTTCAAGGCTTTCTACCTCATTTAGAGGATTTCAAACCATTCCCAAGGTTCAGAAGTTCTTGGAAAAGGAAGAATCCCACACTTTACCAATTTGTCCTTAGTAAATCCCATGATAGTTGTGGTCTTCTGCAATAGGAGGTTTGTATCCACATTATCCTAAGCCAACACAACCTTTAGCTAGTCCACTGACCTCATTGTATCTCCTCCAGTTGACAAAATGCTCTTGATAGCATCATCTCCCTTGGTCTGGATACCCCATAACCAAGCAACTGTAGAATGTGTGGTGCCTTTCATCTTTTCAAGTTTAGAGATTGTTTCCTGGGGCAAGAAACCTGCAGCAGAGGAGAAGGAACCAACAGCTTGCAAGGGTTTCATCAATTCTTGCAAATACTTCCTCAATTTCTCATTCTCCCTCTCTAAATCCTGCCTACGATCACTACACTGGAGCCTTCATACTCTACAATATCCTATTCCACCGTAGCATGACCTAAGTCAATAGTTTGTACATGATAATCCTGGGCAGTCATGTTGTCTCCATCTTTGTTTGGAGCAGGGGAGCAATGTGAGCCACTCTATTACCTGACCCATCTCTTTCAATCCTAGACACAACCCTAGCTTTCTTCTTAGTTTTCCCCTTTTCCACATTTTCCATAAGGGCTTCCCAATCAGGAGGAGCATCCTCCACTATCACCATTTTACTCTTCCACCCTTTCTCTAGCTAGTCTTGAATAGTGGACCCAGTAGGCAGTATATCCTGCCTACCTTGCCCTTGCTCCTGCTGATCAACAATTGCATCCTTTTCAGAATTTGGACTTTTAGGAATGTCCATAGTTGGATTCTCTTTCTCATTTGCCTATTCTTCCACCACAACCTGTGCTAGTGAAGGGGCCCTAGCTGGTATTTCTTCCTCCTTTTGAGGAGACTTGTTCATTTTCTCCCTCACAGGTGAGCCTGCATGTGATACCAAGGGAGATTGTATTACCTTATCAATCTCCACCTCTGCATTATAGAGGTCTCCTACCTGAAACTCTTCTTCATCCAAATGCTTGGGATCTTCATCCCTCTTTAGTTCCTCTTGTCTGTTACTAGTATCCTGAGGAATAGAGACATTCACTTGGTCAACAATAGGGATACTAACTGGGACATTCTCCTTTACTATGGTATCCCTTGGAGAAGGAGTCCTTGATCTCCTCGTGTAAACTTGTGTCTTTTCCCCTGAGCTTTCCACCTCTACCGCTACTGGCTCAATTTCCTTGTCAACTTTAGGGGGCTCCTCCATCTTTTGTGATATTTTTGTGATTCTTCTTCTCTTTATTAATGGTGGAGCACTTTCAACCTCTTCCTCTTCTTCCTTATTCTTTTCAACTTCCTTCTTAGAGGCATGTCTCCTTTTCTTAGCAACCGGCTTCCTTTGTTTGTCTACCTCTATAGCCTTCTGAGCATGAACCTCCCTTTCCTAGATCCTGAAAGGAGAATCCACCTTCTCTTTTCCCTTTGGATCAGGTTCAAGTGAACCCTCAGAAGCAGAATGAGACTCTAAGTCTCCCATCAAATCATAGGTGCATGGAACACCCTCGCTCTTTAGCTCCAATATCTTGTGCTTCAACCACATCTTAGTATATTTGATCACTGGGACCATAACTTGGTCCAATTCAGTCTTCTCTTCCTCCAACCAGTCAACTTCTCCCACCGGTTTATACTTTACTACCTCATAAACATGGCCCTCGATTAAATTTCCATCCTCTTCCACCTGGTTGGAGATGGCCCTCACATTGTAGAGCCTTACCAAATCCACTGGAAACCTAGAGAATTTCTTCTTTCTTACCTTAAACTCATCAGTAAGATTAATCTAGTAATCCTCAATATTAGCCTTATGGCTATATTCCCTACTAGCCTTCTTTTGAGCTTTTCCAGTGATGTCAAACCTTTCCCTCTTGGAATGGAAGGAGAAAAAAAAAGTACTCATGTCCTCCTCAGAGGCATGAGCAGACTGAATGGAAGCACAAATCTCACCCATTCCTATCTTCAAGGGAAAGTCATTCCCAAAACCTGTTTTGTGCATCTCTCCCTTCACAACATTATCAAAGTCACAAATCTACCTAGTGACTTCCAACAATATGACATGATTAGTTGGATATGTAGGGAGTCTGTAGGGAGCCCTCTAGAAACCATCAATTTTGATATAGGAGAAAGTTGGGAACTGGATAAACCATTCCCCATATCTTCTTATTAATTCCTTAGCCTTATCTGAGATTCTCATATGCTCCACACCTTGGAGCAATCTGGTGATATACATTGTGAATGCATCATTGGATCTCCTATAACTCCCACTAGTTAAATGCAACTGTGGATATACTTCATAAATGGCATCCTGCCCAAAGATACCCCTAGTGCTTAACCCCTTGTATGGGTGAAGTCTAGCCAGTGAATACACTAGGTAAGAGGTCATGGTAAAGGTCTTGGTTTGCAAGACATTACATAATTGTTCATGAATCACAACACTAATGGCCCCTGCTCAATGATAGTCAATTCCCTGCTCCATCCTAGCAATCACATTAAACATCCAGGTCTTGAACACACCTGCACTCTTCAATCCCACCAACCTGCAGAGAAGAGTGATGACATTGTAGTAATCCCTCTTGAACTTAAGCCTAAATAGTTGCCTAGGAAGCTTGGAGAAATGGGATTTAGGCTTCTCTAGCCAAGATTTGATCACCTAATGAGACTTGACTATATTTTCTTCATAATATTTCCTGGCACCATCAATATGAAAACCCACCGCATGAAACCTATCAGTTATGTCGAAGGTTGAGGCAATGGCATTAGGACAAAAACCAGCCAGAATCCTCCCTTGGGGACCGATTATCCTCTATGTCCCTCTATCATAATTTCTAGCACATTCAAGCACTAATTCATAACATTGTATTGAAAAGGGGAAACCAGCTACATGAGCCAATCCTGAATCTACCATTCTCCTAGCCAGCAAAGGAGGGCTCGGTGCTAACATCTCGGCCTTGAATTCCTCATAGTCCCACATGCCCACATTTGTGTTTGTAATCCCTGACCAGATTGAGGTCAATTTTCTCTCAGGAATCCTGCTCCTTATGTCTAGTTTTAACTTCTCTGTATTTGTGATGGCCGAAGTCTCTACAACTGGGTTTGATGCCTTCCCTTTGCATCGACCAAAAACACCTTGTCCTGATCCTACCTGCAAACACATGAAGATGACAAAAATTAGATCCACAAGAAACAACAAGTGTAAGAAATCATTATCTCAAAGTTCAGGATTTAGCCCCCCTCATGGATTCTACACCAGAGAGGATTTTCGAGAAAATCCGGATCAGGTGGATTCCAGTGAACCAAGCATGCAAAATCCCAAAACATCATTCAAATATATCAATTAACAAAGGAATATTATTAGAAACACTTAGCATAAGCTCCTTTAAATCAATCAAATATATCATCAATAAATAAATCCTTCATAACCATCAAATTCAACCTTTTCCCAGAAAACCAGGAAGAATCCACCAGAGACAGATTTTAGTGAAAACAACAATAGTTACAACTAACCCAGGAAAAAGGAGGAGACATAGAAAATTCAAGAAAATATGGAGGGAATGGATTTTGGTGAAAATGGGAGATATCAACATCAAAGCATGAAATCGGTAAAACGACCCGACAGTGGATACGGGAAAATAGGGAGGAAGCGAATTTTGGTGAGATAGACTGAATCCGAGAAAAAATGATAAAAGAGAAAGAAAAAGGAGAACTGAGGAAGCAAAATTTTGCAAAGACCTCAAAAACCTGAACCCATCCCTATCTTCCTAAATTTCACCAAAACGATTCAAATTACTTCAGATCTCGAGCTTGAACTCAAAATTTAAGCTAACCTAAACCTCCAACGGATCAAATACAAATCAAGAACACTCCCCACAACAACTCAAGGAGGAATGGCCATGCCCTATGTTAAGAACCCTAGTAGTTCGGTCATGAAAATACATAGAACCAGGCACAACTTGCTTACACACCAGAATGGGGAATTTTTTAAAAAACAATGCAAGCAAACGCCCGAACAAGAGGCAATACCAGACCAAAAGTAAACGTTCAATCAACCACACAGACTAGTACACCAACAAAAACCCCAAAATTCCCAAACAAGGCAGTCACACCCAAGGAAACCAAGAAACCACAAAGGACTCCAAAGAAAATGAAGCAAAGCAATCGAACTCAAACAGAGAAAAGGGCACATTTACATACCATGGGAGAGAAAAGGCTGGAACTGGTGATGCCAATAGATAACCGTCAAACACGAACAAGAAAGAATCCACAACTCAAATGCAATAGTCAAAATCCGTAATCGAGCAAAACACCAAAGCTCCAAGATAAAAGCTCAAATGATAGCAAATGAACAATCCTCAAATGATCAATTACTTCCCAAAATCCAATATATCAAAGCCCCAAAACCTCCACACAAATGCCATTAATACATTTGACAAGACAACCATTTTCAAATAAACCTAAGGATTCGACAAGGTAACGGATTTCGGAGAAATCCTGACCAGGTGGATTTTCCAGGATTTGGGCCAAAAGGCAGTCAGTTCTGGACATCGAAGAAAACCCGGGAGAATCCGACTTAGGTGGATTTTCCTAAAAACAGTGAAAACTCCATAACTAAATCAGAACTCAAGTTTTTCAATAAAAATCATAAACATGCCACTTCAATTGGAAAAATAGACATCAAAGCACAGGCCCAAAACAAACAAAACCCCCAGAAAAGAAGGGTCAAGACACCAAAAAGCGAAAAAAGAGGGTTCCCACCTTTAGTGGGGCATGTGTACAAAAAACTGCACAACATTACTTTATCATATAAGCTTACAACATAAAAATTAACTAATCAAACTATTTGAATAAAACTTGATACATTATTCTATTCGAAATGAAAATATAAAGAAGGAAACTTGATAGAGGTCATATCATGTACAAATCCAAAATTTCTTCCAAACAGATCGTACTTAAATATCAAATGAACTTTAAAATAAAGGTCGGATGCCAATTCGACAATATTTTGAGTTAAAAAAATATAACATGCTAGAGAGAATTAGTATTTGCCAAATTTTAATGAAAATACTTCTATAACTATGAAAAACTAAAGATTTTCTTTCCAAAATGATGCAACCAAAATTCACAACATATGAATTCAAATTGTTATTAAAAAATAATACACATAAAACTCAAAATGCTTCTAAAAATTATTCTTTATTTCTCATTCCATCCCCCTAAAACTAAAAACAAACATCCCTCTAAGCACAAATGTAAAAATCACCTTTTTTGGCAATTTTTTACAAAATTCGAAAAGTTACCCTTTTTGGCAATTTTTAGGAAAATTCGAAAATTAACATTTTTGGCAGTTTTTAATAGTTTTCTTAACTTGCCTCGTTTTTGGTAGCTTTTCATGCTTTAACAAAAAAAATTTAAACTTGTCTTTTTTTGGCAAGTTTGCATGCTTATCTATGTGGGCTATGAAAGTTGTCAATTATTTGAAACTAATTAAAATGACACTAATTGTCAAATACTAATTGAATTACATATAAGGGTTTCAAATTAATTTAAAAAAAACAATTGAACAAATTGCTCAATTTGACTCCCAAGCCAAAAATTATGACCTCCAGGAGTTCCTACATCATTCTCCTATTGTTGAAAAGAACCTAGATCCTACGAGTTATGGTGTTTAAATGATTGTCACTTGTTTTTATTCTGCATCTTCAATTTCAATTTGTAGATGCCATTCTCATCTTGAATCCATCTCTCTGTCTTATCCAAATGAACATTATTTCTCTACTTTCCTTGCAATTTGATATCTCTTCCATCTTTTATTCTTCCTCTTTTTCCCCCTCTTTTCACATAGTTCATCTCCCACCATTAAACACTATTAAATTCTAGAAAATCATAAATATTAGTTTCCTCTTATTTAGTAAAATAATGAAATTCACCCATTAACTCTTTCTTTGGCACTGCTACAATAATTTGTACATCACCAATAGTGGTTTCAACATTGTGTTCCTCTTTTTCCTTATCTTCTAACAGATAATTTTTAGCTGCAATCCCTTCATCCTTTGCACTCACATTAACATAATCAAAAGATTCATTTTTCCCATCCTTTTATTTCTTTGTTGCTCCAACATCATCTTCATCTACAAAAAAATCTACACTTTCTTTGGCTGCATAGAATTCTTCGATCTTCCTTATCTCATCTCTCAATAGGAGATCTTCTCCTTCCTCACCAATTACCTCATCATACTTTGGACACACAAAATATATCATATCAACTTTTGATGCAGCCTCTTCCCTTGCACGTACAACCTCCTCATTATCCACAATTATGCCTTGAAAAAGACATGTCTCAACTTCAAGCTCATCCATTTTTTCATACTCATCCTCTTCTTCTTCTTTTATACCACATGCATGACACTCTATTGCATCTTCTTTCTTATCTACAATCAAAATATCATTAGAAGGATAATCAAAATTACCATCAACTCTTCTATTTTCTTGTTTCCTCCTTTCAAACTCCACTTCTCTTTCTTTCACTTGTTGCTGAAACTCTATTATTCTAACTCTTAATTCTTCTTGTTGTCTCTCTCTTATTTTATCAAGTTTAGGAATCCTTGGAATCCATCTTTAGATGATTTTTTTTTTCTTCTTCCAATTTTCCATTCTTAAGACCTCACAAATCCTTATAACAAATATTCAAATCTTCAATTTCTTCACATGTAATATGTCTCTCAATCGATGATCTATTTAAAAATCTTCATGACTTTCAGGTTTTGTTGCAAACTACCTCACAATGGATGAACTACTCACAACCATAGGAACCATTTCTCCTCAAATCCTCTAAGTAGTTTCTCTTGCAACTTGCACACACATCTGCAAGAAAAGTAAATCTATACACATACCAACCCTCAGGTCCTAGTACAAACTGCCTCACATTTGACACTCTGCCTACACACTCAGGAACAGGAGCTCCGATACCAGATGATGCAACCAAAATTCACAACATATGAATTAAAATTAATATTAAAAAATACACATAAAACTCAAACTAATTCTAAAATTATTCTTTATTTCTCATTCCATCCTTCTAAAACTGAAAAAAACATCTCTTTAGGTACAAATCTAAAAAACACCCTTTTTGGATTTTTTTAACAAATCCAAAAATTACCTTTTTTGGCAATTTTTAGCAAAATCCGAAAATTACCCTTTTTGGCAGTTTTTAATAGTTTTCTTAACTCGCCTCTTTTTTGGTAATTTTTCATGTTTTAACTACTTTTTTTTAACTTGCCTCTTTTTGGTAATTTTGCATGCTTATCTATATGAAAGTTGTCAATTATTTGAAACTAATTAAAATGACACTAATTGTCAAATACTAATTTAATTACATAGAAGAATTTCAAATTATATAAAAAAATAAATTGAACAAATTGCTCAATTGGACTCCAAGGCCAAAAATTATGACCTCCAAGAGTTCCTCGATCACAAAAGGGAAAAATTTAGGAACCCTTTTTTTTGTTGTCACCTCCTATTTATAGCTGAAAAGGGAGAAAATCATCGCCAACGTCCGAAAAGTAAAAACTACTAGATGTCGTCCTTCAATAGCTAGTGATCTGACACAAATTTAATTAGGTCGCATAAATATTTACTCATCAATTCCCAACTACCTCATTTATGTCTCTTAGATATTTAACAAAGATTTATCTTCATAAACACTCAGATCCTAGAAAACAATCTAGCAAAAGTTGGTTGACCAGTCTAATGAGTTGGTGACACCGACTCAAAACTTTTAGCCTAAAAACAAGGTAGACCCAACATGCTTTGAAAAACTCTAGAAAGATCACTTTTTTTAAAAGTGCAAACTATTCAAAATGATGAGATGACGTGTGGAGCAGGCGAAGAGTGTTAGAGTTATGAAGATAGCCTCTAGGGGAAACTCTTGTCGAGCTGACACGTGTCATCGCTTCACTCCCGAAAGGAATTTAATAGAAAAAATCTGCACAACCACCATGTGGTGGATTGTGTTCCTTTTAGAACCACATTTTATTTGATGCACGGATCATCCCAAAGCTAAAAAAGCATAAAAGCCAAAAATTTAAAAAGACTAAGGAAAAAAATTCACAATTCTAGTGACTCACATATGGCCTTCACTTGCAGAGGCATGAACCTAGAGTGCTCGAGGTTCCCATAGTTTGAGAAAGGTAGAATTTTGCACCTTCCAATCCAAATAGGTGGGCCAGATGAGAGTGTGAAGGATCATGTATTCTTGATCTTACTCAAATACTTCTTTAAAATAAATGTCTCCCTATCTTGTAGAAACAACTCCAGAGTGATAATAGAGATGAGAAAGGGGAAATATTTTTTGCTTGATTTCATCAACTATGGGAATGTGGCTTAAACCTGAGAGCTCTGTAGAATTCTAGACCTTTGGTCTGATTGCATCTGTGATCTGCTCAATTGTTAGCACATCTCCATCTAGTGATACAATAGGAGGCATCCTAAAACTAAGCAAAATATTGAAATCCTTTTTAATCTTTTCAAACCTTCTGATTAGCACTAATTGTATTTCTTTTCTCTTTGCTACAACTTTATGGTAGTGGATGAACTCACTCACTTTACTTGAGTTGAGCCTCTGATCTATAATCCCTACACTTGTTAGGGCCTCATCAGTAGCCAAGCAAAATTTGTAAATTAGATTTTGTGATTCTACGACTCAGGGAGCATATATCTATAAAATTTGGCCAACCAGTAGGCCATCCTTCTCATTTAACTCTCAAGCATCCCTTAAAAACTATAGTGTTGGCCTGAGAATGAAAAATACAACTATGATCCATTCCTAGTGTGTGGATATCAACTTATTCAATATTGGAAGGGTCCTAGATCCTTGTGCAGCAGTTAACTCCTAATGGAACTGAAGCTCTCTCGCTCTTACATTTTCTTCCATTTTATTCTTCTCTTGGAAGGTATTTGTCAATTCATATCTTAAGCTTCTGATCTCTTGGTCGCAATCTTGCAGAGTGGACATGACCTCATGTTTCTCTTGCATTATCCTTTTTGCTTCCACTTGAGCGTTTTGTAGATTTTTGGAAGCCTTAGATCAAATATCATAAAACTCTCTCTATGTCTCCCTGAGTACCTTGGTACTCTATGTTTTTTTGGTGCTCAATAGCAAGCTCAAATTTTAAACATTCAATTTCAACTTATAGTTGAACATGTTCACCTTGGGCCTCCTCAAGAAAATTTTCTCCTTTTCCCTGTTGATTCTCTATTTGTCTTATGTGGGCCATCTTGACATCTCTAGCCTTGACTTCCATCTGTAGTCTACTCAGTGTTTCCCTTAAATTTATCAACTCTACCTCACACTTCTTCAACTTTCTATGCATCCTTTCATAATTAGTATACACCACCTTTTGGGTGGCCTTGGCTAGGACCACTTTTTCGTGTGGATGTGTTTCATTCAAATCCAACCCATGGCTTTGATGTCATAATCCTCCATCTTCATTTGTCCCTCAGGCTTGTACAAAATCTACCTCATGGTAGTGATCAGAAGAGAATTTTTCTCTTCATTGAAGCAAGCTTCAATCTTATTGGCAATTGGTTGCATGACATTTTTTAGCTATCTTTTATGCTTTTTGGCTTGTCGGGTCTATTTGGTCACATCAAAATGATCTTGGAGAATCTAAGGGGTATGAATGCTTTGTGCAAAAATAGAAGCAGCTACAGGGAGACCAAAAAGGGTGAAAAAGGAGAAACCTCATATATATGGGCATGCGAGGAAGCAAATGGGAGTAAAATCAAAGAAAATGGTGGGATACTAAATTGAGATTAGGCAAGGGGAAAACTAGGTGGGGTGAAAATGGAAATAGGTAGAAGTACAAATGTTTTCCCAAAAGCAGATGGACCTAGAGTGATGGGAAACATGGATGTTCCAACTCTCTCAATGGGTTCCCTTGATAGGGTGATCAAAAAATCAATAGCGACCAAGGTGGATGTTTCTTGTTCAGCAAGTGAGGTTATTTCACAAGGTTCACTATTTAAAATGGCTGGGGGTTCATTAAGGACCAAAATATTAGGATTTGTAGATGGAGTATCTTTTCTCATAGATGGGGGTGGAGGATTAACTAGAGATGTAGAGGAAAAATAAGAGAGGAAGAAGAACTTACTTGGGCTAGAACGGTCAAAACACCTCGTAGAGAAGACTCCACTTCTTCTTCTCCTCTTGATGATACACCAGGCTCACCTAGATCCTAGACTCGGCTCCTCTTTGCATGATCCAAACTAGTAGACTTTGATCCTTTGGTGGTCGATCCCACCAAAATTTGGCCTTCTATAACCACAGTGGACCTTCCTGGTGACTGATAGGTTCTTTTCCCTTTACTTCATGGACTAACAGAGGTCATCACTTGTGATTCCTTTTGTCTCTATCCTTTTCTTTTGTCTAATTCTTGGGGTTAGGAAGCATAGCATGAAAGTTCATCCTGTTCAATCTCATGGCTTGTCTCTGGATTTCTATTGTCGGTATCAACCTTTGCATCATAAATCTCATTGAACCTTTCATCATGTAGTTGGAATTCATTGAATAGGGCATGGGGGCACCTCATCTCATGTTGAAACCTCTAGAAAATTTCCTTCTTCCTTTCAGACCATTCCTGACGCTTCAATTGTATGCTAAGGGCTTTACCCATTGGGAGATTCCTCTGATACTCTACCTTTACTATATAGAAATTCAGCAATTTTGGTCATTTGGATGGTATGTGGGACAATTCAATGTGTACTTCCAACCTTTTATGAGTCGTATTTCTTCATGAATCAAAATACTTCCGACTCTCATATTTCAAAGTTTGGAGATGCCTTGTTGGATTAGAGTCGCACATGTCACAAATTAAAACAAAGCCTAAGACTGCTAGTTTGTTGGTGAGCTCACCTTTCACCTTCTTCTTTGTCAATGTTGCATGACTATTGGAAATGTTAAGGGGAATTGGGTATAGCTTTGTCTTTTTCCTTCCGGTACCATAGGTATATTTGGTGAGAGTCACTTGGTGACATCCCCCAAAAGAAAAAACTCTATCGATTACAAATTTGGGGAGTCTGAAATTTTCCCCAAGAAAACCATAGAATTTGATAAATGTAAAATCCTTACCTAGAAAGTAATCCACCGGGGTCTGTGAGATCTTCATCCATTGCAAGACCTCGAGAGAGAAATAGCCCATAGGGTGTGGGGGAAAATATTGAAGTACTGGCCTCATGAAATAATCAACAAACTAGTAGTAATCCCATGTTCTTGAAAGGACATGAGTCCATACATAAATTCATTGATAGACTTTACATCGAATCTAAATGGAGACAGAGTCCTCTCCAAAAATTCAAAATTTTGATGCAAAATCAAGTGAACTAGGAAAGAAGAATACCAATTTATACTTAGTATCATAAGTCCTGAACTGGTCTAGCATGCCTTCGCCTACTACATCAGTGAAGTCATAATATTTCTCAACTTCATCCCTTTTAAGCATAAGAGTGAGGCCCATCTAAAAGGGATGGACCTCTTCATCATCATAAAGGTCATAAATCTAGACAGCATCGAGAAAACAAACTGTGTCCCTGAATTTTCTGTGGGCAAGATGAAAATAAAAATGATCTTTGTCTGGTCTTTCCTTTGTTTCATCCTCATAAAAGTTTCCCTTCCTGGTTGATTCATCCCATTAACCTTTCATTTATTCTTCATCAAAATGTTTGGTGCCCCAAGTTGTAGGGATACACAACATATCCTATATGGCCATTGTAAAAATTGTATCCTTGACTGTTTTGTTGGTAATGACTCGTGTCTCCTTGTTGAATCTCTTGACACATGCATCTACCAGCTTGGGGTATGGATGCACAATGGGTAACATGAGTTGTGGAAAACCACAATTCCAGAGCTAAGAGGAAAAAATTTAGATGACCTATGCTAATTCATTCTTTTGAATGCGCCCTCCCTAAGGTTTTTAGGGTTAGTCACCAAATTTGGGTTGAAAAATTTATCAGTGAAATCCAACACTGCCTCTTTTTTTATATGATTATATGATTGCACTAACCCAATGTAATCAAACTGTCGTTCTTTTGGCATTGGGGAATTGGAAAATGAAATCCTCCCAAAGATATCAGCATAAATTGTCCTATTAGATGAGGTTCCAACCTTTTTACCAGATGTCGATGCTTCCACCATGGTTGTATCAAGAAGTTGCAGAGAGCTTCTTCAATGAGAGGGCCACTTGCTTTTGGCTACTCAGGAGAAATATGCATTTGGGTAAAATTAATTCCTTAGCACGTACATGTAATTAAGGCTCTATTGTTACCTTTGGTCCACTAAATTTTTACACCGAGGGAATACGAGTGAATTTGAGATCCGTATCCCTTGGGAATGCCAAAAACATTGGGAGAATAGAATTAGTACATTCTCCTTGTCACCTATTTTTGCAAATAAGCTCATTGCCTCATAGAGAATTCTTTTAGCTATGAAAAATGTGCTTAAGTAATGTAAGGTACCTTTGAAAATTTGTGCCCATTTAATTTTTAAGAACTTAACACGTTAATCTATGTCTTTCACATAACCGAGCTACTTGGTGCTTGTGATGGAAAAGGACACATGTTAATGATCAGCCTATGCGAACATTTACTCCCAATGCCGAAATTTAATTTTTAGGACCTTATTTAATATTTTCATATGATTTATCTTTTTTCCTTTGGTTGCATTGGTATTTCCTTCCTTGTAATCTAACCAAAAATAGACTTCCCATTACTAACACATCCTTTATATAAATAGTTATACCACCTTATTACAATATTCATTCAAAAAATAGCTTTTTAAGTTTAGCAAGATTTTCTTTATATACTTTATGCTCTATCATAATGTCATCTAGCCCGGACACTCCTATTCAGCTTCTACCACACAGGCCACAATACACCTTCATGTGGGAAGTCACTTGCAATAGAATTAAGAATCTGTTGAAGAAGTGCGACCGCCTTGGTACCGTTATGTTCAAGTGGGTAGTTGGTTAGGACTACATTGTTGATGGAAACCAACTAAGAAGCAACTACAACATTTTTTCCAGCTTTCTTTCCTCCCTGCTCAACCTAAATTTCATCAAGCCCTTGTTAATTGAATTGTTCCACTAGATGTTCAACTCCATACTGCTAGAGGGGCTCAAAAAAATTGTGCAAGTGGCCATTCGTGGTGTCGATATTTTGAGTGCAATGGACATCTGTAGGCACATCAACTATGGTATAGACGTGCCTTGGTTGTCATTATTTTTTGACTTGTGCATAATGGACCTTAAGGGGCATCACTCATTGTCTCTACCGGTGACCACTTACCTGTTGCAGGAATATGACATGGAACATGTTTAAGGGCTCGACTGGAGGAAGCACTTTGTGTTCCTAGTATACAACCACGATAAGGAGAAAAAAATGCATTGTGTTGAGCCTGCATGTGTTGTGTGTTTCCCCCCCTTCCATCTTGTCATAAAAGAAGAAGAAGAAACCAATTATGAGCAGCTTTCCTGTGTGACCATGGTTGGAGGCTCATCTTTTACTATTCTTTGCATGTTGCCTCCATTTTGATTTTTTTTTCTTTGGGACTCTTTTTAGGTTTTCTCGAGAGGGAATTATATTTAAAATTGAGCCTTGGGCCATGTTACACAGTAATTTTTTGATGTATATAATATAATGCAATACTTATCTACTTCCTTGGTGATTTTCTCATGGATTATTCTAAAAATTAAAATATATTTACAAAAAAAATTACATGAAAATTTTTCTTTAAAGAACTTGCACATTAATGGAAATTGTTTAGATAAATACCATTCACCCAATATATCCAGAGCATTACCCTCCATATCTTCAAGATCATATTCATTATTTTCTTTAAATGCACCGATACAGAAAGGTCCTTTTCACAGTTCTTCAAATTTTGTATGTTGACCTGGTTTCTTAGTGTGCTTGTTGTACTTTAGTACTAGGATCCCCTCCCTGAAATATCGGTTCGAAGTCTTTTTGTCAAACCATCGCTTTATCATTTATTAGTGGTCGATCATGGCCCCATAAGCCTTCTCTCTATCTTCCTCAAGTTTGAGGAGTCTTCCAACCTTACCTCCATTATGTCACTTTCTTCAATTTGCAAGGCCTTCAGTAGTTGCAAGCCAAGGATATCTATGGAAAAAAGGTAGAACTACCTCTATTCCATATACTAGTTCATAAGGAGAGGTCATCAGGACTTTCTTGGGTATAATCTGGTTTACCCATAGAGCATCTCATAGGTGTTTGTTTCAATCCCTTTGTTACTCTGACCCAATGCATTTAATTAACCTAATTAGGTTTTTGTTGGTCGACTCTACTAGACCATTTCCTTACAGGTAAAATTTTGATGAATTTTTGAGGTAGACCCCATGTTTGATAGAAAAATTCAAAATCCCCAAACCTATAAAATCTCATGCATTGTTGGATATGATTGTTTTTGTTGAACTAAATCTGGTTACCAGCACTTGAAGGAAATTGACAATCTCACCTTTTGTAGCATTTTTTAGGGAAACGACCTTCGTCCACCTTATGAAATAGTCATTCGCCGTAAGGATCCACTTATGGCTAGGACTAGAAATATGATTTATCATACAAGTGAAATCCAAAACCGCATTGAGAAAAATTTTCCTCAGTTAAAATTGCGCTCAAAGGCAAGCCATAATTCTTTCTTTTGCCAACAAAATATTGGCATTGAATACAATTTTACACCAAATGGTGTTCTTCAAAAAACACAGAGGGCCAATAATACCTTGTTCACATTATATTTAGGGTGGTTTCCTTGGTGGAGAAAAATCCACCCTCAGGACTACAATGGAATTCATTAAGAACTCTATTTTTTTGTGGCTTATTCAAGCATCACACTAGGACACCATCATAATTCCTTTTAAATAAGACACCTTCAATTAATACATACTTGGTGCCTTGTAGTCGGTAGTATCACCTTTTTTGAGATGGAAGGTTTGTTGAATATCGCTCTTTTTTCATTTAATTTTCTTGATCCGTCACTCAAGACTCGTTGAACTTGAAGTAATTTTCATAAACTTGGTTGGTCATCTTCTCAGCTATGGAACTTGATTCCTAAGCTAGATATTTGCATAGGAATCTTCCCCGAACCTGCTTGGTTGGTCTAATATCAAATTCAAACTCTAGGACCTTGGCGATTTGGTTTTCCCTCTTCTTTGTTATCTCGCCTTCGGTGATATATTTTTGCACACTAGGATGTGCAACAAGGATGGTGATTCTATTCGTTGACACCAAGTGTCAAAATGTTTTTAGGATTTTATCAATGGAAAAAAATTTCCTTTTGAGGGTGTCTGATCCTATCAAGGACACTTTCTCTAGAATCGGCTTTGTAGTTGGCACCATCAAAATATAGGGTCCATATATGGTTGTCATTTGGATCATCATATTCCTCCCAATACTTTATCAATTCCGCGAAGACCTGATCATCATCGAGGATCACGTAGGTGCCTAGTCTAGTGGAATGAATTTTTTTGAAAGGGTCAAAGTCAATGAATTTTTTGAGGAGGACCTCCTCTTTGGGAGTTCGATCACTCGTGTCTTCCTCGCCTTCCAACATCTCTACACGATATCCCTCCCCTTTTGAAAAGGAGGTATGTGCTGCTTCAAAACATAGGACTGCATTGTCTAGTATGTATTCAGGATCCAAAGATTTAGACAAGATTTTCATCTTCACCCCATGCTTGGTCCTCAATATCAAGTGGGACCAATTGAGAGCCAAGTATCTCCCAATTTTTGTAGTGAAATATCTTGAAATACACATCTTGAAGACCGGGGGAATGTTTATCACCACTAATTCTTGCATAACCATTTGACTTGGATATGAGAAGAGGGTTAAGGATAGATCTTCTATGTGATCATCGGTCAAAACCTTTTTCCCATCTAGTTGCATGATTCCTCTCTCAAGGGGATCATACTTAAGCCTCAATTCATCAGCCATTTCTTTAGAATGACCATTTTACTAGCTCCTGAATCAATCATGTTTCTATGCAAAAGCTTATCTCCCACTATAAGTGTTAAAAATAAAGGTGTGGAATTTGGCTTGCTTATCTTTTTCTCTTTTGCAATGGCCATGTCATTCACATTAGTTGTGGGCTTCAAATCTTGAGGGTTTTATGTGGGTCCTTTATCTTTATCTTGATCACAAGATAGAGTCACATCGTTCTACAATACTTGTTCTTCCTTCTTTAATGCTTCCCGAAACAACGTCTTTTGGTCAAGAATGGATATGAGATGCCATAGGGATACGTTAGTAGGTTCCTTCTTCAATTTTTCCACCACATTGAGTGTTCCAACTAGATGGAACTTGGCTTTAAATATTGGTATCTCTCTCATCTTGGGAGGAAATTGATCCATCATGGTTGGGCTCAACACCTTATGCAACTCCTTCATTGACAATGGTGGAATTCATGTCTACTAAGTAGGTCAGTCAATCATCTATAGAGCCTTCTTTTCTTGTAGTTGCGGTTTTCATAACTAAGGTCACGGCGGATCCTATTGTATGTATTCTCTCGTGAGCCCTCTTTTGGATCTCGTGTTGTAGTCCGACTTCACTTGTGGTGAACTATTAGTCAAAGATTCATTTGCAAATACTACATATTCTTCCTCCCATCCATGAAAATAGCGTTTGGTCTAGAATGATATCCAGTTCTTTATCTAAGGACATCCCTTGCATTTCTTCTCTAATGTGTGCATTTTTCATTTCATGGGACTCACATTCTTCATCATTCAGGAGCGTGCCTTTGCTTCTTAATTTCCGCTATCATCTCTTATATATTTTCCCTTTGAGAATTTTGAGGCATGTTGCTATCACTGCATGGGAAGCACAATACATTCTCATTTTCCGCTAATTTTTTTCGGCCTAGGATAAACTCTTTACTCTATTTGTCTTTAACTATCTGCAATGACATAGTGATGAGGACTATCTTGTTTGGAGATGCCATTTTTTGAGCTCCTCCTCTTGAGGGACCTTGGTACGTGTTTTATTGATAGGATGGCCTTCCTCCCTGATAGGTGCAAGGGGATTTCTTTGGAGGTGCCACTTGTTTCAACTTGATGAAAACTAACTTGTTATCAAAATATCACATGAGGCTCTTCATATCGTTGATGTTCATTGCTAAAGATGAAGAGCCTGACGTGCTTGGTTGTGCGGTGGGATACACATACATGAATTGTGGTCTGGATGAAGTCATCACTTGTGTGTCAGAAGTGCTTGGAGTAGCTTCTTCTTGAGGACCATCAGAGATTTCCATGAAAATGGTCATTGGAGGTCATGGTGGAAGCTTTCCAATGTTGATCAAACTATTCTCCACACACACAACCAACACATATGCAAAAGGTAGGATATATCCTCCCATAGAAGTTATCATGATTGTGATGTTTGAATTAAAATCCTTTAGGTAGGAAATAAATTCCATTGGAGATGAGCGTCAGGCAGTCAGAGGGATTCTTTGCCAAGATTTGTGAAACTTGGTGTTGAAGACACTCATGGCTTCTTGCAAGGATCCTTTGATTGTGATTAGTTGGTGTAGTTATGATGAGCAATCTCCCTTCTCTAAAAGGAATTTGAACAACCTTTCTCGGAGCTAATCCTAGGATAAGATAGAAACAAAAGAAAAATATTGATACCAATCTTGAGATTTTCCTTCAAAGGAGGTGGCTAATAGCCTAAGAGTGATATTCTCCTTTGCTATGTTATGCACTCTACATACCTGCACTATATCTTGAAGGTGTTTGGAGGGGGTTTTGTAGTCTTCTCTAGAAAATTTTGTAATTTCCTTGAGGGCATTAGTGGGTAAGGTAGGCCACCAATGTGGGGGATTAGGTGGTTGTAGGGAGCTACCACTATCCTAGGTTACAAAATTTCTAGGAGTAGGGGAAGGTACATGAGCCATGGAGAATAGATTCCTATGAATTGGGTATAGTGTTATTCTTATTTGGAAAATTAGCCTCCAGGCAGTGTAGATAAGGCTCTAGATTATGGGCTCTTACTTCTCTCTTTATTACTCCTTATAGGTGTTACATAACCTGTAAGTCTTCCTCTCTTAGGTATCGAAGTGAGTAACTGGGAGCATTGGAATTGGCCTCTTAAGGATGCTCTTGTTTGGACTCTGGGCATGAAATTTCCATTTTCTTTCCTTGGCCTGATTTATAAAATATTTTTGACTTATAATCAAGCATTCAAAAAACTATGTGTCCCACTGGGCGTGCTATAAAAAGAACTATTGATAATCAAAGCTTGTGCCTCACTGACAACCTTATGGGAAATTCAACAAGTGGGATACCAATTTGTGCCTCACTAAATACCTCCAGGATTTCTATAGAATGCTGACTCTTCTTTGAGTTTTGGAAAAGGGGTAGAAGAAAATATAGATATAAAACATATAAAATGGCAATGCACAAATTTTTTAATAAAATTTCAAAACATAAATTATCTTCTATGAATGATATATTGCACATAGAATACCACAACCCTTAATTATTGGGAAGAGAATGAGCAACAAAGGCTAAATACAAGCACATTATAGTCTTTCAAATCTCCCCATGGGAAGTGTTTGTTAAGGTTCGATCAAGCATGAAAATTTTAAAACTTAGTAGAAAAACATTTAGAAAGATGCATAAACCCTTCCTCTTAATACAACATAATATGAAGAATATTAACCCTTAAAAAAAATAGAGAATTTCAAGAACACAATCCAATTTCTTCAGGCTTTACTTTATCATATAAACTTACAACATGAATATCAACTAATCAAACTATGCGATTCAGGCTTGATACGATATTCTATTTTCAAAAAAAATATAAAGAAGGAAATTTGATACAGGACATATCATGCATAGTTTCAAAATTTCTTCCAAAAATATTATACCTAAATATCAAATGAACTTTAAAACAAAGGTTATATGACAATCCAACAATAGTTTGAGTTAAAACAATATAACATGGTAGAGAGAAGCAGTGTTCTTCCAACTTCTAATGAAATTAATTCTATAACTAAGGAAAAATAAAAAATTTCTTTCCAAAAGGGAAAATTGGAGGAACCCTTTCTTTCTATTTTCACTTCCTATTTATAGCTAAAAAGGGATAAAATCGTTGCCAACGTTCTAGAAGTAAAAACTACCAAATTTTGGCCTCTGATAACTCACGAACTGATTGTAGATTTTATTTGGTCATAGTAATATGTCCTCATCAATTCCCTACTGCCTCATTTATGTCTCTTAAATATTTAACAAATATTTCCCTTCGTAAACACTTTGATCCTAGAAAATAGCCTGGGAAAATCTGGTTGACCAATCTCATGAGTTGACGGCACGGACTCAAAACTTTAGCCTGAAAACAAGTAAGACCCAACATGCTTTGACAAACTCCAAAATACTGCTTTCTTTAAAAGAGGAAACTTTGTGAAATGATGACATGACGTGTCGAGTAGGTAGAGATCTTTATAGTTATGAAGATAGCCTATAGGGGAAACTCCCACCGAGTTTCCACGTTTTATTGCTTTCCTCTTGAAAGGAAGTCAATAGACAAAAGTTGTGTAGCCACCACATGGCACATGGTGTGCCTTTCAAAACCACCATTTCTTTTATGTGTAGATCATCCCAAAGCCATATAAAAGTCAAAAAACAAAAAAGACTAAGGAAAAATTTTCTTCACAGGTGAAAAACCTATGTTTAATTAAACTAAAAAAAATACATAATTGTAGTGTCAAAAATGGGTCCTTTGACATTTTCACAATCGTTTGGGTCCTCCTTGCATATTTTTTCTTAATTTTGACATTCACATTAGGTTTTGGGCCCTTCTGAAAAAATTGATTTAAATTGTACCTTGCAAAGGTGTTGTAAAGTGCACTTTAACACTTTTCTGGGGTTTTATCAATTAACTAAGCATAATAAACACACTTTCAATCATAATTCACCTTAATCTAGCCTTATTTGGAGTGTTGTAAAATTTTATAACACACTTTCACATTCCTCTAAAGTTGTCATTAATAATTGGAAATTCTCATGCTTTAATTGGCCCTAGTTTTCATCCACAAGCCTCATTTATTGCATATTTTTGAGGATAATCCTCACACCAATCATAATTCAGATGTTCCTAGCTTGTGTGGCCTTTATTGAGTATCTAAGACTCATTCACCATCTTGGGCGAATGTGTCCCAGCTAGGTCATTTTGGCTCTGATGCAAGTTTCAAACATTTCTAGACACTTTTCATTTTTGGTCCCATACATTATGTGTGATGGGACTCATTCACCACCTTGGGTGAATGAGTTTTGTGTGACCCAAATTCAAATTTAAATCAAATTTCTAGGAGGATTTTCTTTTCCTAGATCTAATGTCATCTTTTAGTGTTGTAATTTCATGAATTCTTCCATAATTGATTATAAATAAAAGGTTCTTTCCCTCAGTTTCATCGAAGACTTTTGTGAGATCATCCTTATAGAAAATTGAGTTCATAGGAACATTTGAGGAAGAGAATTCAAGAAATTCAAGGGATGATTATCAAGAATTCAAGAGAATTCTTCAAGCATCAATCATCATGTCAGGGCTTGCATTCTTCATGTTTGTTATCATGCTAACAGTTGTGGTGTATATTTAATGATTCAAGAAAGAATTATATTCAATATCTACCAACATCAATCAAGACTCAAGGACCACATCCATTGCATCCATTTCAAACATAATTTCAACAACATATTTCTACAGTTTGGTGAGTTGAAACATTATCTTTTGTTCATTCATCATTCTCCTTTCACATTTTCTTTCAATTCAAGGTTTAATTACCAAGTAGAGGTTTAACCAAGGAAAACCCCTATTCTCTAACCTCCACAAAAATTTTCCCTCTTCTTGTGTTTGATTTATAGGTCTAGGTTGAAGATTTGTCAAGGAGAAAAGTTGCAGAATTTTTTTTCAAGTCTCTAAAGTTGTCAAAGTTGATATTCAACCTTGGATAAGCTTGGAGAAGACTTACAAGTGGTATATTGTAGATTCAGATCTAGAAACCAATCAAAAAGAGCAAAATAGACCGAGAGACACAAAATCTAGTTCAGAACTTCTAGAAAAGCATAAGTGGAGTAATTCATCACTATTGGTGAATGAGTCCAATTATACAGGCCTGATAGAGGTTTCTGTAGATTTAGATACCCTTTTGGCTGAAACCTATTTTTGCACATTTTCTTAGAAACTGGACTAATTCACCCAGCTTGGTGAATGAGTCCCAATCAACATAAACACTAGATTTTTTAGTGACCTAGACCTCTATTTTTTCCTTATTTAGTCTTCAAGGTGCACACTTTCAATCTCATAGATTTTTATTACATTTGTTCATCTTTCTAGGTCATTTTGCATATCACACTATGTTTTCCAACATTTTATTTTCTAAGTTTACACTTGGTGCTGAACCCCTCATTCAACATCATTCAATCCCCTAGAACATTCCCTTTGTCATATTTCAATCTCCTTTGCATTGAAATCTCAAGGGTTTGTTCTTGAGTGAAGAGGGCAACAAAATAGGCCTATTTCCTTTTAGGTCCAAAACCCTAGAAGCGAAAGAAGCACCACAATATTCACCTTTTCATTTTGGTGAACCTGCATTTAGAGCATCATAATTTTGATTTGGAGTGCATTTACATCCTATATTTATCTTGCATTATTCCACTTAAATTCATTCAAAATCAGTAAAATTTTGCATTTGCATCTCAAATCTACATCAAAGAACATAAAAATCATAAAATCCAACTCAATTTTTTAAAAAAATTTCAAAAAAATTGTACTCATTTGCCACCTTGGGCAAATAAGTCCCATTGCATATTTTACACTGCATTTTCTGACATTTATAGTTCAGTTTCTGAGTTTTTGTTTGCTGCTATTACCCTTCTATTTCAGTTTAGAAACTTCCTATTCCATTCAATTCAGTGCATTTAGCTTACATTCATTATCGTGTGCATTGCTTAAAAATCAAATTTGTATTTAAAATATTTTTGCATAGTTTAGAATCTAAAATTTGCATCATGGATATGTGTTCTAGCATGTTTTAGATGCCATTAAAATCCTTAGCGAATGTGTCAAGTTGTGCCTTTGGAAATGAAATTGAACTCACTTATTCTCACTCAACTCCTAATGCATGTCCTCCTCGTGATGTTGACATCATTGGAGAAGATGATGAAAAAATGAATAGGTTCTTAAACAATTGTATTAATAACCTTGAAGCTAATGCATACTTCTGCCCATCCATAAAACAATTGAATCCCCATGCCATACCACCTATTGAGATGTTTGGATACTTACATCGTGAAACAAAAACTGAACCTAAATTCCCTAAAACGGGTGAACCTAGTTCCTCCAGGGAAGAAAACACTCAACCATTTTATGATAACAAGGTAACAAACACTCCCATCAATCTTCAAGAAACATATGGAAAAGTCCTCAAAAACTACTGAAAAACAAGGACGTGATACAAGAAATAAACATGGCATTCATCAAATTCTAGAGAAAATACCAATTGATTAAAATACAAAGGGGATAGGATATCAAGACCCCCCTCACAAAAAACATGTTCCTAAAGAATATCTTAGGTTTCATAGTGATGGTACAGTTATCTTAGATCATCTTTCTGATATGAATGTTCTTCTTCCAAAATAAAACCCAATAATTCCTAACAATGACAAGGATGATAGGATCTCCCTAGGTCTTGTCCCTCAACCTTCAACAAGAGAAGTTGGTGAATCTAGCAAGCAAATAAAGACCTTAAAAGTTACAAAAGATACAACCCCTCTTTTGCCACCCGAAAGTGAAGAGAAGCTACAATTTATTTTGAACAAAGAATTAATATCATTTCCACCTAAGAATAAATTAGTCCTATATCCTAAGGGTACAAAGGTCCCCCATTGCGCATATCATAGAATTATTGGACATAGTACCGATGAGTGTCATGCATTCCAATTAATATTGAAGAAATTTCACTTTGATGGCAATGAATGCCATAGGGTGATTTAATATCCTTGTTTCACCCCCTTTGTTATGTAATAGTTGTAGAATATCCTATTCTCACTATTACATGACCTTTCCCATCACATACCTTGGCTCATTCTTATCTCACACTTAGTGGGGGAAAGAAGTTGATAGCCTTGTCTTGGTAATGCATTTTTCACTATCCCTTAGGTTTGTCATTCACCTTCTACTTATACAAACTAAGATTGGGAGGCAAATAACTTGCTCATAGGTTGACCCGCATTTTCCTTTCTAGTATTTTGCATCATTTATTTTTCATTTTTCTTTGATTGCATGTGTTTAATGTGATCCCCTATGATGTTTTGTTTGATGTTCCTCTCTCTTTTGTGCATTCTTCTCTATGTACCTACATTCCTCTCTATGTTGTGCATCTCTTTTGGATTTTTTAATCTTTTTGTTGTGTTTTCCTTTTGGGGATGACACAAGGCATTAAGAAATTCATGTTTGCTTCATGTTGAGGGTATGTGCAAGATCATCATGGAAAAATAGGCCCTTAAGTGGTGAAAAATTTAGAAAAATCAAAGTTAGGCAGCTTGACGTAAAATTTTGAATAATTTATCTATATTATTTTAAAAATATGTACAAATAGAATCTTTAGAAAATTGAATGTAGTTTCTAAACTATTAGGTTTATTTTAAAAAAATAAAAAAATCTATTTGGTGAAAATTTGAAATTTCAATGCAATAGCACTTAAATTTGAGGGAAAAAATAAGAAGTAGGTGTCTTTCTGACCACCCTAACCACAATAAAATCATAAAAAATATAAAAATTTGTATGTTGGACCACTTTAACTTGATTAAAAATTCATGAAAATCTTTTTTTTTTAAATCCTATAGTATGCCAAGCATAAAATGTGACACATGTTTCGGCTTCAAAAAATGTGATACCATTTGAAAGCTATAGATGTTTTTCAATCAGCCTAACAATTAGGAATTTAGTTGTAATTCAAATAGGAAATTAATAATAATTATTTATTAAATTCAAAGTAAAGCATAATTGATATTGGTGGAAACTTGAGAATACCCTTTAAAAACCTTTTTCATTTCATCAATTTTGGGTAAAAAAATGGTCATCAGCCACATACTCTACACGTACCCATCATATCGCCACTTTTTGGCCCATCATGATCCTGCACATACCCTTGAACCAAAAGAATTTCTTTTTCTCTTGCCTTTTCATTTAATCTTTTTATTTTTCTTTTGTTTTCCTTTTGGGGATGACGCAAGGCATGGAGAAATTCATTTCTCCTTTATGTTGACCCAAAATGTTGTTGAGAAGTTGTTGAGAAGATTTGGTCATGTTGTCATTAATGTCAAAACCTGAGATCCAAGAGGTTGTGCTCCAGATGATATACATAATTGATCTATCCTATCGTATGCTATGATATTGCATAGTATGGATGTTATCCTTGATTCAAATATGGTAGTACTTATTTTTGGGACATGTGTGGAAGACAATTAATGCACAATAATGAAGAGTAATCTTTTGAAATTGGTTGTTGTGCCTAAAGCTTATTCCTAGTATCGTTGCTATCTAGACATTCGTGTAGCATGTTACAAGTCTTGTTATGTCTAACTAAATTCCTCTGGTTGGTATTGAAATTGATGATGATCAAGATTTGGTCTTGTTTGTGACGTTCCTATTAGCTCTGGAATATATCTTATGTAATTCAAAGATCGCTATCTTTTGGTAATTATGCTAGGTGATGAACTTATCTTATGTATGACCTATTGATGGGTCCCATGGTAATGTGGTAAGAATATCTTTTATGTGTGACCCATCATTTGGGTCCGGTGCTATCATGCCAAGCCTTTTTGAATATTTCAAGTTTTTTCTTCAAGCTGACATGTTTTTCTAGGCCAACTCATTTTGTTCTATGGGTATATATGTGTGTGTGTGTGTGTGTGTGTAGAACATATTTTTGGTATTGATTAAGGAGAGTGGTGTGTGTGAAGTATTATGCAAAAATAAATAGAGAAGGAAGCAGAAGGAAAGTGTCAAGAAGAAGTTTAATATGTATTGCAGAGGTTGTGCAAGGAAGGTGGGCAGAAGATTCTTGACCAAATTTGTTGCAGATAGATATTGTTCTCTTAACAAGAACCGACTTCATGCATAAGTAGATAGAGATTCATCAGTTCATGTTTTGTCTATTTTATAATCAGATTTTATTATATTAGTTGGGAAGTGAGCCCAGTAATAGTGAGCCTTACCTGTAGTGAGAACATTGGTAGTTAGCCCTTGTAAAAATCACCTTAAGCGGTGTCACCTTAACTGGTGCTCTATAATTGAGAATTAACATTCTTCGTGGTTTTTCCCATCTTAGGTTTCCATGTAAATTATCATTTTCATTGTGCATGGTGTAGTTGTGTGTTTTCATGTTCATATGGGTAAGTGCATGTATCTCTAACAAAATTTTGGCTCTTAAGATGCCACTTTTTCTAAAATCAGCAAAATCTGATTTGCACAAGAAAATGAAGATAGTTACGCTCACAATTTCAAGATGCATAAAAAACAAAAGTTGAATTTCTCCAAGTATAGTTTCTAATATACTATTTATTTTTTCAAATTAATGAATATTAAGGGTCTCAAAAGGGTGGGGGGTAGAACAAGTCTTTTTTTTAACAAAAAAATAGGATAGCGCCTTAGGGCTCCCCCCTTTTTAAGTAACCTTTTTTTAGAATTTCAAATATCCCATCAGTGAGAAATTAGCTAACACCATTATTTTATCCTCGTTCTTTTAAATAATTTTTTTAATAAATATATAATAATTTATGAATTTTCAAAGTGGACACATCTTGAAAAAGCTGAAATTTGAGTGTGCTCCCCCCTAAATTTTTTGAAAAGTAGTCCCAATTTGATTTTTTTTCATCATGTGTAGAATGGATTCCAGTTTCAAAAATGTAACTTGTTTCACGTTTTGATGAATGAGTAAAAATCTATCCTAAAACTAGAACATGTTGGTTTTTGACCAAAAACAAAGGAATTTACAATACAAGCCATGGATCAAAACCTTAACTAAATCAAAATGAAAAATAATTATATATTTAGATAGCTAAGACAGAGGTTAGCGCTATCATGATTTTTTTTAAAACTTGCATTGAAGGACATGAAAATGAGATAGGGACCATGGATGAAAATATGAGGAAATTTGGCACCCTTTCAAAAAATCATGTCCTTTTCATGAAATGGTTGTCCAAATCTTTGGGTTGAATGCCCAATGCAAAATCCAACCCATTGGTTTGGTATTTCCCAATGCAACCTATTTTACGCACACCAAATTTTGCGTGCACCAATTGGGTTGCTTCATTTGGCTAGTGCCAAATTTGGTGCTCGCCAAATATCATTCATGAATTTTGGAGTGCATTTTTCTAAACTCTTTGATTTTCTCTTTCTCTTTCAGGGAAACTATATACATGAAATAAAAATTTATGTATAAGTTGACACTTACATATGGACATTTACTTTCTTATCTTTTAAGATATATTTAATGTATATACTTATAGTATGTTAGAGAGTGGTTTCGGATCTATAAGAGGGCATGTGTAGGATCATCATGGAAAAAACAAGCCCTTAAGTGGCAATACAATTCAGAAAAAATAGAGTTAGGCAACTTGACGTAAAAATTTTAATAAGTTAACTATATTATTTAAAAAATATGTAAGAATAGAATCTGTTGCAAATTGAATGTAGTTTCTAAACTACTAGGTTTATTTTTATTTAAAAAAAATCTATTTGGTGAAAATTTGAAATTTCAATGCAATAGTAATTAAAGTTCAAGGAAAAAATAATAAGTACGTGTCTCTCTGACCATCCTAACCACAATAAAATAATATTATTATTTTATAATATTTTAGATATAATTAGAAGACTCATGTCTCGATGTGATGCATATTTTTTTTAAAATTTATTTCAAGTAAATAATTAATTATGATTTTTTTATTACAACTTTTAAAAAATATAAAAACTCATATGTCTGACCACCTTAACTTGGTCAAAACTTCATGAAATTCATTTTTCTTTTTTAATCATGTGAACCCCTAAAAATACGAATGCACAAGAACAACTAACATGTTAATGTGTTAGATCAAATGCAAAAAAAATTAGAGATTCCCCATGAAATCCATCTTCTAAACTTAAACTAGGAATAAAATGAAGAACAAAACTTAAATAAATGAGAGTTAATCCTAATTAAGCCAGTAAAATAGTGATCCAATGGGGGAGTTGGTGCCAATTGAATGTTTAAATTGACCCTTTCCCAACTCCTAAGTTGAAATGTGAATGATTGTCGATTGATCAAATCTCTCCAAAGAGATTTGAGCATAACCTAGCTATGAATTGTGAAAATGATGAATGGTTGAGTGGAAGTGGGCAAAATTATCTCTCAATGTGAAGAGAGTAACTTTGCATGAAATTGTGGATGGATAAATGAGGAGAAAATCCTCCAATTTATAGATTTGAATTTGGAAGAATGAGAAAGATTTGAGTAATGTGGGACTAACTTTCAATCCAATGGTTGAATGCCACTTGTCACCATGTGAATGGTTGATGGTTGTGCAAGTTTTGATCAAAGTGCCAATAAATGCATAAATTTGAATTTTGAAATATTGAAATGACAAGGTGGATGGAGAGTCAAATGGAGTTATGAACACTTGGCTCAATGCAAAAGGACTTGTAAGATGAAATAAATGTATTGTTGGAAGTACCCATCCACTTGGATTTTTTGAATTCAAATTTAGGTAATATTCCCTTTGGATGCCATGTGAGGGAAAATAGAGATTTAATAAATGAATTAAATCTATTTTCATGTGCAATTTGCATTCTCTACAGGATTTAAGTGAGAGGGATTAACTTAATCAAGATTTTGATTAATTTAATGAAGGATTAGATGATTTGACAATTTTGACTCAAATAGATGAATTAATTTAAATCATAATTGAGAGGAAATTATTAATTAAATAAATAATTTTGATTTATTTAACTAAGGAGGATCATATTAGATTAAATAAAATAAGGTTTAATTTATTTAATTTAATAAGAGGACTTTATAGATTTTAATCAAATAAAATGATTTATTTAATTAAACAAAAATGTAATGTTAATAAAATTAAATTGATTAATTTAATCATTGGAGGAGAAAGACTTAATCAAATGAATAATGATTCATTAAATTAAGAGACATAATATGATGAAATGTTGAGAGTATGATTTAGGGGGAAATGTTGTTAGTAATCAGAATCAAGTGTGTCAAACTGAAATTGTACATTTTCCATGTCTACATTTTGCCCCTCTTTGAAGAAGTGTACCTGTTGCATTGATTCAAAGAATAAAACTGTTGTGATCAAAGTTCAAAATTTCTCAATTTTTGTAGATGCCCCACTATTGCTCCAATGGAAGGATATTGCTGATATAATGCCCCCTCGAGAGATTGGACAAATTTTTTGATTTTTTGGATGATCTCGCGAGAAAAAGAGGACGAGGTGCTTGACAGACCAAATTGCCCTAGAAATGCCAAAAATATGTTAAAAACGTCAAAAAAGATGCAGAATGGCCCTCGGTTGGAGAAAAAAAAGATCAGGGGACCAAAACCCTAGTTAGATGGTTAAATTAGGTAAAATAACCCAAATTTTTAGGCTTTAATAGACCTTGAGGGGTCACTTTCAATGCATTTACAATCTTAGCCTTTGGAAAATTTCACATTTGAGCTCTGAGTTTTGGTCGAAATGGCACAGCGAAAGCTTCCCAAGCACGTGTCAGACAGAGTACAAATGCCCCAATGGCCAGTCGGCGCAAGACCCGTGGTATGTAACCTTATCCAACTTTTAATTTTTTCGTTATTCATGCATTAAATAGGGTTTAAATGTCATGTAAGTTGCACGCTACTATATAGCACCATTGAAAATAATTTATCGGCATCGTGCGGTCCTGTATTGGACTGCATATGCAAAGTGCATCGTGTGCTTTAGTTTGGACATTCGGGTTTTTCCGGTCAAAGTTCGCCGCATGTAGATATTCAACCACATGGTGTAGTTAGGGAATTAGGGTTCACCTCAAAGTGGATCACATACATGAATAGCATCGCGCGGGCCACTTTCAAACTATGAAAAATGCAAATTCAACTGTGGTGCTGCATTTTGCAACTTTCTAAACTGCACTGCACTCTCAAACAACACCACATTTGTTGTTTTGGGTGTGAAAATAAGTGCAAGATGCAAAAAAAATGCCTTTCCCTGATGCGATGGTTTCCCTTGTGTAGGAGGAGCTTGATGTACTTTACTCGCAGGAACATAGATGGCCAGTGCTTAGTAGATTACAGGGTATGCATGTGTATCTCTAGGAGCAACTTGGTATTCTTGGGCTCTGGTATGTTGCGTAGATCCCCCTTGTTTGGTCACATTTAGGCATGATGACTGCCCTGGCCAAGCAGTGGCACAATGAGATGTCTTCTTTCCATCTTCCTACTAGTGAGGTCACAATTACCCTTGAGGATGTCTAGCATATCCTCCGACTTCCCATCCATGGACCTCGAGTGATCTATGATCCGAAGGAGGGTAGGGATGCTTATTTTGATGTTATGGGAATTGATGAGATTATTCTCTATGATAGATAGATTGACTTGGAGTGATATAGGGGTAGAGCTCCCACTTACAGATTGATTGTGGCCGCCATTATTTTTGGTCATCTACATTACAGGTTTGAATCTCAACTGTTGACTTAAGAATATTAATTAAATAATTCATTTAATTAATTAATAGGTTTGATTAACCGTGACCATTTTTAGATGTGTACAACAGTGTATTTACTTGATGACATATATGAGATGATTCATCTTTTTATGAAATGTTTTGCAAATGTATGATATGCAGTCTAATTTTTTTGTGATACTATGAGATGTTCATATTCTTTATGATGTATGCTTCTAATGGATGTACTTCTTTTTATATCTTTTTCATGCATTTTAACGATGGTCCTATGAATGTAATTTATGGTAATGATGGTGTCAATGGATGTAAATGGTAATGGATGCTAATCATTATGTATGATGTAATGCTTTCTTACGATGCTTAGAATAACAAATTGATATTAGTCCTCATAACTTAATAGAATGATATGATGCAATATCATTTTTATGTTAATGATCATGTGGATGCAAAGTGTATGCATTGGTGATGTTTTGATTGCTATAATGATACCATGTTGATGTGGAAGGAATATAGAAGAATTTCAGAATCAATGAGTTAGTTAGGATGCTAATGATTTTTCTTTTTCAGGAGTTGGAATTTTCAAAGGGTCAATTACGTTATGTTTGATAATACACATAGGTACGATGCATCAAGGTATAAAGGACCGGGATGGCATTGTACCCAGTGTGATGGTATTTGACTTGACAATAAGATAGGAGTATTATTGTTCACACTTAGCATACATACTTCATTCAGGATATAGTTCAAAAACTCTAAACATCTCAAGCCAAAACATAGGAAAGGAAGCCTTCCTATGTGGTCAACAAGATATCTAAAAGATCCTCTCCACAAACCAAACAAAGCATATATGACTAGGTTATTTTACAAGGGTATTCCCCAAACATAGTAGATAAAAGAGACCATGATCTTTGCCCCATTCCTTTCTCTCTAAACCTGTTTTGTTTAGGCATCATCGAGAGGTCCTTGGAATGGGCACAAAATCAAATAAGTCGATAAAAGACCAAATAAAGAAAACCAAACAAGCTAAGTTTCTTCATATCGCTAGCCAAGACTAAACTACTATTGGGTACCTGATGCTTATCTCCATCATATGAAAGCTTCAACCTAGGGCATGTTGTGATCAGGGTTTTGGTGGGACTGATTGGATGATAAGCTATTGATACTCTGAATTGACCAACTTAGACTTTTGAGACTCTGATGGTTAGGGTGTTCAATTTTGAATCTACTAGGCTTGCTTCCAACTGAATCATCAAACGGTTAAGGCGATGATTGATTTTATTAGGAATGATAACCATTGCGGGTGAAAGCAAGATGAGACAGGTGCACCATTTTTTATTTTTCAGATATTTTGAGGTTGTTTTTGGTATTTTGAAGTGGTTTGTAAATTTTTTGGTACTTTTGAGGTTTTCGACGAAAGGAATAACTTAAAGATTTATACTACGGGTCTCGAGAGCTGATCCGTAGATAATTCTTGCCTACGTTATACACATAGAGACCACGTAGTTTCATTGACGATAGACTTGAGTCAATGAAAATATAGAAGGGAAAACAGATTTCCATTTCATTGTGATGAATGCTTAAGAACTGACCTAAGATGTCTTGGGGGATGATCAAAGATCAAAATTTCCTATGTTCAAGCTCAGAGATGATGTACTTCAGAGAAGGTGGAAGATGGACAAGACTCAATGATGAAATTTTTGAAGATTTTTTGAGATTTTGACATGTTTTTGGATTCTTGAATGATTTGGATATTTTTTATTTTTACATTGATTTTTTTGAATGTTTTTGGATTTTTTGATGTTTAGGAAGATCACGAGAATATACACAAATCCAATCCAATATAGGTATCAGAACATGCCCCCAGTGTGGTACGATAGACTACTTTGATGAAGGCAGAACAAACTGACCTTACGAATATGCCAAGTAGTACTATGGTGGAATATGATATGGGCATCAACTCAGGCTATGGTATGGATGCGGGCGGGCAGATGGGTGGATGGATTATTAATGAAATATGATGGAATGAGTGAGTGAGTAATGCAGATCTTGGTAGATGGGGAATGCTTTATTTACACTTGGCACCTATTTTCTAGGTTTTCACCAAGGTACTTGTCCAAAGCACCACCGAAGTGGTTTTAACTAGAGGACAATTTTTTTCTTTACTTCTTTCAATACTTTTTCTGATTTTTTTGTTGTTGCCAAGATGCCTGTTTGCCAGGTTTTCATGAAGGTAACCATTTTTTCAAGACTTTTTCTGATTGTTTTTGTATTTTTTGTTCTATACCTTGCAAGTTCTTAGGCATAAAATTTTTTGAGGTGAGAGTTATTCAGAGGCCCCTACAGAGGCTCACCTTCTGGTGTTGCTAATTGATATGCTCCTCATTTATAGCAGGCTATGATGACAAAAGGTCCCAACCAATTGGGCTCGAATTTTCTTTTTCTCTCTAGATTTGGCACATTCTTTTGGTTATGTTTCATCACAAGTTCGCCGACTTGGAAGGTGTGTTGCCTAATCTTCTTGTTGTAGCTTCATTTCAGGTGATTGTGGCAGACCTATAGATTATTTAGGGAATGCATGCATCATTCAACTAGTAACTCCAACTCATTGAGTCTCGTAACCCTGTATTCCTCATATGTGATGAGGTTTTGCAATTATATCCTTATTGATGAGAGCTCGATATCGATAGGGAGGATGGATTTTGATCCATAGACCAAGGAGAATGGGGTGGTGCCTATTGGTGTGTAGATGCTGGTGTGGTAGGCCCATAAGGTAGGATTTAAATGTAGATGTCAGTCATGACCAGAGTCATTGATTGTTTTCTTAAGGATTTTTAGAATGGTTTTATTGGTAGCTTCTGCTTGGCCATTTCCTTATCGGTAGTATGGGGTGGAAAAGTGGTGTTGGATTTTGAATTTTTCACAAAAGTTATGGACATCCTGATTCTTGAAAGGTTTCCCATTATCAAAGATAATGGATTGCGAAACACCATACAGGAAAATGAGGTAGTTCAAGATGAACTTGGATATCTATTTTCCAGTGATTTAGGTCATGGGAATTGCTTTGACCCATTTTGTGAAATATTTCATGGAGGTGATGATGAACTTGTGGCCATTGGATGAGGTGGGTTAGATTTTACCTATGAGATCAAGCCCCCACTGGGAAAAGGACCAAGGTGTAACAATATGATGTAATTCTTGAGCTGGTGCATGAATGAGATCTCCATTTTGCTGGCACTGTAGACACCTTCTGACAAAATCATGTGCCTCTCTTTCCATTTTTGGCCAGTAGTATCTGGTTCTTAGTAACTTCTTAGCCAGGGTCATACCACTTGAGTGTGAACTGCAAGTGCCCTTGTGTACCTCAGTCAAAGTAGTTAGGACTTCCTCATGTTTTAAGCAATGTAACAGGGTTCCATCGATGCTTCTATGGAAGAGGGTTTCTACTAGGATGACAAATCATAAGGACCTTTTGACAAAGGTTCGTTTCAAGTTCGGGGTAATGTCGACTGGGAGGACTCCTAATCTTAGATAGGTGTAGATGTCATAATACCAAAGATCACTGGGACCAATGAGTTCTCATGCATATTCTGACTCTGGTACCTCAAAAGTGGGTGTGAGAAGCTGCTCTATAAGGAATTTGTGTTTCGGGACATTGTGAGGGATATCTAGCAAGGATCCAATAATTTCCATTACATCAGTCACTCTATTGTTTTCCCTTGGTATTTTCTCAAAAGTGATATCAATAAAATATTCTTTGAGTCTTTCTACCACCTTCTTGTATGGTGTAAGCTTATCATCCTTAGTTTTGTATTCACCATTGACTTGGTTAATGATAAGCTGTAAATATCCATACACTTTTAATGCCATGATTCACCACTGTGCCACAATTTTGAGACCTATGGTTAAAGCCTCATACACTACAATTTTTTTTGTATAGGGGAATTCCAACTTGTAAGATATTAGTATGCAATCCCCTTGTGGGGTGATAAATAAGACACTGAATCCCGATCCATGTTGTGTGTGGGAACCATCGAATTCTAGTTTCTAATGATCAGCTATACTAAGATTGAAAATGGACTCATTTGGAAACTCTAATATGAGTGGATTATCTGTGTAGATGGGAGATTCTGCCAGCTGGTCTGCAATAGCTTGTCCTTTAATTTGCTTTCACTCCACATACTAAATATCATACTCTGACAGTATCATGGCCCATTTAGTCATTCTTTCTATGAACATAGCTTTTGACAAAATATATTTTAAGGGATCTATCTTGGTGATGAGCTTGATTTTATGTGCCAAAATGTAGTGTCAGAATTTATGTGAAGCAAACACCACTGCTAGGCATTCTTTCTCAATGAATATATAGTTTAGCTCATGGCCAACTATTTTTTTGCTGATGTAATAGATAGCCCTTTCAGTTCCATTCTCATCATGCTGAGCCAAAAGAGCACCTAGGGCTACTACTGTTGCTGAGATATATAGGATCGATGGTTTCCCTCCAATGGGTGGCATTAACACAGGTGGTCTAAGTAGATATTCTTTGATTTTGTTGAATGTTTGTTCGCACTTGTCATCCCACTTGAATTCTACCACTTTGTGGAGTAGATGTGAATACACAATTTGTTTGTCCGCTAATTGTGCTATGAACCTTCAAATGGACTGGAGTCTGCCTTGTAATCCTCTGAGTTTTTTCAGTGTTCTTGGTGCTCCCATATCGAGGATTGCTTTTATCTTTGCAGGATCTACTTCTATCCATCTCATTGACACTATGTATCCCAACAATTTTCCTGATTGTACCCCAAAGAGACATTTCTTTGGGTTGAGCTTGAGCTTGTATTTTTCTAGTGTGTCAAAAATTTCACTTAGGGTTGCTATGTGGTCTTCCCTCTTCTTTGATTTATCCAATATGTAATCCACATAATCTTCAACCGTTTTCTGTATCATGTCATGGAAGATTAGTGTCATGGCTCTCTGATATGTAGCCCCTATATTCTTTAGCCCAAATGGCATCACATTCCTATAGTAGGTGACCCAAGGGCATGTGAATGTTGTCTTATGTTAGTCTTCTTTTGCAATCATTATTTGGTTATATCTTGAGAATCCATCCAACAAGGATAGAATCTCATGTTCAACCATCATATCCACTATCATATCAATGTTGGGTAGTGGAAGTCATCCTTAGGACATGCTTTGTTGAGGTCTCTAAAGTCTATGCAGATACAAATGCCCACATTTGTCTTTGAGACTAGTACAAGGTTGGATACCCATTCTGGATAGTCAATCGGGTGTATGAAGCCAACATCCAAGAGTTTTTGTAACTCTACCTTGATTAGAAAGGCTATCCGCGGATGCATTTTTCTTAACTTTTGTCTAATCAACTTAGCTCCAGGGTAAACAACTAAATGATGAACCACTACTTTTGGATCTAGACCTGGCATGTCAGCATAGGTCCATGCAAAATATAGCTTCCTTTCCTTTAGAAATGGTGCCAAGAGTTCTTGTTCTTCTGTCAGGAAAGACTCAGTGTAGAAAGTGATTTGTGGTTCCATCTCTATTCCAAAGTTAATAGGATTACATTGCTCTGCAAGGACTGCTGATTTATGTTGATGTTGAGTAGTAGGGGGAGATTGAATCCTTCATCCTTCGACACATCAAAGAGGTTTTCACCATTGGATGTGTCCTTTATTTTGTGGTTAGAGAGTGCCAAAATGTGGTTTTCACTCAATAACTCTGAGCTTATTCTTGATATTTTTCTTTTGCAACTGAAGGACTCAATCGTCTCCCCGTAATATGCCTGGGTGGCTAAATTGATTTCAAAACCTTCCTTGTGATCCCCACATAGAACTGTATTGCTTAGTCACATAAATTCAGAGAGGGCCTCATCATTTTTGAATGAGTCTAGAATTGGTGGTCCTCGTTGGTCATGATCGATGAGTTGAGGGTATATGAGGGTGACTTGGTGGATTTTTTGGTTTGACTCAGTGGGTGAGGCACTAATCATTAGTAAGGAGGAATCCTCAAAAATCATGGGTAGGACCATTATGGTATCATCATCATCACTACTAGCACAAACATCGGTGATGTCAAAAGTGAAGTTGTCAACTGGGATGTCAGTGCATATAGGTGGTCTCAGGGTAGTTACCGACACTTGGGGAGAGGACCTAACTTCCCTACTTGGAGTACCTCTACACACATGGTTATACTCGAGGGAGTACATCCAAGGCCAAGGTTCCACATTATTCTTTCTACAATTATGGGCTCTAAGCGTCCATCACTATTCCTTCCAAGGCTTTGGTTTCTATTGTAGCTCATGCCAAGCATTATTTTTAGTCCTCTATTGGTTTCATCCATTGGTAATGTGGGTGTGGGTTCTGCATCATGGTATATTATGATTGAAATATCCTCCTCACCAACTCTTTCCTGACTTAGGTCTCCCCAATGGTGAAATATAGAGGGGTCCTCGCTAAGGGTGTGGATGGGTGTTTCAGTTGGTCGAGGTTGCCCATGTGATCTAGGATATTGTGGTAAATCTCCTACAACAAATTCACTTTTCTTCATTCTATAGTCGCCACATACATTGTCCTGGATCATGTTTTTGATGTTAGATATAATAGGGATGGTGGGTGTCTCTGTCGCAGAAGTGGAGACAAGGGTGGTTGGGTCGATGTATGAAGTGGAGGGGCCTTTATCATTTTTTGGAACTTGGGGGATTTTATCAAACTTGGCTTCCAAGTTTGTGTAGTAGGCAAATGGTTTGGGATCCCCATGTATAGTGACCTCTTCATTTTGGTACAAGAACTTTATGCATTGGTGGTATGTTGAGGCCACTACTTTCATTTTGTGGATCCATGGACGTCCAAAGAAGATGTTATATGGTAAGTCGAGGTCATGGAATTGACAAGTAGTCTCCATGGTTGTTGGTCTCACTTGGATAGGGATTTTGATAGTGCCCTGAGACACTCTTTCTTGGTCATCATATGCCCTTATTACGATGCTTTTGTTTTTGTTAAAGGAATCCTCGGCGAATCCCAAGTTCTTTATAAGCTTGAGAGAGAAAATTATAAGGCATGCACCTCCATCCACCAGGACCCTTTTAACTTTCATTTTGTGGACCAACACTTGGAGGTGAAGTGTGCGGTTATCAGATGCCTACAAGGGGAAGTCTTGATCAAAGAATGTTAGGAGATTCAGGGTAATGATATTTCCAACCATAGCTTGGAATTGATCTATGTCAAGGGTAGTCTAGATGGTGGATGTTGCTAATGCTTCATCAAATATTTTCCTATGGGCAGCAAAAAAATTTAATAGTTCCATGATGGAGATATGTGCGGGGGTTTTTTTCAGTTGGTCAATGACATTGTAGTCATAGGGAATGGCTTTTATATTTAAAGTGGGGGTGTTCGATTGTGCCCCTACAATGGTGACCTTTATGCCACGTGTGGTGACTCCACAGTCAGTGTTGGTGCTCTTGACATTAATCACCATGACCATTTCATTGCCACATGCAACTATCTCTTCATATACTAGATTAGCACTAGCATTTTTTTGCTTGCCTTTGTTGTTCCCTTGATTGTTTCCTTGATTGTGGTTTGGTATCAGATTTGATGATCTTGTCCTCGATGAGGTCTTGGATGATATTTTTCAGTCTCATACAGTTTGTGGTGGTATGTCCCTTGATCTTGTGAAAGTCACAAAGGAGATTTTCGTTATACCATGGTGGTTTGGTCATGGGTTCCATGTATTTCTTAGAGTTGGAGACTTTGATTATATGTTTCTTGACCAATTTATTCATTATGGACTCAATGGATTCCCCAAGGGTCATGAACTTCTGATTGGGAGGGTATTTTCCTTAGGGAGGTGGTCCTCCTTGATTACCCAAGTTATTGATTTGGTTGGTGGGAAGTGGTTGTTGTTGTGCTACTATTGCATTAGTTTGCACATTATTGCAGTTATGATTTTATGGTTGGTGATGAGTTTGGATATTTAGCTTGGGAGCGTTTATGACCACTTTAGCATTGACCATGCCGTCATTTGTGATATTTTTGTTCGTCGACCATGTTCGAGGTTTATCATTATAATTGTTAGGCGAACTGTTATCCTATGGTGGAGTAAATATTGATGTGCCTCCTTGCACAGTAAGGGATCTTTCAAAGTTGAGCACCTTTGGGATCAATTGATCATACGATGTGATGCATTGTATTTTTAAATAGAATACCAAGTTTTCATCTAGATTGGATATGATCGTGCAAACTTGTTGTTCTTATGGTATGGTCCACTTGCTCTGATTAGCCTTGGATCGCCATCTTTGCAAGAAGGATGCAAATAGCTCTCCTTTTCTTTGTTTGAGCATTGATAGTTCTTCAAAACTAACATTTGCACCCATGTTGAAAGCATAATTTTTAAGGAATTATTCCACTATTTCCTCAAATGTTTTAATGCTCGTGGGTAGGTGAGAAAACCATTCCATGGATCGACTAGTCAGACTTCAAGGGAAGAGTCGTATTAGATATGTGTCATCGTATGCAACCTCCATGCAATGCACCTAAAATTCCCTGACATGGTTTTCAAGGTTACCCATTCCATTATACTTGTCAAATTTGGGGATCTCGAATCCCTTTGGGAATGGCACCATATTGAGACTTATATCAAATGGATAAGGGCACAAGTTGCCTGGTGTTCTAGTTGTTTTTCCTGCTTGGAGATCCAACACCTACTACGAAAGCAGTTTGATTTGTGTTACAACATCATTGTTCATATCAGGAGGTGGGATGAATGTGTTTTGAGGTGTTTGGTGTGTTTGATTTATGGGAAAGGTACTAGTACGAGTTTTCTGCAAGCTCTTTTGTGCATTCATGGCCTAATGGTATGCCTGCATTTGTGGTTACAATGCCTATTTTTTATCTTGCTACTATTGTTCCAACAAAACTTGTTGTTGGTCCATCTGTTGTTGTTCCCATAGAGCCTATTGTTGGTCTAGCTATTGTTGGGCTAACAAAGGTTTTTGCTAGTTCATCTTGCTATTGTGCCTGAAAGTCTTGCAGGGCTTGTTGGTATGATTGCTAATGGATCACTTGCAGTTGCGCTTGGTATTGTGCTTGCGCCTGTTGCTGGGATTGAGCTTGGGCTTGTGCTTGTTGGTCTACTTGAGTGGCTTGCACAACTTGTGCAGCTTGTAACTCATGAAACATTACACGTCCTTTGTTTACAATTGGTGAGGTTCCAGTGTGATTGTTGATGTGGTTTGAGGCATTTCTTGATTGATATTCGGAGTTGTGATTAGGGATGCATTTGTAAGAGGCATGTCCATACTAGTGCCTACATCAAGGTTGGAAGGGAATGAGACCCCTCCTTTCATTAACGTGCACATGTATTTAAACATGGCACTAAAAATTTTATGATTCTCCAGATCTTGAAGATTTTGTGATGGTAGAGAAAAGCTACTTGGGGGATTGCTCGATTCGGAAAGGTTTATTTCAGTGGTTACGTGACCCAAGTCACTGGAAGATGATATTTCAGTGATGTTTTCCATGTTCTTCTTGTATTGAGATCTTGTTTGGACCATAAAAATAGGGATCGTTAGATATTTAATATGTAGGCCCTAAAGAGAAGAACTAGGGAAAGAGAAGGATCAAAAAAGGGTGTTGATGATGATGAGATAAATGAATGAAGTGAATGAATGAAAATTTTGAGGGTTTTATGCTAAACCTTTGGGCTTAGATTAAATGTGATAGTTTGAATAGGTGTATTAATTCAAACAGGATGGTAGTGAAGTTGTAGACCCTAGGAAGTTGTGTTATCCTAGGGGAAAACTATCACAAGAGAATGGATTGGCTAAATGTGTTAAGCCAACCAAGGTGATTATGAAATAGTAAAACCCTAGGAATTTTCATTATCCTAGAGGCAAATTTTCTCAAGAGATTTGACTACTTGGCTAGGTGTGTTAAGCCAAGATAGAGTGCTGCTGATTTATCCTTTAAGTTTAGCATGAGTGATTTTTATAAAGTTATCAAACTTTTGGTAATGGGATGAGATTTTTTTGATGAAGATATGGATGAGGATGGCGATTTTGATCCTAGACTTGAACCTAGACATGACTCTTTTTACAAAACCCTAGTGTTGAAGAAGATGCTAGACTTTCTATGTGAGGAAAACAAACCTTTCAAAAAGCTCAGGATTTTTTTGATAGTAGAAAGCATACAAAGTTGGGTTGTTTCTTGAAGCCTTCTTATAAAATTTATACACTAGTCTTTCCCTTGGGTGAGTACTTTTTCCCACAAGGCAGTCCCTCTAAGATAACAAAATGAGTAAACATACTCGTAGTTTGATCAACCTTTGTTTAGAAAAAAGGGAGAGCACATGCCATAAGTTTACTCACACTCACAAAGTGTTTTGTTCAATTTTATATCCAAAAAATGAAGTGTGGAGGTAATACTTTTGACAACTTAATATTTCAAAAAGACTTTTGATTCTCAAGATCATAATGAGGTGTGAGAGAAGTGCATATGTCTTTTAGATGATATTACTTTATTAAAAGGATTACAAAACATCAAGAACACATATTCATTTTAATCCTCAAAGCAAAAAATGATTTCTTTTTAAAGGACCAACCTTGAAGTGTGAGAGTTGCTTTGTTCAATTTTTAAACCTTTAAACAAAATCTAGTGGATTGTTTCTAAGTTCTTTTTAGCCGCTTGTAAACTTTGAAACATAATTTTTTTTGTTCTTTTTTTTTAAACCCAAAAGAAATCTAGTGTTTCTAAGGAAAATGAAATTAACAAATCTCTTTTAAATAGAATTTCAAATCCTTAAATAGTGTTGAACAACACTTTAGTGTTCAAAATCACTTTGTGCATAGTGAACATGATGCCATGATGAACGTCCTAATTTGTTTTGTTCCTTGCTCCAACTTGCAAAATGACAGAAAATGGAGAACAAAAAAACAACAAACAAGTCAAAAGTTAGAAAATCAAAAAATCAAAAAGCACATGTTAAAATTTAAAAACTGATTGTTTTCCCATGGTAGAGTTAGCAGGTGCGGTGCAGTTTGGAACAGAGGTGGTGCTATATAGCATCACACATTTGATTGGGTGCGGCACTCTACAAAAACAAAGACCATGTGTGTGGTGCAATTTAGTAGGTGACACAGTTTGTAATCAGTGAAGTTTGGAAAAAAATTGAAATTCAGGGGTGGGAAATAGGTGTGGTTCAATATAGTGTCATTGTTTACAAGGGGTGTGGTGCAATACAATGCCACATCTGCATAAGTGGTGCGATACAGAGCCACATGAACTATCTAGGGCGTAGTTCGCTATGTGTAGACAAAAAATGTTAAAAACCATAGAATTTTCACAAAAACATGATGAAATTCTTGATCAGCTCTCCTTCTAGAGCCAAAATGTGAACCCCTAAATCTGCGAATGCACAAGAACAACAAGCATGTCAAGTTTTTAGATCAAATGAAAACAAGCATGATGGATTCCCCATGAAATCCATCTACTAAACTTAAACTAGGAAGAAAATGAAGAATAAAACTTAAATAAATGAGAGTTAATCCTAATTAAGCAAGTAAAATAGTGATCCCATGCGGGAATCGGTACTAATTGAACGTTGACATTGGACCTTTCCCACCACGTAAGTTGCAATGTGAATGATTGTAGATTGATCAAATCTCTCCAAAGATATTTGAGCATAACCTAGCTATGAATTGTGAAAATGATGAATGGTTGAGTGGAAGCGGGCAAAATTAGCTCTCAATGTGAAGAGAGTAACTTTGCATGAAATTGGGGATGGATAAATGAGCAAAGAAGCCTCCAATTTATAGATTTGAATTTGGAAGAATGAGCAAGATTTGAGAAATGTGCGAGTAAATTTCAATCCAATGGTTGAATGTCACTTGTCACCATGTGAATGGTTGATGGTTGTGCAATTTTTGATCAAAGTGCCCATAAATGCATAAATTTGAAATTTGAAATATTGAAATGACAAGGTGGATGGAGAGTCAAATGGAGTTATGACCACTTGGCTCAATGCAAAAGTACTTGTGAAATGAACTTAATTCGTTGTTGGAAGTACCCATCCACTTGGATTTTTTCAATTCAAATTGAGAGAATATTCCCATTTGATGCCATATGAGGGAAAATAGAGATTTAATAAATGAATTAAATCTATTTTCATGTGAAATTTGCATTCTCCAGAGGATTTTAGTGAGAGGGATTAACTTAATCAATATTTTGATTAGTTTAATGAAGGATTAGATGATTTGACAATTTTGACTCAAATAGATGAATTAATTTAAATTAGAATTGAGAGGAAATGATTAATTAAATAAATGATTTTGATTTATTTAACTAAGGAGGAATATGTTAGATTAAGTCAAATAAGGTTTAATTTATTTAATTTAATAAGAGGAATTTAGAGATTTTAATCAAATGAATAATGATTCATTAAATTAAGAGAAATAATATAATGAAATGTTGAGAGTATGATTTAGGGGGAAATTTTTTTAGTAATCAAAATCAAGTGTGTTGAACGGAAACTGTACATTTTCCATGTCTACAAATCGTATAGTATGTGAATCATAGAATGTGATGCATGTTTCAGATTCAAAAAAATTGATACCCTTTGAAAGCTATAGATGTTTTTCAATCAGCTTATCAATCAAGATTTTAGTCGTAATTCAAATAGAAAATGAATATAAATTATTTATTAAATTCAAAGGAAACCATAATTTATATTGGTGGAAAGCTAAGAATCTCCTTTAAAAACCCTTTTTGTTTCATCAATTTTGGGTAGGAAAAAAGTCATCAGCCACATGGGCCATCATATCACTTACATATCGCCACTTTTTGGCCCATCATGATCCTACACATACCCAAGAGTTATAATGAAAATTCTAGCTTTTGGAAGATTTTAAAAAATTTAGACTTAGTCAACTTTCAATAATCAACATGTCAAATTTTAGTAATCAGGAGGTCAAATTTCAGTAATCGGGATGTCAAATATCATATTTCTCTTTGTATATCACTCATTTTCATCTCTTATTCTCTAGATCTCTCTCTCTTTCTTTCACTATATCCATCCCTTTATCTGATACTCTCTATCTTGAGCTCAATAACTACCTCTCTACATGTCAATCTCCCTCTCCTTCCCTCTCCAATATCTATCTCTCTCCCTCCCTCCTTCCCTCTCTACATTTCTCTATCTCCCCTCCCTCTCGTTTTATCTCTATATATCTCTCTCTACTCTCTATGTCACCTCTCTCTATACCTACCTATCCCTCTCTCCCTCTCCCTCCCCTCTTTCTCTCTATCTGCTTCCCTCTCTCTCCTTCCCTCTCCACTCTCTGTCTCACCATTCTCTCTCTCCTTCCCTCTCTAGTTCTCTCTATCTTACCTCTCGCTCCTTCCCTCCTTTCCTCTCTAATTTTCTCTATCTCCCAATCTCTCTCCTTCCCTTTCTAATTCTATTTATTTCACCTCTCTTTCTCCCCCCTCTCTCTCCCACTCTCTTCCTTTAACCCACCTTTTCTCTCTAATTCTTGTTATCTAAGCTATTCCTCTATACCTCTTTCTCTATCTCCCCTCCTTCCCTCTCACTCTCTCCACCTTCCTCCTTACCTTTCTACTTCTCTGTCCATCACACATCTCTATCACCTATCTCAATTCTCTCTCCCCTTCCCTCTCTAATCTCTTTATCTCTATCTCACCTTTCTCCCTACATATCCCTCCATCCTCTCTCTAAAGTATCTCCCTCTTACCTCCTCTCCCTCTCTTAGGTCTCTCTATCACTCACTAAATCTTATCTCTCTCCCCTCCACCCTTAAACCTCTACCCTCTACACTCTACATTAACCCTCTACCCTCTATCTCTCTAACAATCCCTCCCTCTATCTTACTAAATATCTCTATCTCTCTCCCCTCTACTCTTAACCCTAAACCCTTAACCCTTAAACCCTCTACCATCTCTCTCTCTCTCAAGTCTCTCCCTCCTACCCCATCTCCCTCTCGTAGGTCTATATCTCTCTCCCCTCTACCCTTAACCCTAAACCCTTAACCCTTAAACCCTAAAACCTTAAAAACCTCTATCTCTACCATCAACCCTCTACCCTCTATTTCTCTCCCAATCCCTCTATCTCTTTCTCAAGTCTCTCCATCCTAACCCCTCTCCCTCTCTCAAGTCTCTCTCTCACTCACTCACTCACTCCTATGTATCTCCACTCTACCCTTTATCTCTCTCTGACTCCCTCCCTCTCTCTCTCTCAAGAATTTTTGTCCTATCCCCTCTCCCTCTCTCAAGTATCTCTCTCTCACTCACTCCCTCCATCTATGTACCCTCTACCCTTAACCCTAAACCCTAAACCCTTAACCCTTAAACCCTCTACCATCTACGCTTAACCCTCTACCCTCTATCTCTCTTCCACTCCCTCCCTCCCTCCCTCTCTCTCAAGTCTCTCCCTCCTACTCCCTCTCCCTCTCTTAGGTCTCTCTCTCCTCTACCCTCTACCCTCTACCCTCTACCCTCTACCCTTAACCCCCTACCCTCTATCTCTCTCCCATTCCCTCCCTCTCTCTCCCCTATACCCTTAACCCTAAACCATAAACCCTTAGCCCTTAAACTGTAAACCCTTAAACCCCTTATCCCTCTATGTCTCTCTCAATTCTCTCCCTTGTATCCCATCTCCCTCTATCTCTCTTCCCTCTACCCTTAACCCTCAACCCTTAACCCTTAACCCTTAACCCTTAACCCTTAACCCATAAACCCTAAGCCCTTCAAACCCTCTACCCTCTACCACCAACCCTTTGCCCTCTATCTCTCTACCACTCCCTCTCTCTCTCAATTATCTCCCTCCTACGATCTCCCCCTATCTTAAGTATCTCTCTCTCACCCACTTACTCATATTTCTCTCCACTTTACCCTTAACACTATACCCTCTATCTCTCTCTGACTCCCTCCCTCCCTCTCTCAAGAATCTCCCTCTCTCAGGTCTCTCTCACTCCCTCTATCTCTCTCCCCTCTACCATTAACCCTAAACCCTTAACCCTTAAAATATAAACTCTTAAACCCTCTACCCTCTTGTTGGATGTTTCTGATACATGGTTTTCCTTGATGTCAACACTATTGGCATTAATGCATTTTAGGTTGTATATGTTGAGGATACTGAGAAAATTATAATAAAATAAGTTCTAGGTTGTTAGTAGTGAAGTGAAGTTTTGTATGTTTTCTAGCTTAGTATGTTAATGATCAGAGGTTGTCAATTAAAGGGTTTGTTGTCGAGTATATATATTTTATCCACATGAAGATTTGATTGAGTTATGAGTATTTGTGTTCTTACAATTTTTTTGTTTCTTAAGTTGGTGTTCCTGAAAGAAGGTGATGTAATTCCAGTAAGTTCAATTGTTGTGGATGTTTCTAGATTGTTCCCTATCTGTGTTGTATGTCCACATTGATCTTTGCGCTTGTGATTGATGATTTTCTTTAGTGTGTTCATGGTTGTTAGGGTGATTGTAGTAGGTTGTGGATATTTGAAGATGTTGTTTTGGGTCCTCACTATGTTGTGGCTGATATTGGTTGATTCACATTGATAATCATTTATGTTTTGGGCTGACATTTTGTATTCATTTCATATTCTATTGAAGCCAACATGAAGATGATGTTATTCTTGGTTGTGGATATATATGAGTGATTTTTTATACCATTTTATGCATGGTGTCTATCCATGAAGTGAAGTGTCTGAATAATTTTCTAATCATTCAAAGGAAGAAGTTAAGTGTGAAGAAGAGTGGGCATAGTTAATGTGCCTAACTAGAACTATAATCAGGCACGAGTAGATGCTATTTTATCAGTTCAAAATATCTTAGATGGATTTAATCTGAATGCTACTATAAGAAAGTGTTTCTTCCTTTGGGCAGTAAGCCTTTTTGTTTTTGAGCAGTGTGCATGAATACATGTGAATTTCTCATTTACTATACTTTTAAAATATTATAAACTTGTGGATTAACGTCCACCATGGTTTTCCCCTAACAAGGTTTCCATGCCAAAATCTTGGTGTTATGTGTGTTTCTGATGTGGTGATAGTTTTTATTTCATGTTTAATTATCAGAATTGAGAATAAGTTTAATAAGTATAATTTTTATGACAATTGATTCACTCCCCCCATCTCAGTTATCTATCCTTGTGTTTCAAACAATTGGTATCAAAGCCAGATTCCTTGGAAGAAGTTTAATAGCTAGAGGCGATCTGGGATGGCAACATATAAGAAGGATAGTCTACGATTTGATGGAGAAAATTATTCTCTATGGAAGGCTCGAATGGAGTGTCATCTGAGATGTATTGGTGAACCTTATTGGAAAATTACAAAGAATAGATATACAATCCCATAGAATGATCCCTCTACTTTAGGTGAAATCAAAGATGTTGAGTATAATATCAATGCTACTAATTCTGAGATGAAAAATGTAATTGATCTGAAGACAACTCATGAGATCTAGAAAAAATTCAAAACTTTGTATGAAGGTGATACTCATGTGAAGATGGCTAAGCTATAGAGTCTGAAAGGGAAATATGAAAAATTGAAAATGGGTGAAGATGAAAACATCACTGCATTTATGTAGAGAGTGAATGGACTTGTGTGTAATATCAGATGTGCTAGTGGATCATTGGAAGATTTAGAGATTGTTCCTAAAGCACTCAAATCCTTTTCTACAACATACATACAAAAAATCACTACTATTGAGGAGATACAAACTGTGACAACTGTAACCAAAGACATGTTGATTGGTAAGATTGCTTCTTTTGAGTTAAGTAATTTTGGTGATACTATTCCTAAGAAAGAATCTACATTCAAAGCTACTAACTTCGGTAAAGATAACCAGATATATGATCTGGGATAAATTTACTCTAGAAGCTTGTCCAATTATGAGCAGGAAATGAGAGAGATTGAAGAAGAAGAGAGAAAACTAGATGAGCTTGAAGCACTTCTTGTGAAGAGAGTATTGAAATGAGAAGGTAAGTATAAAGGGAAATTTCCTCTTAAGTTTTTTTGTTGCAACAAGATAGGTCATTTTGCCTCAAGGTGTCTAGAAAGAGTTCATAAGCCAAGATCTAACAAGCCTAGATTCCAAAGGAATTGTTATTTTGTTGTTAATGAAGGTGTGAGAGATGATGAATCTAATAAAGGGAATGCAATTTAAGATGATTTTATATTTATTGCTATCAAGGAAAGTGATCCTGTACCTACTAAATGTGGTAGTTGCATGAATCTAGAGAAAGCTCTAGCTACCAGAGTTGAAGAAAAAGATGAATGGGTGATTGATAGTGGATGCTCTAATCACATGACAGGTGATAAAATAAAATTTGTAAGTATTGAAAAGTATGATGGTGGTGTTGTAAGATTTGGAAATGATACAACTGGTGTAATCCATGGTAGAGGATCCATTTCTCTGGATGGTATGAATAATACTGATGATTTTTTTATATGTGAAAGGTTTGAAGCATAATATTTTAAGTGTTGGATAGATGGTTGAAAAGGGATACAATCTTCAATTCAAGGATGGAAAATGTAGAATATTGGGGAGTTCTGGAAATATGATTGCATCAGGTACAAAAACAAAAGGTAATATCTTTCACTTGAGTGTTGCTAGTAAAAGTTGTTTCATTGCTCAAGTTGATGAAAGTTGGTTGTGGAAAAGGAGATTGTTTCATGTAAAATTTGATAATATTATCAAGATAATTTCTACTCTGGCTATGAGAGATATTCCTAAGTTGGTAAATCCTACTAATACCATCTGCAAGGAATGCCAATTAGGGAAGAAAACTAGAGTTTCATGTTGGAGAAAAAAACATTTTTCAATTGAAGTATTGGAGCTTGTGCATACTGATCTGCGTCATCCTTCTAGAGTCAGAATTTTACAAGAAGATAGTTATTTCATGTTACTCATTGATGATTATTCTAGATTGGTGTGGGTTTATTTCTTAAGGGAAAAATATGGAACTCTAGATAGATTCAAGAGTTTTTAGGCTAAGGTTGAGACAGAGACAGGTCTGAAGATTAAATGTCTAAGATTAGATAGAGGTGGTGAATTCACTTCTGGTGATTTTAATTCTTTTAATGAAGAAAATGGAATAAATAGAAAATTATTTTCCCCACGAACCCCTCAACAAAATGGAGTTTTGGAAAGGAAGAACATGAAAGTTCTAGATGTTACTATGATGCTGGAAGGAAATGTCCCACAAATCAGCTAAAGAGAAGTTATGTGTACTACTATTTATATTCTCAACTAGGAATATTTCAAAGGTGATACTGGTAAGACCCCTTATGAGCTATGGTTTGGTCATAAGCCTATTCTTAGATACTTCAAAAAAATTGGGAGTAAATTCTATATAAAAATAGATGAAGATATAGGAAAGATTGATGCTAGGAGTGATGAAGGAATCTTTCTTGGTTACTCTACTAAAAGTAAAGCCTACCGGTGCTTCAACAAGAGATTGAGGAAATTAGTTGAAAGTGCTAATGTCAAGGTTGTATAATGATGTATATTTTCTGCAAGGTGGAACTAGGATAGTAACACATGCATTTTAAACTAAAATCCAACAAACAATCGAATGCATAGGAGAAATAAGAAATAAAATGAATGAAACTAGAACAATCTCACCCATTTCTCTCCTCCATGGCTGATTTCCATTGCACCTTCTTGGCTTGCTATGATGATGCCTGCCCTCAGATTTTGTGTGTGAGAAAACTCTACAATGCCTAGACTTAAAAAACAATTTGAATTATTTTTCTAAGTGTTCAGACACAAGAAAATTAATTCTAGAATGCAAGAAGCCAAGATGAAAAATAATTATGCAAGAAGATAATAATAAGAGAAAATACAATATTAAGAGATTGTCAAAAATGAGGGCAAGATTTCCATTTTATAGAAAATGAAATCTTGAACGGACGGATGAGATGAGAGATTGAAAAATGCCCTAGAATCAATGGTCAAGATTCAAAATGGCAGCTCTCAATTAGGGTTAGGGAAAAATTCCGAAATGTGTGGAAAATATTTAATTTAGGATATTAAATCAATGATGGAGAATAAACATGACATTGAGAAGAAATTAGTAAAAATTAGAAGATAAGAAGATGAGATTTTAGACAATTACTAATTTTAGAAATTACTTGATTTGTAGAAGAATATTTCCATTTTGAATTAAATTAATTCAAAATATAGATTTTGTGAGATAATATGTAATTGATTGTTTGAAATTAATTATTGAAAGGAGAATCAGTTAACCATGTGAGACATTTTTAAATAAATTGTTTTATTTAAAAAGATGGAAGTGTCACATAAAGCAATTAAATAATTAGGAATAATTATTTAATTTAGTAGAGGTAGGTAATTAATTAAATACATTAATAAATCTATTTCATTAAAAGAGGATTTAGAGATTAGTGACATATTAAATAAATATATTAAAATATATTTATTTAATAATCAAGAGGACATTAGTGATAAAAAATAATTAAATAAATGTGACTTTATTTAATTATGAGATGACTTTGATAATTAGTGACACATTAAATAAATAAATAAGATTTATTTATTTAATAATCATGAAGAATAGAAGATCATGAATTAATTAAATAATTATGCATTATTAAATTAATAGCTAAAGGTGGGTTAGCAACATAATTAAAATTTCATAATTATGCCAAGACGAAAGGTGGTAAAACATTGCTTAAAGGCTTTAATCATTTTTATGTGTCTACATTTTCCCCTCTTTGTCATAATGCAGTTTATTATGTTATGGCAAACAAAAAAAGTCCAGAATATGCCCCACTGAAGGTAGGGAGTGCCTATGCCCCCTCGAGAAAAAAATTGAATTTTGACCTGGGGTCAAAAAAATTTGGAAAATGTCTCGATTAAAAAATTTAATGACAGGAGACACAACGTCGTGATCAAATTTGGAAATGAAAGATGCTAACCTAACCAAAATACCAGAGAAAGACGGTCAAATGGACCTCCAGTACAAGCCTACTAGGTCAAAACCCTAATTTTCAGCCTATAAATAGGTTGAAAAAGAAAAACCAAGTGTGATTTGTTCATTTGCTATATAATATTTTTCAGAGATTAGAGCTTAAGGAGACGATGGTGATTCCCATGACAAACCACCATGGCTACCATGTGTGGACCTTTCGACAACCCGAGGTCGCAGAGGCACTAGTAAGTACCCTATCCCCCTTGTAAATTTTTAAATTTTATGCATTTATGAGGGTTTGCAAGGGGTTAAGCGAATGCGTTGCGATGCAAATTTTGTTGCATAAGCCACAAATGCCTTCACGTTCAATGCACCTATTTGCATCATGATGCAAGTGCACTAGGTAGATAGGACAAAGTATAAAAGTCTACATTTCATAGGGGAAACGACGCAATCATCAAATTGCAACGCAAGTGAGGCACTTTGTGATGCATCTGCAATGTTGCAACACAATTTCCTAGTCAAATGATGCAATGGAGAAATTGTGATGCAATAGCCATATCAAATGATGCAATCATTGTTAGGCTATGCAATTACTAGATAGGGTGACACATTTGACCGATTACGGCACAAATGCCAAGTGCAGAGCCGCAAGTGACAAATCGTGACACATTTATAGTCAACGCAACACAATTATAGTTGACTAGAGTTGACCAGTGTTGACTTTGTGCAGATATTAGTTTTAGATGCACCTTTCACTTCCCAATAGTAATAATCTATCAACAATGTTGTCCCATGTGTGCTAATTCTTGTCTTTTCCTGTGCAGAGATGACTTGTGTTGATTTATATGCGAGAGTTTAGGTCGATGATATATGCCTTTAGAGATTGTTTGACTGACAAGTAGAGACAATGCCTGATAACACTAGGTTTATACTACATCACATACATGGCCATTATTCTAGAAAACATGGGTTTGTTGACAACTCTTTGTGAGAGGTGGCACTCTGAGGCTTGCTCTTTTTAACTGCCTACAGGAGAGGCTACGGTCACCCTAGAGGATGTGTACCGCATTCTTCACATACTGATCAATGGAGAGAGAGTGGTATATGATCCTCACCAAGGGCAACAGTCCTTATTAGAGATGTATGAGGATGTCAGTGGTTCCGGCCTAGGCATTGATGGTTATGAGATTGGCTGGGATATTGTGGCCGACCAGTTTCCTAGGTGGGATGCTATGTTGATGACCCTAGTTGTTGGATTAGTGATTCCAAATCGCCGTGGGAATGACTTTCCGATTGGATGGGGGGATGTATTAGTCTTAATGTGAGGATGGAGGACCATTTTTGCTTGGGGGCCTTGTTTGTTGGACATGCTATATCATCAGTTGCATGAGGTCATATATCATTTGGGCCAGAGTATCAGTTGTGGGACTACTCTCCTCATAATCTGGGCATGGGAGCACATTCCCATTTTTTGGCCACTAGTATAGATGCAGCAATTGGGTTATGGGATGCCATATGTCTATCTGTATGTGGGTTCAATAAGTCAGACTCGCATTGGGAATACTTGTTATTGGCATCACATGATTGACACCATCATTAGTTTTGTGTGGAGGTCATACAAATATTGTGGTTAGTGGCTAGATGAGGATGCTCACCTGTCATTGTGCAGATAGTTTCGGTATTTGATTGGTAGCACGGTTCAGAGCCAAGGGATCATAGAGATGTACCTTCCCCAATGGGTACTACAACAATTTGGGGAGCAATAGGATGTGCCAGTAGGCACTATAGAGTATGGACGGTCTTCTACAAAGACCATATCGGGGCCACCTATATCATTGAGAGTGGCTGAGAAATAGGTAGATGGTCTTGTTGTTGTTTAATGGATGTGGAGGGGTGGTCCAACAGATGTAGCTACATTTTTCGAGCTCAACTCCTAGTCACAAATTCACCAACCTATCCCATTCACAGATCAAGATGGTCTGTCACCTATAGATTAAATATCAGTCATCCCACGGGTACGAAGAAGAGGTCGGCGTGGCAGGGATGGAGGTAGAGATGCTAGAGGTGCTAGAGGGAGAGATGGCAGTAGGGGAGATGAAGGCAGAGATGGAGGCAGGGGTGATAGAGACAGAGATGGAGGCAAGGTGGGAGAGGAAAAGATGGTGGCAAGGGGAATGGAGGTAGAGGAGACAAGGATGATGGGGGTGGGAGGGGAGGAGGGGATGGAAGAGATGGGAGGGGTGTTAGGAGGAGGAGGGGTGATAGAGGGTAGAGAAAACCCAGGAGAGTTAGGAAGAGGGTGGGTGGTGCACCATTGTCACCCATTCATGAGGAGGGCGAGGAGAGAGAGATTCCAACTGAGAAGGAGGTAGCAGAGGAAATTAGAGAGGGTGAGGAGGAGGAGGATGTGAGGGTAGAGGAGGTAGAGGTTAGGGTAGAGGAGGATCCATTTTTTGAGGGAAAACCTCTTGATATAGATGTGGAGGAGGTATGAGGAGAGGATGAGAGGGATGGGGAGGAGGAGGAGGATGAGGGGGAGGATGAGAAAGACCAAAGGTTGCGAGAGTGGATGATCGTCAGAGATGAGGAGGGTGATAGGTCACCCATTTTTCTTGTATATTCCACTATTGATCAGAGGATTACAGATCCTCAGAGAAGACTGGACATGGCCTTGTCTTAGAACAAGGCCTTGCCAATAGAGTTAGAGGTTACCAGGGTTGAGAGGGATTAGGTTTTTATCCGATGGCGGGGGGCAGATCGGTCGGTTACCAAGTTCGCAGATTTGTGTGTAGGACCAACTGGGGATATTGCTTGGGAGCTGGCCAGGATTTGTAGAGAGAAGGGGTCGGTATAGATTGTTATATGAGTAGGTTGTTCCACTAGAGCGACATGACCCAGGTTTGTCTCGATCCTATTATAGGATAGGAAGTGGCACCCAGACACACAACAGCAGCAAGTCACATAGTGGCAGTCATACTAGTGCTAGGGAGTCCACGTCATCAGGACAATCATTAGGCCATAGTTCACACAGACATTCATCAAGCCATAGCCATAGGTTAGAGCATGGGCACAGATTAGTTTCATTAGGACACTAAGTAGAATAGAGCCAACCTCATGTTACCGATCCCTTAGGATCACAGATTTAGAATCAAGACACCACTCCCATCCAGGTTACTTTTCACATGGTTGGTCAGTCAAATCCACCCCATGATTCACCACGATGAGACAAAGGAGGCATCTCCTAGGACATGTTATTCTGACATTTGTATTAGACACTTGTATCTTTTGATGTTCGATCTTGCGAGATTCATTTTTCTGATATCATAGGAATCTATCCTATGACATTACATTTTTTAGATTGTATATATGCGATGCGGTTTATGATGTGGCCTATATGATTCTATGTGTTAAAGTTTTATATGCTTTACTAGATGCTATGTGATGATTTTTATGACTTTTTTCAGGACTTTTTAGGATTTTTAGGACCTTTTTTCAGGGCTTTTTTCAGATTTTTACAATTTTTTCAAGACTTTTTGAAGAATGTGGGATCATCTACGACACTCACTACAATTACATAATAAAGGTCTTGCCCCCAAACAAATCAGGGATTATCCGAGGCCAATGATATGCTGATAGGCAAACACAAGGCAAAAGGCAAGGATATGCAAGGGATGATGTCAACCAAACGCTAACCATGGTCGGAATCGACAAGTCTTAGGATGAAGGTCATGAATATGTCAGGTTGTCATGATTATGAAAAGTGGATAAAGGTTGATGAGAATAACAGTAGATGGCAAAGCAACAATCGATTACACATGGTGCCTGTTTGTGAGGTTTTCGCCATGATACTTATCCAAAGCGCCTGTTTACCAGGCTTTCACTATTGGATGAATTTATTTCTTTTTACTATATTTTCCATTTTTTTTATATTTTTGGTGTCACCAAGATGCCTGTTTGCCAGGTTTTCATCAAAGGATGATTTTTTAAATTTTTATTATTTTTGTATCTTTTAGGTTTTTTAGCCAAGCTCTTTGATGTTATGTGTAGAACTTTCACAGATGTAATTTGTTGATGGGTTATGTCAATTGTTCTCCATCAGGTGTGGCTAGCTGATAAGCTCCAAAACCGAATGTTGCAGTAATAATATAGGGACCGAGCCAATTAGCCTCAAAATTTCTAGGTTTTTCATGATTTGCCTAATTTCTTGTGTTCTGCATGAGGACCAAGTCACCAATTTCAAAATTTCTCACCATTACTCTTTTTTTATAGCTTCAACAGAGACGATTTTGACATGCCTACAAATGATTTAAGGCATTTTGTCATCTTTCTTGTAACATTTCTAGCTCATGTAGGCGAGACTGTCTGTACTCTTCCTCATCAATCATTCCTTTCAAGGAGACTCAGAGAGAAGCAATTTCAGCCTCGATGGGCAATATGGCCTCAGATCCATGAACCATGGAAAATGGAGTGGCTCTGGTGGGGGTACAAATTCTGGTATGATAGGCCCATAAAGCATGATTAAGTTATAGGTGCCAATCTCGGCCATCATCATTGACAATCTTCTTCAGTATGCAAAGAATTGTTTTATTTGATGCCTCAGCTTGGCCATTCCCTTGTGGGTAATATGGGGTGGAGAAATGATGTCAGACGTGAAATCTCTCATAGATTTCATACATCCTGATTTTTTAATGGACTCTTGTTATCTGTGATGATGGAATATGGAACACCATACCGACATATAATGTAATTTAGGATAAACTTGGATATTTTCTTACCGGTGATGTAAGTGAGAGGGACGACTTCAATCCACTTAGTAAAATACTTAGTGGCGGTGATTATGAATTTATGGCCATAGAGGAAGAAGGATGGATCTTTCCCATGAGGTCAAGTCCCCATTGTGTGAAAGGCCATGGAGAGGTGATCGGTCTTAGTTCTTGTGCAGGTGCATGAATTAGGTCACTATGCACCTGGCATTTCCGACATGTTCTGGAAAAATGAAGAGCATCTTTTTCTAATGTCAGCCAATAGTATCCAAGTCTAGTGGCTTTTCGAACTAATGTTGGACCTCTCAAATGAGATCCACTTATACCCTCATGTACTTCTCATAAAGTTGTTTGGGCTTCATTAGTGTTGAGACAGCGAAGAAGGGTGTTATCAAAGCCACGACAGTATAGGGTGTCACTGATGATGGTATGTCTACCCGCTTTTCGGATAAAGGAATTTCTTTGGTTGTTGGGAAGGTTGGGTGGTAGGGGTTGGGACTTAAGATAATCATAGATGTCCTAGTACCAAGGTGAACTGGGACCAACAATTTTGCAAACCATTTTTTTCTCTGAGATATCATATGCAAGCATCAACAGTTGTTCCACTAAGAACTCAAATTGTGACACATTTTTATGGATGTCCAAGAGAGATCCAATAGTAGCCATTGCATCGGCTGCCTTATTTTGTGTCCTTGGGATTTGTTCAAAAGAAATCATATTGAAATATTTCATGAAAATATCCACCATTCGCTTGTAGGGAAGAAAATTCTCATCTTTTATTTCATAATCATCATTGACTTGGTTGATGACTAGCCGAGAATCCCTGAATATGAGAAAAATTTGAATTTTCCATTTAATTGCTATCTTGAGGCCTATGACCAACGCCTCATATTCTGTAATGTTATTAGTACAAGGGAAGGTGATCTAGAATGATTTAGGAATTGAATTCCCTTGTGGTGTGATAAACAAGATACCAGCTCCTAAGACGTGACCAGTGTGGGACCCATCAAAATATGGCTTCCATGGTAAGGCTAGATTCGCATGAAAGATAGACTCATTAGGAAAATAAGTTATCAATGGATGAGTAGCTTGGATCAATGCATCTTCAAGTTGATCTGCTATTACTTAACCTTTAATTTCATTGCACTTAACATATTGTATGTCATACTCGCTCCATATCATGACCCACTTTCCCAAACGGCCTGTCAATGCTGCCTGACTTAGGATGTACTTTAGTGGATCAATCTTGGTAACCAGGTGTGTTTCTTGGCTCAGAATGTAATGTCCTAGTTTATGCACTGCAAAGACAACTACAAGGCATGCACGTTCAATGGTTGTATAGTTCAAATCATATCCTATCAATGTGCAATTGATGTAGTATATGGCTCTTTATTTTCCTCATTGTCATTTTGTGTCAATAAAGCCCCCAGTGCATTTGCAGTTGTATAGACATACAAAATCAATGAATTGCCTTCAATGGGTGGCATTGGGATTGGTGGTGTCAAAAAATATTCTTGAATGTTTTCGAAGGCTATGTGGCATTTGTCTTTCCATACAAAGGGAATAATTTTTCATAAAAAATATTGAAATGGTTAACACTTGTTTGCCAATTATGTGATGAAATAGTAGATGGACTCTAGTATGCCCTAAAATGTTCTCAACTCACTGATTCCTTTTAGTGGAGGCATGTCTAGAATTTTTTAAAATTTGGCATGATCAACCTCAATGCCTCTTCATGAAACTATGTATCCCAAAAGCTTGCCTGAAATGACTCTAAAGACACATTTTTTTGTGTTCAAATGAACCTTGTAATCTTCTAGCCATCTAAAAATTTTCTCCAATACTTTGAGATGATCTTTCCATGTCAAATGTTTTTCCAATAGGTCATCCACATAATCTTCCATTAGGATATGCATCATGTCATGAAATATTGTTTTCATAGCTCTTTGGTACGTGGCACTTGCATTCTTTAAGCCAAGAGGCATGGCATTCCAATAGTATGTTCCCCATGGGCAGGTGAATGTTGTTTTGTGTTGATCCTTTGTTGTAATTTGGATTTGGTTATATCTTGAGAAAACATCCATGAGAGATAGCATCCCACACCCTATTGTGAGATGAAAATCATGTCTATATTTGGTAATGGGAAATCATCCTTTGGGAAAAGCCTTATTAAAATCTCTAAAATCCATGTAGATGTAGATTTGTCTATTTGGCTTGGTGATAGGGACAATTTTGGATATTCAGTCAGCATAATCTATTGATCTTATAAATCTAGCATCTAGTAACTTCTTTAGTTCACCCTTTACCAGTAGTGCAATCTGTAGATGTATTTTTTGCAACTTTTGTTTGACTAGTTTGATATTTGGGACTAATGGGAGATGTTGCAGCAATAAGTCTAGATCTAGGCCTGCCATGTCAACATATGACCATGTGAAGTTAACCTTCCTTTCTATGAAGAATTGTTGGAACTCGGGTTTTTCTTCATTTGTTAGTGATGTTACCACGAGAACCATTTTGGGGTCCTTTGATGTGGCTATGTTTACTTCAATGGTGTCTTCGATTAGCATGGCCATTCTTTCTTGGGTTATGGGAAGAAAGTCCAATCCTCAATCCTTATGTGCATTAGTCATTTTCACCTTCAGATACGTCCTTTATTTTTACTATTTTGTTGTTAGAAGGTTCCTTTCAATTTTTACCTAAAGACATTCCTTTTTTTGTCTTATTCTTTTCATTTTTGCAACTGGAGGATTGCACAGTCTCCCCTAAGTAAGCTGCACAATCTAGGTCAATGGAAAATCATGTTTTGTGATCACCCCATGGTATGCCTTCTCGGAGCCCCATGAATTCTTCTATTGCCTCATCATTTTGAAAGATGTCCATCACTGGTGGATATTTTTGGTCCCAATCAATTAGTTATGGGTAAACAAGGGGAATCCAATTATCAGTGTTGGTAAAATATGGGAAAGATACAAAAATTGTGCAAATTGATGCCTCAAGTGTGAAGGAAAAGTTATCAATTTTAACTTCCATATCAGATGTGATGTATGGACCATAATCCAATTCTGATGAGTCAAACTCAAAGTCAAAATAGGGCACAAAATTATCAGCATCATGATTACTTGATGGAATTTCAGAGGTATGGATAGTGGGCTTAGATAAGTGAGGCTCATGGGTGGGCTCAGGAATGGGGCAGGATATTTTAGGTATTGCCGAGGACACCTTTTGTTCTTCTAGATCCCAAGGAATGCTTACCCATTCCTTATTTTTGGAATTTCGGTCAATGGGATCAATATTGTACTCTTCTCAGAATCGTTCATCAAAGGGGAGTTGACCAGGGTCCAGGAATAGTTCGTCAATATCATAATCACTTAGGGTTTTATCAAATCCCCATTCCCATTCATTTGAGTCAGTTTCGGTAATGGATTCTTTGCATGTCTCGACACTTTCTCTAGCCATTACACCCTCACTTGAAATTTCATATGTACATCGATCATCAGTTTTGAGTTGGTCAAACCCTAGCCCTATGTACCTTGGTCTTGCATTTATGATAATAGGTTCCCTCCTTCCATTGTTGTCCTTTCCAAGAAAACTTGTGCTATTAAAACCTAGGGCCTTGCATATATCATAGCCTTTTCCATTGAGATGCAATGGTAGTGGAGGCAACTCTTTTGGGTCTTTGTAGATCTAGTTGTCTATGTTAATGACTACTTCAATACCCATATCGCCCCATAGTGTGAAAATAATTTTTGGTGGAACCTTGAAAATTGTTTTGGGCTCGATTGTGAAACATGGTCTACCATAGATTTTAGGTGTCTTACGTATTATGGTGATAAAGTAAGCCATATTTAGTTTGAATTCTCTAGAACCAAGGTCCTAGATCTAAAGATCTTTTATTGGTATGCAGGCCGAGGAAGATGGTGTGGAAAAATTTGGTGGGATGAATGATTTTGTGAGTGCAGATGGGTCAATATATTTGGAAGAGGTGGAAGTTGAGGCTTCTTGATTGATGGGTATCTGGTGCTCAGTAGTGACTCGCAAATTGGTACAGTATTGAAATGGATTAGGTTCTCCTCGGATAGTGATTTCAATACCATCAAAAGGGAATTTTAGGCATTGGCGGTATGTGGAAGGAATGACCTTTAGAGCATGAATCTAGGGGCGACCAAGTAAGATATTGTAATGTATGTCACGATCAAGGACTTGGCATGTTGTATCTATGATAACTGGTCCCACCCTGAGTGGAATTGTAATGATGCCTTTAGAAGTGTGTTCTTCATCATCGTATGCTTTGATGATAATGATCTTGGTAGCATCTACACATGGATCAGAGAAGCGAAGAGCTTTAACCAATTTTAAAGAGAAGATGTTCAATCCTGGTCTGCCATCTACTAAGACTTGTCTAACCTTATGTTTGTGGAAAAAAACCTCAATATGAAGGGCATCATTATGAGATGGTTTGGGTGGAATAGTCATTGTCCAAGAAGGTAATGTAATGAGGCGAATTCAGATATCCGACCGTACTTTCAAAATGGTTGACGTCAATGTTGGTTGGGACAGATGAATCTTGTAGGACTTTATCCAAGATGGCCTCATGTGTGGGTGAGATACAGATCAATTTGAGAATGGATATTTGAGCAAGTCTTTTATTCAATTGCTCAATAAGGTTGAACTCTGGTTTAGGGTTTGACTATTTGGTAGATAGACCAGGTATGGTGATTTTAGGCTGATGTGCAGAAGGACCTGGGATAATGACCTTGCCTTTATACATGGTGATATTGCATTCCAGGGCCTTTTTAATTGTATTAACACACTCATTGGTATGTGCAGGATCATGATGGACCGAAAAGTGATGATATGATGGGTATGTGTAGGGTATGTGGCTGACAACATTTTTTTAACCCAAAATTTATGAAATGAAAAGGGTTTTTAAAGGAGATTCTAAAATTTCCACCAATATAAATTATTCATTTTATATTTGAATTACAACTAAAGTCCTAATTGATAGGCTAATTGAAAAACATCTATAGCTTTCAAATGGTATCACATTTTTTGAATCCAAAATATGTGTCACATTATATGTTTCACATAATATAGGATTAAAACAAAAAAAAAAATGAATTTCATTAAGTTTTGACCAAGTTAAGGTGGTCAAACATACGAGTTTTAATATTTTTTAAAAGTTGTAATAAAAAATTCATAATTAATTATTCACTTGGAAAAAAATTATAAAAAATAATGCATCACATTGGCACGTGAGTCCTCTACTTATATCTAAAATCTTATAAAAAAATATTATCATTTTATTGTGGTTAGGGTGGTTAGACAGACACCTACTTCTTCTTTTTTCCTTGAAATTTTAAGTGCTACTTCATTGAAATTTTAAATTTTAACCAAATAGATTTTTTATTTTTTAAAATAAACCTAGTAATTTAGAAACTACATTCAATTTTCTATAGATTCTATTCTTACATATTTTTGAAATGATATAGATAACTTATTTAAATTTTTACATCAAGTTGCCTAACTCTGATTTTTCTAAAAAAGTTTCCACTTAAGGGCCTATTTTTTCCATGATGATCCTCCACATACCCTCATCTTCATCAGTAGTGTGAAGATTGTTAATAATGGTACCTTTGAGATAATTGTAGGTAGGACAGATGTAATTGGCTTTATTATTATTATTCTTCATGCCAGATGATGAGGGTTTCCTATGGTTCTGCAATGGGTTCTTGGCGATAGTATGATCCGAATTAGATACAAATGATTGACCACCTAACTCAATGGTGTGGTTCTCAATAAGATCTTGTACTAAATTTCACAACTGATGACACGACGAATTTTTATTCCCTTTGACATGGTGGTAATCATAAAATTCACTATCATCCCACCATGATGGCTTGAATTGACCAGGGTCATGCGGTTTAGGTTCTTCCAGCGTTATGACTCTATTTTGGAGGATTTTCTTCAAGAAACTTTTGATAGGTTCACCCAAAGGGGTGTATGTGTGTATTTGGAATTGTCATGGTTAATGCAACTACCTTTGATTAGCTTGAGCAGGATTGCTTTGAATAGCATTGTTAGTTGGTGTCGGTGTAGCTATAGGTGTATTTTGATTTTGTACTCCTTTGATGGTGAGTACATGACCTATTGCATTTATGATTTTTGCATCAACCACATTGGCATTTGTAATGTGTTTTTTCTTAACCCAGTATTTGGTTGTCATTGGAGCTACTTGGGTTATTATTTGTGGCAGTGTTGATGGTTTTTCCACCATATTTTAATTTGCCTTTGGTGATCAAGGATTTCTCAAGTTGAACACCATTTTCAACAAGGTCAACAAATGTGGTGCAATAATGGACTTGTAAGCCATACCTTAGTGGTCCTAGGAGAGTTTGTACAAACATGGTGACTTTCTCCTTTTTAGGTATTTCTACTAGACATCTACTTGCTAAGGTTCTCCATCTTTGAAAAAATGGGATAAAAATCTCTCCTGCATCCTCTTGGGTAAGTCTGCATAAGGAGGCAATGTGTTATAGGCATATTTTTCAACAAATTTTTTTGCCAGTTCATCCCATTTTTTTATTTCTTTAGGAAATAGTGAGAACCATTCCAGTACATGACCTGCGAGACTCCTAGAAAAAAGTCTCATGAGATATGTTTTCTCATATGCAATGTCCATGCAACTAGTAGTGAATTATCTTATGTGTTCAATAGGGTTCATTTTTTCTTTGTATTTAGTAAAATGATGTACCACATATCCATGAGGAAAGGTTGGCATATACAAGGTTGTGTCGAATGGATAGGGACATAAGTCATGTGACATGTAATACTTTTTGTTGGATTGTTGCAAGGTCTCCACTTGCGTTTGAAGAGCAGTGAGTTGCAGTATGAGTGCTTCCACAATTGGGTTGTTCGTAGCATCACACATTTTGGTGATAGGGATGGCTTGAGTGACCACTTGTTGTTATGAGATGTGTTGATTTGGAATTTGTTTGTCAGTGAGAAAATTGAGTGTTCTAATTGTACAGTTGTTGGAAATGAGTTTTTTGATGAGGGATGTGCTATTGTGTATGAACTTGAGAGGCATAAGTGGGGATGTGGAATCTTTCCATGTTGGATTGAATTTGAGGGCCTTGTTGATTTTGAGCATTTTTATGCCCAAATGGAGTGAAATATTGGGTGCCTTGATTACCTTTCCCAAATAAGAAATTGTGGCCATGAGGAATGTTGGTGTTTTGGCTCATAGGAATGTTGGTATTAACCTATGAGGAATTAGGTTGCATTCCTTGATTGGCAACTCTTTTTTTATTTCTCCCAAAAGGGTTGGATGAGTTGGTTGCCATAGCATTTGAAGAACCTAATAAGAGGTTTGTTGATGTACCCATGGAACTAGATGAAGTTCCAAAGAGATTTGAGGTTGTTGCACCCATTGTTTGTGAAGGGAAGGTGGATGTTTGTTGGGTGATGGATTGTTATGTGGTGTTGGTGTGGGTAGATGATCCCCAAATAGATGTTGTGTTGGTTGTGGTGGTAGTATGACCAAGGGAGGTAGCATTGATGGTGTTGATGAAATTTTGTGAAGAAGCTCCCATGGAAGGATTGTGTGATGAAGGATTGGGGGATGTTGCTCTAAGAGTGTTAAGATCAAATCCCTTATGTAACTTATCCCTTTGGTCAAGGAGCATAGCTAAGAATCTAGAGGAGTCATTTAAGACTACTTCTTCCATAAAAGAAGAAACATCTGGGTGTTGGGTAGCAACTAATATGTCTTCTTCAAAGACTTCCCCATTTGAGTCTCTGCAGATAAATTGTTCAAAAATATCTTGTGGAGAGGGTGGGATTTTCATCTCACTGAAAGGATTGATATTGGAATTTCCCATGTTATAAGAAGGATTGTTCATGTCATTAGGGAATGAATCCATGCCAATTGTGAAACCAAGAAATTTGGTCTCTTGTCCAAAGGAATCCATGAGTCTTTTCTTTTTTTCTAGTATAGTTTCAACCATAAAAAAGTTTCTCAACTTTGGGATGATGGGGGAGAATGATCTAAATATGACGCTATGTTTTTGGGTTTTTTTTTTTTTTTGGAATTTTAGGAATATATGAAATGAAAATGAGGTCAAAATGAGGCTAAAGATTTGTGAATGCAAATGATGTGATACTAAAATGGAGATGCTAAATGGTATGCAACTAAAGGGAGTCGAAGATGTACTTACTATTGAGAAATCTAAGGAGATGACTACATGAGAAAATTAGATGTTGGCAATGCTTTAGGTTTGGAAAATTAATGGACCATAAAAGGACTAAAAGAGGACAAAGTGAAGTTTCCACACTAGACTATTGAGTGGGAAATATTTCAGAAAATATTTGACTAAATGACAAAGGGTAATTAGGTCCAATGATAACCTACTAATGAGTGCAAAGTTTTGACAATGGATGCTAAGAGTCTACTCCTAAAATATACAAAGATAAGTGTCTTAGGAGATGGTAGAGTTAACAATGCAACTAATGGAATGGAAATGGAACCCTACTATGATCCTAAAAAAAATGGTATCTATAATGCAATGTTTAGAGGAAGTTGAGTAGTTCAGTGTTTCGTTTAAATAATAATAGTGAAGGAAGACTCGACGTAATTCTGGAAAAGAAAAATTTTGGATTTCAATCTTGAAAATGAGATGGTTCTGGAGTTTTTGCAAATGCATTGAAGTGAATGCGGCATGACAAATCAAATGCGGCTTAGAATGGCGAATGTGGTTCTGGCACTTGTGAATGCAACTCAGAATGGTGAATGCGGCTCGGAAAGGTGAATACGATGTAGGATGTTTCAAATGTAGCTCCTCAGAGCGATTGTGGCTCAGGATGTTTCAAATGTGGCTCATCAAAGTGATTGCGGCTGAAAATATGACAAATGTGGTTTGATGGAGCTTTTGCGTCGCACAAAGAAATTTTTGGAAGAAAGTCTTTGTAGATTTTACCAGTTTTGACTCTGATTTTAGCAAGGTTAATTTTTAGTGGTGGAATTTTTTCGAAAATAGTTTGGAAAACACTTGGTGTTATAAAAATTGAAAATCAACCACATTGAAGACATCAACAAAAACCTAGGGCTGCAAGGACAGTATTCTTATGGATCCCACGAATTGCATATCCCTAGCAAATGAATCCAAAAGCTCCACCCCACAGACTCCCCCTTATAGTGAACTCACTTCTTAGGGAAACCAAGCTTCCAACCTCCATGAAAATCCCATGGCAGATTGATCATTTCTACTAAGTGTAGGTGCGGGTGCCTTTGCAACGACCGTTGCTGCACCAAAGAATAGAAGGTTTTTGGTATTCTACAGCAAAGGATTTAATTCAAGCACCCATTCAGAAGGCAACGTGAGAGGTATTATCATCCTAGTCTATAGAGGTTAGTCTATGTAGGTTTTGACACACCACAAGGGTTCGAGGAGTTTATCATTGGTTCACAAGAAGTTCTGTAATGTTAAGGGTTCCTTAACATTCAAATTTATATATCGGTTGGGTGTTGCTTGGATTTGGCGAATTCCTGGTTTGAGTCACTTTGGGGTGAGTATTTTTTCCCACCAATGCACACACAAGATCTAAGGCTAACAAAAGTGAACCAAAATATTCATAGTTCAATCGATCTTTGTTTAAAAACAAAGAGAGAGCACATGAATATTTCAGATCACACTCACATGTTGTCCTTTCTAAACCAAAAATAAAATTTTTACAAATAGAGAATGCACAAGGTTCGTTTTATCCATTTGTAGTGTTTGTAAAGAAAAGGGGTTAATTTTAACCATTTGTAGTATTTTCTATCTAAGAGTTAATTTTAAACCCAATGAAAAGCAAAGTTTATTGTTATTTTAACCAATGCATGTAAAATGTAATATGTTTGAAATAAATAACAAAGAAAATTAATTAAATCCAGCTGAACACATGTTGTCACAAATAATTAGTAACACAAGAAATCTCTAACCTAGAAACAATAAAAAAGAAAATAACTGAAATTGAAAGAAAAAATTTACTAGTCTTTTGTGTTGTAGGAGTTCAAATGCGGCATAACAGGTCGATTGTGTCACTCGGGAGATCAAGTGTGTTGTGAAAAGTTGAATGCATCACTTGAGAGATCAAATGCATTGCAACAGGTCCAATGCATTTCTCGTGAAGGAAAATGCAGCTCAATAGAGCATTTGCATCGCGACGACTATCAGTTGTATTGTTCCATACTCGTATACCTGCAAAATAAAAATGAAGTTGTACGAGAACTTGCAAAAATGTGTTAAGGGGTCGGGTTCACCAATGTAATGATGGATATTTTCTGCAAGGTGGAACTAGGTTTGTAACACATGCATGTTAAATTAAAATCCTACAAACAATCGAATCTCACCCATTTCTCACCTCCATGGTTGATTTCCATTGCACCTTCTTGTCTTGTTGTGATGATGAGTGCCCTTAGATTTTGTGTGTGAGCAAACTCTACAATGCCTAGACTTAAACAAGACTTTGAAGGATTTTTTTAAGTGTTGTTGCACAAGAAAACTAATTCTAGAATGCAAGAAGCTAAGATGACAAATAAGTATGCAAGAAGATAATAATAAGAGAAAATACAATATTAAGAGATTGTCAAAAAAGAGGACAAGATTGCCATTTTATAGAAAATGCAATCTTGAGCGAACAGATGAGATGAGAAATTGACAAATTCCCTAGAATCAATGGTCAAGATTCAAAATGGCAACTCTCATGATAAAGATTTGTTTGTTGAAGTCTTTCTTGATGATATCATTTTTGGAGGAGATGATAGTTTTTGCATGAAGTTTGTTGATTATATGTAGAGTGAGTTTGGGATGTCTATGATTGGAGAAATTAAATTATTTTTGGGATTGTAAATTTCTTAGCTAGATAAAGGGATCTTTATATCTCAGTCCAATTATGTGAAAGAGCTACTAAATTTTTTTTGTATGGAAGATTCAAAGCTACTTGGTACACCTATGATGACCGGATGTAAGTTGATACAAGATGATGATTCTCCTAAAGAAAATAAGACTAGATATAGATCTATGATTGGTGGTGTTGATGGGTGTTTTAGCACTTTCTCAATGTAGGTTATGCATAGGTACATCACCTCTCTTAAAAGAAAATTTCCACCAACAAGTTGTTGAAAATCACCCCAAGGTCTCTTGCATGTCAAATCATGACATGCTTGGGATTTCTCAATTGGTATTTGATGTGTTTTTGTTGTTAATCATAGGGAAGACTTACGAAAGTTAGGCTAGAAGGAAGTTGGATCTTGGGATGGAGCTCCTGAGATGGGAAGTTAATGTGAAATTTGCTGCAGGTTCGGACATCAATCCTAAAATCCTATCTTATCTTGAGATTTGTCTTTAGAATGTGCAATGAACCTTAGCATAGCCTATTTATTAAAAATAAAAGGAAAAATTGGTAGGGATGGGAAGAGGTTCTTGGATCTGCATCTAACAATGAACATTTATCATGGAGGGTTCTACTATGGACAACTTCCCCAAAACAAAATTTCACTTAACTAGGTTAACTCATAGTGTCATGAAACTTCTGCAAGCTTCTAAGGACTGCAAATATTCAACCATTCATTCACCATAAACATGCATGAAAAAAAGATATAAGTTTGGAGAAGCTTTTAGTTTATGCCTAGAATACTTTTACATAGGATTTTATCATCAATGAACAACCAAAAGTATGGACAAAGAAATACATCAACACAATAGAATACTTCAAAACTAGTGACCGACATTAACCAATTTACTAACAACTAACTAAAACACTTGAAACAAAAAATTAAATCTTTCTAAATCAGCTAACTATGGGAGATTAACCATGTAACATGCAATAGAAACTCAAGAGTCCACCAAAAGACAATGAAATTCTATTAATATTTTTGTAGCATGTCTGTACAACAACTCAACTCTCTTAAAATGAGAGGAGGAGACCCCTATTTATAGTTTCCGAAAATAAAAATGAGTGGCCAAGATTTTATTTCATTATGTGGCCATGATTCACTTTAAACTAGGGTTTCAACTACCCCCAAATATTTTACAATATAAAATATAGTTTTTTCCTTTAGCCTATTTTGTCTTTTGTGGCAGCATTGTAGCTATTTTATCATTTTGTAGATTGTTGTTTTCTCTTTGGCTGCAACTATGCAGTGAGAAACCCATCCTCAATAAAAGGCTTTCCAGCTTCCTTTTTCAGCATGGCATACTTCACAAACCTATCAATCAAAGGATGAATCCCACCCCACTCCAAGATGTCAAATTGAAGCACCTGAAAAATCCAGCCTCTTGGATTGGTGGCTGAGTGTATTCCAATCTTTATCATATTTGGCAGTACTTTGCACCCTCTTCTCTGACTGGGTGAAGGCACAGGAAATGAAACCCATGAAATTTTTTGTAATCTCTCCCTTGGTTCCCTCTTCCATCCTCTTATGAAAATAGGGCCTCACCTTTTTCGAATCCATCTCAGTAGTAGGCATGTCATAATATGTCATTAGCTTTAGATACTCCTCACATGCCGTTCTAATTTCTTTTACCCAATCAAGATCCTACTCCACCTCATGGAGCACCTATTCTAAAATTTCATTTCTATGAGTGAGGTTGGGTGTCCAATTCTCCACAAGTTGGAAATCACTCTCTACCATTGCAAGTTCCTTCTTCACCGTTTTCTCTAGCATCTTGAGGATTACCTCAATTTTAGGATATGTAATCTGGTATATCTCTGGGAAGTCAAGGTAGGTTTTCCTCATATCCTCAAGATATTTTTGCAAGTCCAAAATTTTTTTCATTGTTCTAATAGCCCGTCCAATACCCATATTTCCATTATAGGGGACCTGTTTGAACCAATCCTCAGTGGCCCTTGTCCAAACCTTTCTTTTCTCCAACTTGCTGATTTTTTATTTTGATAACAACAATGGGATAGTTGTTGACATTGTAGGGAGCTTGTCGGTTGAGGACCATTGTTAAATATATGTTGTTAGATCTGACACATGTTCCTTGAGATCCTCCTTTGAGGTCTTGTCCTTATTCATGTGGTGCACAATGGTGGCAACAGATCCATGCAGATGATCGATCTTCCTCTCCCTCATGGCTATCCACAGGTCAATGGTGTACATGTTATAACTTATCCCTTCCTCACCCACTACTGGGGTGGTATTTTGTATGATCCTTGACCCTGAGGCATCCATATTCAGCTAGGATCTAACCTTTGGTGTAACACCCTGCCACGCAACCCTAGAGGAAGTTGCAAACAACTACTTAAACAGGCTAATTTTTTTTTTTTTAAGAACAATTAATAGGCAAGTTCACTAACCATTGCCAACAACCTCTAAGGTTACGAGACAAAGGTTATATAGAACCTCAACAAAAAACATGAATTTAAACCATGTCAATTATTTAGATAAAAATTAAACACATACATTCCAATTAAGATAATTTACAACAAGCATAAAGGATAAATTTCAAATTCATTAATCCATAATTAAACAATAGGGTTACAACTCTCATTCCCCGAATGAGGAAAGTCCAATAAATAATTACAATCACAACTTCCCACCTCGATAAAAACTGGGGGGTACAATAATACAAGATCAACTAAAATGAAATAAAGCAAGATCTGATACTGAATACGATGACCTCTCCAACTGGAAGTCTCGTCCACATGAACATGAAGAAAGAACCCAACAGATATAGGTGCACACCACCCAACCAAGTAGAACCCAAAGGCCCATCTGCCGTGCTAGGAGATAGTAACAAGGAATCCTAACCAGGACCAACACCTCTAGACACAGGCTAAATCATAACTGTACCAAACTGAAACAACCACTCACATGTACCTCACAAGTATAACACAAGTACAACACACTTAAATCACAAGTGCATCACAAGTACAACTCAACATGGTTACATTGCTTCTAGATATAAAGCAAATCAAGTATGTTACGAGAACCACACACATAGAACCAAATACTAATTGTTGTCCTAGATAGAGTGTCATCACATAGTTCGTCATGGGTTGTCCTCTAGGAATCTTCATAGGCTCCGGCCCAACAATGGGGTCGGCTGGAAAGTTGCTGCCCCATGGCTGACTGTGTAGCCACTGCCCTCCATATCCGCTGCCCTCTGCTAAGGAAAAACGTGGCCACAGAAAATGTGCAGCCAGCCCTAAAAATGGCACATGCCCCAATGGGTGTTGACCCTTTAATTTCATTTCTTTTAATATTAAAATATATTTAATATTTTAATATTAGGATTTTATAATATTAGAATATATTTATTATTTTTAATATTATATTTCATAATATTAAAATAGTAATATATTTATATATTTGTATTATATAAATAATTATCTATATATATCTCTTATAAAGGTATATATACATATTTGGTATAAATATATATATATATTATTCTAATATATATATTTTTTTTTATGTTGTTGTGGGTTAAGATGTAATCTCAGTCTCATAACCTTAGAGGTTTTTTGCAATGGGTAGTGAACTTGCATGTTCATTATACTTAAAAAAAAAAATTGGTTCATTTAAGTAGTTAATTGCAACTTCCTCTAGGGTTACGTGGCAGTGTGTTACATTTGGATTCTTCTTTTTCTTTGTATTGATCTAAGCTCAAGCAAAGATGGTCTCCAACCTTTCCTTCAGATCTGTTGGAGCTAGGATTTTCTTCTCTAGTAGTTTCCTGAGCCCCTTAGGTATCTGAATTTCTCTATTAAGTGATTCATGATCAGCCCCTTCCTCATGGGCTTGCTTCATTTGCAACATTTTATCGCCCGAGGTCTCTTGTTGCAGCTTCCCCCCTCTTCTTCATTTGAATCTTGTATTAGAACTGTCACTTTCGGGGAATCAGTTCTCATCTTCTTCTTGGGACTACCTTCTTTTCTAGAATCTTCTTCTTCTTCCACATGTCCATGTTTCCCATGATGTCCTAACCCTGGATCTTCTCTTATTTCCACTTGTTCTTCTCGCTTACCATCCTCCTTCTCTTAGTCCTGCTTATGAAATAGAGACATATCCTCATTAGGTTTGGATTCCTGATCATGTTCCTTTTTTGGAGACCTGGTATATTTCGTTTCTATGTCGAAACCCTTCACTTCAAAGGTAGGTTATTTTCTAGCCTCTTCCTCCTCAACATCCTTGAGCTGCTGAGCCAAATCCTCTTCAAGGTCGGGATCAGAGGTCTCCTCAATAATATTTGCACTTGAATCCTTGTCATCTCCATCACAAGACTCATAGATGACCTCATCAATTACAAGATGCCCAAACATGGGATGCTCATGATACTCATCCACCTATACCTCCAACTTATCAGTTGGTTCCCTCTTCTTTTTGAAAAAATCTTCAAATTTTTTCATTGTAGCATCCATTGAGGGTGGTTCACTAAGAGGAGGAGGGACTAGGAGACTGGTTATGGCATGGGCAAGGGTAGCCTACATTGCAAGGTTAGCAAACATTTCAGAAAGCTCTGATGGCATATTCTATATGTATTTGGTAAAAGCTTTTGAAAGGGTGAGAGTGGGCATTGTTGTTGTTGTTGTGGCAATTGAAAGATACAATGATGGGGAAACAAATGAGGAAGAGAGTAGGAAAATGGTTGAAAAATAAGAGTCCATGGTTACAATTTGTTCTATGGGAGAAGTAAAGGTGAGGTAAATGACGATGTACATCGTAGGCAGAGAGGAGGCAACTGCTACATGTGGAATAGGTGGGGTGATAACATTAGTAGCACTGGTTGTGGCAGCAGACACAATAGGTGGGGACTTTGGTTTTTCTTATCCCTCATGAAGAGGGTCTTCCTATATAGTAGCCATTCCCATGATTTCTTGACTTCTTTGGCTTCTTTGAAGTTCCAAATTTTACAGTCTTCACTAGAGACCCCTCGGATTTGGGCTAATATTTAGATGCCTCCTTTCTTTTCTTTCATCTTGTGAGTGGGGGATATGTCAAGGTATCTAATGTGGAGGTTTCATTAGTAGAGGCACTATCAATTTCCTCCTTGTGTGGATTTTTGAGCTCCACAAATGTTAACTCTACTCCCTTCCACTTCAATTAAGAAACTTTCCTGTCAATCCATTGCTTAGTCCTTGCTTCAACAAGTTCGGTGATAATATCAGGGTCATTTACATCCTCTTTGTTCCAATCTATTTATTAAAATGATGAGTTTGTGATGAAATTATACATTGGATCCATCACTGTGCTTTCTCCTTCGACCACTTGCTCTGACACAAGAAACAATTTGACCATCTTGACAAAGTAGGTCATCATGCACATGTATTTCCGCATATGCACCTCCTTTTCATCCCTCCAATTTTCCCAGAAGTCCTCTACATTATGTAGGTGGGAATACTCTACCCCCACTATCTTCCTTAGCTTTCCATATGGATCCATCCGTGGCCTAGCAATATAGAGCTTTAAGTTGTATTCATTTAGCTCCTTGTCATATTTTTCTGCACATTGAGAAGTATGGAGCTCATATTGCCCTTATCTAAAGGAGAGGGGGTAGGGGACCCCTACCCTATGCTTTTTTCTCAGCAGGGTGTGCAATCATTGCAACTACCTAAATACTTTGAGTAATATTATCCAGTCATTTGGATACCAGGGTAGCTTATATGGGTTATCCGAGAATCACTCGACTCAATTGTAGGCGAATTTAAAAAAACATATAAACAAGAATCTGAAGTGACGGGTGAAGGCACTGACACTATGTGAAATCCTCCTTTCATGATCACCCCCAATCAATCTGATGATGTGACTCGCAAAGGCATCATTAACTCTGTGGTCCTCCCTCTTGAAATTTCTATACTAAAGTTGAGGGTGCTTGTCATACACCTTCAGCTCTGTTAATGGATCTGGATTTGGTGCTACAAATAGACCCCTATCTTGAGCACGGTCAACAAGCAAGTACACAAGGTATTATTTCATGTAAAACTTTGATGTTTTCTTTACTGCCATAAACTACTCATGTAGGCAGTCACTGATGATTCCCTACCAATAGAAATATGTATCCCCCTAGATGATTTCCTCAATGAAATAAAACATCAAGTCTTGAAAGAAAGCAATGATCACAAGGCCCATGACCCTGCTCAAAAGAGTTACCAAGTCATTGTAATATTCAAAGAATTCATTTCAAAATAGTTCATGAGGGACCTTATTAGAAATTCTCGTCTTCTCCTTCAACCAATATCAGTTAATCAATTTCCTTCACCTGAGGGGATATTCATCCCACATCTACTTTCCATATTCCATGGAAGTTTTCTCCATTTTACTGAAGGTAGGGATGTGGAAGGTTTGTCATATTGATCTGGTGGACAAGTCAGACAATACATTTCTATCCCTATCCACTATTGTTCTTGTCTCTTCCTGGTATGCCTCTCTGTAGGCCATTACAAGTTCGGGAGCAATAAGGGCTGCTGGGAAACCCACGACCTTTGATTTTCTGGGTGTTCTCTATCTTGGGATTGAGCCTAACCCTTTGTTTTAACTTGTCAATGTCTATGTGCCTCTAATTATTATCTGAAATATCTTTCCATTCTGTGAGGACCTTGGAGTTAAGGGGATCCCTCTGAAACTTGTACTTCATTTGGTATTTGTCTTCCTTGACCTGAGGAGCCTTTGTGACCTTCTTCCCTTTATCTTTCTCCATGGCCACTCCTGAGGATCCAACAGCTAGTTCCATATATCATGCAACCAAGGAAGAAGTAAATGATACAAGATTAAAGTACAAGGAATTCTAGCCAACATCTTACAAAACAACATTAGATGAGATAATGCATGCATAAAAATCCTTTAAATATTACATTCACCCCTTGTTTGGAGGAAATTGGGCAATGCGGGCCCAAGGGTGTAGACTTCCCTGGGCTAATAGTTGTTTCAATGTTTGTCGTTAAAATAGAACTGGAAGGATGGCTTCCCATGGATGGGTTGCACAATGCAGTATTTGTGGGGGTGGAGGATGGTGGAGCATGCAAGCCAGAGGATGCAAAGGATTGCCCGTCCGAAATGATAAAGAGGCCACGATAGCCTGCAAACAGAGTCTCGTGGTATCGAACTTGCAGAGCATCATGGCTATCTATTTCCCACTTAATTTCCTTAAATAACCCAATTATAAACAGATCATCGGGTTCCATAGAACGGGGAGACCCAGGCTAAAGGACGGTGGGAATGAAAAATTTCAAGTGGAGTCCCACAGATGGGGGTCTATAGGACCTGGCCCGTAGTGCTTAAAACTTAGTCATTTTAGTGCATGTTTAACACAAAAAAAATTATTTGGGGTGAGACTTGGTGGTCAGAGGGACGACACCAAATGATCGTTTGGAACGGCAAATGGGTAATGACCAAGAGCAGATGGAGGTTCACGTCGGCAAGCCCAAGGGGCATGGTGGATCTTGCCCTCACAAAATTGTTACAAACCTTTTAGATGATGAGTGTAGACATGGGATTTGACAGGCAGGAGGATGTGTCACGGTCACCGCTCCAAATGGTTGAACCAAAGGGAAAATAATAGATAGAAATCCTTGGGGTTGGACCCGACATGGCCACCATACACCCATCTTTGACTTATGAAAACCAAGGTTTGTATTTTTGTCAACCACCTAAGCGGAATCCAATGTTTGAAGGGGCACAATGAGATATCCATCTGAAACAATGGCCTTAAAAGGAAAGATGCACAAAAAAGTCTATGCTAGCAGATCAGCTAGAGTTCGAGGATGGCACATTTTGATCTTCAAAATCTTGAAGGCATAGGACTGCTGAAAGGAGAGGTCACTTCGCAAAGGTGGGCCTAATGGGGTCGACAACCGAGTTTAAAAGTTTTGGTTTTTGAGAAAATGTAATGACCAAAAGAGAGGAGCGGGCCTGAGGGGCATGGATGTCACACTCCAAGAAGAATAGCGGGGTTGGCTTGTTTCGTTGTCCCCAAATCTATATCTCGTAATATTTTTCTAGATTTCCAACTCATGGTTTTTCTGGGGAGGACACTTCTTCACCTAGCTTTGATGTTTTCACTAGAAAGACATATAATGTATTCGCCATTTAGAAGAAAAAAAATGACGCGGTAAATGTAAAAATCCCCTGATGATCCTACGTAGCGCACTAGTGAAATCTCCTCCGAAGATGCTCAATTTAGTGGATGAAATCTACAGACATGATGGTGGTGATGGTTGGGGCTTTGACATTCATTGCAAAGAGAATTTGGTGAAAATGATAGGTTACGCTTGGTATTTATAGGGAATTTTAGCATTTAATGTCTACAATTAATGTTGGTATGACAACCGATGTATTCATTGAATGGTAACTTTGGAATGACATCTAGGATGGTGCAATCAAGTGGGCAGATGGACATCAACTGATTTTCATTCAAAATGACCATTGATAGAAAATATCCAACCGAAGTGTGGGTCTTGCATGGATGGAGGATGCCAAGCATTCACCATTCAGAATGACAAAGACATCAGGGAGTCCCAAATATGGTAGCCCACAGGGGTAGACCCACACTAGTCCAAGGAGGCCAACTTTTAACTTTTGACATAAAATAGCATGAGGGACCCCATAGGGACTTAGGACCTAGAAAATTTGAGGGGGTAAAATGTGATTGACTCAAGATAATTCTTCAAGGGATCCTCAATCACTTAGATCTCAAAATAGGGGCAAACAAAATGAGGCAAAGAAAAAATGGCCTGACATGGGCGAAAAAGAGAGGTCCCCCATTTTGAACGGGGCATGTGTGCTATAGGCACAATAGGTGGATTGTTTTATTTGACTCAAACTAGACATAATATCATGAATGTCGTATGAATTTTTGCTAGATCTCAAGTTGATCGTAAGGAATCTCATGTGATAGTTATGAAGAGGATTTGCAGATACTTGAAAGGGACAATATATTTTGGCCTATGGTATCCTAAAGAAGATGATTTTACTAATGCTGATTGGGCTAGAGATGTGAATGATAGAAAGAGTATTGGTGGTGGTGAATTTTTGTTGGGAAAGAAGTTGATTTCATGGTTAAGTAAGAAGAAAAATGTCATTTTTTTATCTATTGCAAAGGAAAAATACATTGTTGTTGCTAACAATTATACTCAAGTATTGTGGATGAAGTAGATGCTAAAAGATATCAGAGTTGTGTATGATGAACCTATTGCTATATTTTATGATAATTCAAGTTCTATTAATATTTCTAAGAATTTAGTGTTGCATTAAAAAACCAAGCATATATCTATCAAGTTTCACTTTTTGAGAGACAAGGTGAGTGAAAAGGAAGTGAGATTGGAGTATAAGCCTACTAAGGAATATATTGAAGATATCTTTACCCAACCCTTTCCTAAGGATACTTTTGAGTATCTCAGAGGGAATCTAGGGGTGATTACCTCTCCTAAAAAAAATTAAGATGCATTGACTTGCATCAGTTAGTGTATTTTAGAGTCATATCTTGATTCAGATTGATGTTGTGGTGGCTTCTACTCAGGGGAGTAGTAAAATGTTTATAAATATGGTTCAAATCTTGTGTGGAGGAAGATACACATTATCTTTTCCATTGATGTCAAAGGGGAAGAACAGTCATGTGAAAAACTTTGAATGATCTGAGGAGAAGAGTCAAAATCTATGGGGGAGAAAATGCCAAGAGAAAGTTGTGTTGATGCTAATTTTCACATCACACATTTCCATCAAATCCAAAACAAGGATATTGTTAAATTTTGTTGATACATGGTTGTCATTGATATCAACGCTATTGGAATTAATGCATTAGAGGTTGTATATGTTGAGGATATTGAGAAAATTGTAGTAAAATAAGTTGCAGGTTGTCACTAGTGAAGTGAAGTTTTGTATTTTGGCTAGCTCAATATGTTTATGATCAGAGGTTGTGGATTAAAGGGTTTCTTTTCAATTATATCTAGTTTATCTAAGTTAATTTTCATAGATCCGCATGAATATTTGATCGAGTTATGAGTATCTATGTTTTGATAGTTTTTATGTTGCTTCAATTGGTGTTCCTGAAATTAGGTGATCTAATTCGGTTAAGTTTAGTTGTTACGGATGCTTCTCTAGTGATTCATGATTCTTGTGGATGTTTATATATATTTCTGTATCTTTTTTATACGTCTACGTTGATCTTTGCACTTGTGATTGGTAATTTTCTTTTGTGTGTTAATTTTTTTCATGTTTATGGCTGACAGGGTGATTGTAGTGTGTTGTGGATCTTCAAGGAACACCTTTATCTCTCTCACACTCCCTTCCTCCCTCCCTCTCTCTCTCTCTCAAGTCTCTCCCTCCAACCCCCTCTCCCTCTCCTAGGTCTCTCTCACTCACTCACTCATATGTATTTCCCCTCTACCCTTAACACTCTACCCTTAACCCTCTACCCTCTATCTCTCTCCCACTCCCTCCTCTCTCTGTCACTAAATCCCTTTATCTCTCTCCTCTCTACCATTAACCCTAAACCCTAAACCCTAAACCCTTAACCCTTAAGCCCTAAACCATTAAACCCCTTATCCCTCTCTCTATCAAGTCTCTCCCTCCTACCCCATCTCCCTCTCTCAGCTCTCTCTCTCTCATTCACTCCCTCTATCCCTCTCCCCTATACCCTTAACCCTAAAACCTTAACAATTAACCCTTAAACCCTAAACCCTTAAAACCATATACCTTCTACCATCAAACCTCTACCCTCTATATTTCTCCCACTTCCTCTCTCTCTCAAGTATCTCCCTTGTACCCCATCTCCTTCTATTGAGTCTCTCTCACTCACTCACTCACTCACTCCTATGTCTCTCCATTCTCCCCTTAGCCCTTTACCCTTAACTGTTAATCCTTATTCCTATACCATCTATGTCTCTCCCACTCCCTCCCTCTCTCTCAAGACTACCCCTCCTACCCCCTCTACCTCTCTTAGGTCTCTCTCTCACTCTCTCTATTTCTCTCCCCTCTACCCTCTATCTCTCTCTGACTTCCTCCCTCTCTCTCTCTCTCACTAAATCCCCCTATCTCTCTGCTCTCTACCCTTATCCCTAAACCCTCTACCCCCTCTCTCTCTCAAGTGTCTCCCTCCTACCCTATCTCCCTCTCTCAAGTATCTCTCTCACTCACCCCTCTATCTCTCTCCTCTTTACTCTTAACCCTAAACCCTAAACCCTTAACTCTTAAACCCTAGACCCTCTACCCTCTACCCTTAACCCTCCCTCCCTATATCTCTCTTCGACATTATCCCTCTATTTCTCTCTGAATTCTCTCCCTCCTCACCCCTCTCCCTCTCTCAATCTCTCCACCTTCCTCCTTCCCTCTCCAACTTCTCCCTCCCTTCCACTCTCTCCTTCCCTCTATACTTTGTCTCTATCTCAGCTGTCTCTACCTACATATTTATCCATCCCTCATATTTCTATTTATCATCTCCCTATCACTTTTCTCTCCCTCTACCTACCCCTCCTCTCTCCCTTCCCTCTCTCTATCATCTCTCTCTCTCTATCTCTCTCTCAAGTCTCTCCCTCCTACCCCCTCTCCTACTCTCTAGTTTCTCTCTCTCTCTCTAACTCACTCCCTCTATCTCTCTCCCCTGTACACTTAACCCTAAACCTTAAACCCTTAAAACCCTCTACCCTCTACCATCAACCCTATACCATCTATCTCTCTCCCACTCCCTCTCTCTCTCTCTCTTAATTCTCTCCGTCCTACACCCTCTCCCTCTCTCAAGTCTCCCTCTCTCACTAACTCACTCATATGTCTCTCCCCTCTACCCTTAGCCTTGTACCCTTAACCCTTAAACCCCTAAACCCTCTATCCTCTACCCTCTACCTTCTACCATATATCTCTCCTAACTCACTCCCTCTCTCTCTCAAGACTCTCACTCCTACCCCCTGTAACTTTAATCGTAAACCCTAAACCATTAACCAATAAACTCTAAACCCTTAGACCCTCTACCATCTATGCTTAACACTCTACCCTCTATATCTCTCCCAATCCCTCCCTCTCTCTCTCTAAAGTATCTCCCTCCTACCACCTCTCCTTCTCTCAAGTATCTCTCTCTCACTCAATGACTCCTATATATCTCCCCTCTTCCCTTAACCATCTATACTTTACCCTTAACCCTCTACCCTCTATCTCTCTCCCACTCCCTCCCTCTCTCTCTAGCTTTTTCTCTCTCTCCCTTCTACCCCCTCTCCCTCTCTCAAGTCTCTCTCTCAATCAATCACTCCTTCTATCCCTCTCCCATCTACCCTTAATCCTCTACCCTCTATCTCTCTCACACTCCCTCCCTCTCTCCCTCTCATTGAATCCCTCTCTCTCTCCCCTCCACCCTTAACCCTAACCCCTAAACCCTTAACCCTTAAACCATAAAACCTTAAAACCTCTACCCTCTAATCTCTCTCTCTAATGTCTCTCCCTCCTACCCCCTCTACCTCTGTCAAGTCTCTCTTTCACTCACTCACTCCCTCTTTATCTCTCCCTCTACCCTTAATCCTAAACCCTAGACTCTTAATCCTTAAACCCTAAACCCCTAAAATTTGTACCCTCTACCATTACTCCTATACCTTCTATCTTTCTCCCACTCCCTCTCTCCCAAGTCTCTCCCTAATACCCCCTCTCCATCTCTCAGGTCTCTCTCTCTCTCATTCACTCTATCCATCTCTCTCCCCTCTACCCTTACCCGTAAACCCTTAACCCTATACCCTCTCTCTCAAGTGTCTCCCTCATACCCCCTCTCCCTCTCTCAGGTCTCTCTCTCTCACTCACACCCTTTATCTCTTTCCACTCTACCCTTAACCCTACCTCCCTCTATCTCTCTCCCACTCCCTACCTCTCTCTCTGTCAATTATCTCCATCCTACCCCATCTCCCTATCTTAGGTATCTCTCTCTCTCACTTACTCACTCCCTCTATCTCTCTCCCATCTACCCTAAATCCTAAACCCTAAACCCTAAACCCTTAACCCTTAAACCCTAAACCCTTAAACCCCCTACCCTCTACCCTTAACCTTCCCTCCATTTATCTCTCTCCCACTCCCTCCATCTCTATCTCTCATGTCTCTCCCTCCTACCCCCTCTCCCTCTCTTAGGCATCTCTCTCACTCACTCACTCCCTCTATCCCCTCTACCCTTAACCCTTTACCTTGTACCCTTAAACCTTAAACCAAAACCCTTACAACCTTAACCCTCTCCCCTTAACCCTCTACCCTCTACCCCTAACCCTCTACCCTTAAACCCTCTACCCTCTACCCTCTACCCAATACCCTCTATACTCAACCCTAATCCCTCAACCCTTAAACCCTCTATCCTCAACCCAATACCCTCTACCCTCTAACCTAATTCCTCAACCCTATACCATCTACCCTATACATTGTATCCTCAACCCTAATCCATCAAACCTATACCCTAAACCTTGTGCCTTCATCCCTAAACCCTTAAACATTCTACCCTCTACCCTGTAACCTCTACCCTATACCCTAATCCATCAACCATATACCCTCAACCTTTAAAACCTTAAACACTCAACCCTAAACCCTAAAACCTTTACCCTTAAACCTTAAACCCTCTACCCTCTACCCTCTACCCTCAACCCAATACCCTCTACCCTAAACTCTATACCTTCAACCTTTAAACCTTTAAACCAATTAAAACCTCTACCTTAATACCTCATCCCTCAACCCTTTATTCTCCAACCCTTAAATCCTCAACCCTTAACCCTCTACCTTCAACCCTCAACCCTTAAACCCTAAACCCTCAACCCTCAACCCATATACCCTCTATCCTATATTTTGGACCCTTAACTCTAATCCATCAACCCTATACCCTCAATCCTCTACCCTCATCCTTAAACTCTCGACCCTCAAACCTTAAACCTTCTACCCTCTACCCTCAACCCAATACTCTCTACCCTCAACCCTATAACCTCAACCCAACACCCTAAACCTTCAACCCTATATGTTCTCAACCCTATACCCTTAATTCTTAACCCTATACCATTAATTCTCAACCCTCTACCCTATACATTTGATCCTCAACCCTCATATATTGCTATCCCTCCCTCATCTTCTCTCCTTCTCTCTATCTGAATTCTCTTTCCATCTCTCCCTCCATCCTTCCCTCCCTCTCTACCATAATCCCTCAAAATTATACCATCAACCCTTAAACCCTCAAACACTCAACCCTAAACCCTAAACCCTCAACCCTTAACCCTTAAACCCAAAAACCTTAAACCCTCTACCCTCTACCCTCAACCCTTAAACCCTCTACCCTCTACCCTCTACCCTTAACCCTAAACCCTTAAACCCTAATCCCTCAACCCCTATACCCTCTACCCTATACATTGAACCCTAAACCCTAATCGCTCAAACCTATACCCTCAATCCTCTACCCTTAAACCCTCTACCCTCTACCCTATACATTAAACCATAAACCCTCAATTCTCAACCCTTAATTCCTCAACCCTAGGTAGTTAGGGAAACATAGGTTAGAGATAGAGTAATGAAGGTAGATGTAGGTAAATAGATGGAGAGGGGAGATAAATATAGGTAGAGAGGGAAGGATACATAAAGAGAGGAGAGAGAGAAGTGCAGAGGGGAGGGGGGATATGTATGAAGGAGATAGAGGTGAGTGTGTGTGTGTGTGTGTGCGAGAGAGAGAGAGAGTAGAGAGGGAAAGAGGTAGGGAGGAGACACAATTGAGATATAGAGTGATGGATGGAGAGGTGGGTAAAGAGAGGAAGAGGGGACATAAAGATAAATAGATAGGGAAGGAAATGTAGAGAGAGATGATAAATAGAGAGAATTAAAGAGTGGGGGGGTGGAGGGAGAAGAAAGGATGAGATCTAGGTGAGTTTTTTTTAGAGGGAGAGAGTGAGAGGAGATAAAATGAGGGGAGAGGGGAATGGGGGGAGAGAGAGAGAGAGATAAAGAGAGTAGAGAGGTAAGGGGGGAGAGATAGATAATAGAGAGGGAAGGAGATAGTAAGAGAGAAAGATGGGGGAGGGAGAGAGAGGTAGAGAGTGATAGGTAGTGGAGGGAGAGTTAGGTAGAGAGGGAATGAGAGAGGGAGGGATAGGCTGGAAAGAGGTAAGGAGGTAGAGTGAGATGTAGATAGTGGTGAGATAGAGAGTAGAGAGTAGAGAGTTAAGGAGAGAGTGAGAAATAGAGATAAAGAGAGAGATGGGGGTTGGAGGGAGGGAGAGGTAGAAGGTGATAGGTGAGACATAGATAGGGAATGACAAAAAGTTAGATAGAGAGAATGGTGATTTAGAGAGGATGGAGTGAGAGGTAAGGAGGGAAAGTGGGAGAGAGAGAGAGAATGGTGATTTATAGAGGAGGAAGTGAAAGATAGGGATAGATATAATGGAGAGATAAAGAGGAGAGAGTGAGAGAGAAAGAGAGGTATGGAGAAACAAAGAGAGGTGTGTAGATTAAGGGAGAGTAGAGATAGAGAATAGAGAGGGAAAGAGGTAGGGAATGAGACATATTTGAGATAGAGAGGGATGGAGAGAGAGAGTGATGGAGGGAGAGGTAGGTATAGATAGGGAAATAGAGATGAGAGATAGAGAGTAGAGAGGGGGGGAGGGAAGGAGAGGTAAGGAGTGAGATATAGGTGTATGTAAGTGAGTGAGTGAGAGAGAGAGAATGGTGACATAGAGAAAAGGAAAAATTGAGAGATAAAGAGGGGGAGAGAGGCAGGGAAAATAGTGAGAGAGATTGGGAGGAGAGACAAAAAGAATGGGATAGAGGGTATGGTCAAGAGAGGGAGGGAGAGGATACATATAGAGAATTAGAGAGGTAAGGAGGGAGAGAGGGAGTGTTAGGGAGGGAGAGGAGAGATATATATTAGAGAGGGAAAGAGGTAGAGAGGGATACATAGGTGAGATACAATGTGATGGAGGGAGAGGTAGGTAAAGAGAGAGATGGGAGATAACGATAAGTATCAAGGGAAGGAGATGTAGAGAGAGAAGAGATAGAGAGAAGTAGATAGGGTAGGGGGAGGAAAATTTAAGGAGGAGATAGAGGGGTGTGTGTGATAGAGAGAGGGGGGAGAGGGATTAGAGAGATAGAGAGTAGAGAGGAGAGAGTGAGAGAGACAGATAATACAGCTTGCTGACTACTAAAATTTGACCTCCTGATTATTGAAACTTGACATGATGATTACTAAAATTTTAAAGATCTTCCAAAAACTAGAACTTGCATTATAACTCCTAGAGATCTAAAACCCCTCTCAAACATCCTAGAAGTATATACATGAAATATAACTTAAAGTATAATAAATTAAATGTCCATATGTAAATGTTTATTTCATGTATAGTCTCCCTAGCAGAGAAAGAGAAAATGAAAGAGTTTAGAAAAATACATTCCAAAAGTCATTGCAAAAATAAAGAGATCACAAGTTCATTCATTGAAAAATTCAAGCCATTTGGTGAGTGCCAAATTTGGTGCTCAGCAAATCGTAAAGCCATTTGGAGAGTGCAAAATTTGGTGCTTTCTAAATAGGCTAGATGTAACCAAGCCTATTTGTCGAGCAAAAAATTTGGTGCTCTCCAAATTTGGTGAGTGCAATTGGCCTATTACGGAGTTTTTTTCAACTTGGCACCGAAATTGTGTCACAGATCCATGCACTTAACCATATTTATTTTTATTATCCAATTAATTTAATATTTCTCTAGATCAATTAAAATCAAGAATTTTTTTTAGGATAACTCATTCACCACCCTCTCAGTTATCTAGATTGTTCAATGATCGGTATCAAAGCCTGGTCCCTTAAAGTTAGAGCTTAACCACTTGAGGGAGATCTTGGTAGTTTGAATAGATGGTAGGAGATTATTACTTTGATGAAGAACTGAAGACAATGTTATATGATATGGAAAGCACAAAATCTAGAAATGAGGAATTGAATTAAAACATCAAGGAGGCAAATCCTTGTATCTCAAAGCTAAGGGAGCAAATCCAAAAATTCAAAGCAAGACACAAAGAGGTGAGAAAGGAATAAAGGGAGTCAAAGTAAATTTTTGTGAATCTAAAGCTATTGTTGAATGAATGCAAGAAGATTGAATAAAATATCAAAGATACCATCAAACATAAATTAGAAGAAAATGAGAAGTTAGATTAATATTTAAGAAGGCTGAAATCAGAAGCAAGAGTATGTGAAAGTAGCATAATTAAGGATCAACTCTTCTCCCCATATAAATTTTACAAGGATAAGGAAGGACTTGTCTTCTAGGGTCAGAATACTAAGGTTAAAGTAGTTGGAGCTGAAGCAAGATCTATTGCAACAAGAAAGGTCCAAAATTGAAGAACATCTACAAAAAGACCTTCAGTCAAGAAAGAAAATGTTCAAAGGTACTTATCATTTAATGATCATTGTTTTCTATGCAAAAAAAAATGATATAAGGCTTAGAGTGTAGAAGCAAGAAGGAACTAAGTACTCAATTATTTAACTACCCCAAGTTTCATCACAAAGAAATTCATTGCAAAAGTAAATTATCTAATCTGGCTAGAAGGAATGGAATGAATAATCTCTTTCATGATTATTTCTATTTATGCCATGGTTATGGTCATAAAGCTAATAAGTATAGATCTAGGGTTCACTAATTTGAGTTAGGACAAAGATATTACAAGTGCATTCAATCCAAAAATTATGCTAACACATGCAAATATGTTTCTCTGGGAAAGTCTAAAAATAAAAAGGAGGTTGCAGAATTAGATGAATATAAGAAAAAGACCTTCATGGTTTGGAAGAAAAAAGAAATGAGTGTGGGGAGCTCTTCTATGGTATCGTATCTCGGTACCAGATCTTCTATAATCTGATCCAACTACCTTGCCTTAGGGGGAGTTTTGAAATACATATCATGTCGGTTCGTAATCTTTGAAGTATTATTGATGTGTTTTATCAGCATGACTATGTTTGATTTGGTTGGTCATGTATGATAAAGCTTAATCTGGCTAATTGTAAAATGAAGTACAATTATTGGTGTCATCGATGCACATTTTTGGTGATGAAATCATCATGAGAAATTAAGGATAAAATATGGAGTTTCAAATCATTTATCACAGTTTACAAATAAGGATAAGATGTTTTGTTGAGTGATAAAAGGATTGAAGAAGGTAAGTGTAATGATGGAATATATTTTGGTTGATAGTGAATCCAGTGGTGATATTATTCTAAAGTTGAAGGGAGTAGAGTTGGATGAATTTTATCATCGAAATATGAAGGTGAACGAAAATTTTTGGGGGAAAGTGGGCTCCCTAGCACTTCCTGGGTTTTCACCTAGAAGGAGAGAGTTCTTTCACACCCAAAATGTAGGGGTTCAATTTGTAATGTGTGTGTGGTTTGGAATGTATCTAAATGTTGTAATCTAATTGAATAAAAACTATCTATTGAATGTAAACTAATGAAATGTACAACTATTGAAAACATTATGTAAAATGACCTAAAATGCAAGAAAACTATAACATACCTTAATGTAACAGAAGGGGTTCACCTAGAAACTGAAGGTTGATGAAGAGGAGACCTAGAATATTCCAAAATATGATATGGAAGGCCACTAGGACACTTATGCCAAGTTGGGTGACTTAGTCCTACTTTGGGGAAAATTTGCTGGAATAGGTTTCAGAGAAAGGGGTGTCCACAACCATAGAGATCACTTTTCGGGCCTCACAGTGGGACTAATTTTCCAATGATGGCGACTTTAGTCCACCTGTAGCTTTTGGGAATCTTGAGACTGGAACCTGAAGATATCAACTTTTAATTTTGTTCCTGACATAAATATAGATTTGAATCTTCAGATGTTGACCTATAGGTCATCTTCAAGATCCTTTTAGGGTTTGTTGACTTTGATTGATTTTGATGGAAATATGACACCTTTTATCACCTTGCTCTTTCACTAATTTGCATACAAACCTGCAAAAACACATGCAAAGAGGGGAAAAAGGGTTAGGGTTAAAGAATAGGGGTTTTCCTAAATTCAAACACCATTTTGGTAATCAAACCCTAGATAATGAAAAAAAATGTAAAGGGAAAGATGATTTAACAAAATTCAAGTGTAATAACTCACCAAACCCTTGTTGAAGAAGTCTTAACATATGTAAGCAATCAAATCCAATGGATAGATGCTTGAAGTTCTTAGAGTTCTTGAATGCTTGATTCCTACTTTAGAAGAATGAATTGCTAAAAGATCTAGTGTAGGAGCATGCAGGGGGATGAAAATGAAGGTAAAACCCTTTATTTATACATGTTGTGCCCTAATTTCTAGAAATTACCTCATCACATGCCAACCTTAGGGTTTAGAACACAATATCCCACCAAAATTTTGGATTAAATTTGATTTTTATGCAAAATGGGACTAAGTCGCCCAAGGTGATGACTTAGTCCACTTGGAAAATTTTAAGTGGATGTTGGGAATTAAAGTGTGAATAATGATGTTTACTAGGATTATCTTCTAAAACACAACTAAGTAAGACCTATAAGTGCATTAAGGGGTCATTTTAACATAGAAAAGGGTGCATTTGTTACAACACCTTACAACACTTTGAAATAAGGCTTGGTAAGTGATAAAAAGAGGTTGTTTAGGTGAATTATGATAGAGAGGTCCTAGAAAAGTGGGAAAATGTGTTACAATACTTCACAACACCTATGTAAGACACCATTATATTTTTGTTGATTTACAAGCATTCAAGGCTTCATGTGAATTTGTTGGCCACATTCCAAAATTAAATCTAGGAAAAATCAAGCCAAAATCCATAAGGAAGGCCTAAATGAGTCAAAAATGTCATGGATACATTTTTTTGCGACACATTTAGTCTCCACTTTAGTGAGAGGATGAACTTTCTTCAAACTCACACTAAAGTCGCCAAGATATGCACATCGATAGGGATCAAAATGAACTCATGTTATCAAGATGGGACAACTATAGTCAAGAGGGATGATCAAGCCACTAGGATCAAGATACCATGGAAAACCAAATATCAGAAGAAAAGATCCCACAAGAAAGATGTGAAATAATGTAAAGAAAGGGAAAGTCAGATCAAGCTTCATAGTTTATCTTGCTAGTTGTGGATCAGATCTAGGCTATTTTTCCTGGAAGATGTTTACTCGCTCTAAGGTGACGAAACTCATGGCTATCCCTTGGGTGATAAGGAAAAAAGGTGAGAAACATACACTCATGGTTAGTATGCACTCACACACACATAGGTGGCTATGGGGAAAGTGATGTTGTTGCTTGGGCTTCATGCTTAACCATACCAAATTTATACCTCATGATAACTTTAATAAGGTGCCAAAAAAAGACAAGGTTTTTTAGATTCATGAGAGAAGCAAAGATTCGTATGCTTGGAGCTCATGAACAAGTGAAAGATGACACCAAATACATGCAAGTTATGTTATGCAAGGTGGCCATATATGCAAAATGGAAAATTTAAAATGAAACATGTAAAAGAATTTAAAGGGAGTCTTTCTTAGTTCATGTGAGGTCTTTAGCTTAGGGAACATTGTGTCTACTATCTCCAAGAGAGGACCAATCAAAGAATATAAAATTCACAACTTAGGGGATGTTGTGTGTTGCATCAAACCACTATGAGGAATTTAATATGCTAATATATATCACATTTATGAAGGAGATCACACCCAATGTCATCCACAAAGCAAAAAACACATCGTATGAAGTAATAAGGCTGCACTAAGAACCCAAAAAAAAATGCAAAAAATAAATAATATTCATGTATGCCCCCACTTTAAATTAATTTCTACACACCGTTCTATGAGCAAGTACTTTAAAGTAGTAAATGAGAAAATAAATAAAGAAAGAAATACATGAGAGCCAACTTGGAAATCTCCTATGCCAATTCATATTTTTCCATGTAAGGCTACCTCATGTAAAGGAAAAGAAAAAGAAAAGAGAATGGGTTTCCCCCAAAATGAAAACACAAAACACATAAGGGATCTATGGATTTGGAGTCAATATCTTCATTTCTAAAATGTTTGTTTTAGATAGCATGGAACTATCATTATCCCCCCAAATACATAGAACTGGAAGAATGACACAAAGAGAACGAGAAAAAGGAAAAGAAAGAGTCATTTTGGGTCAACATGGAAGAAACATAAGGTTTCTCAATGCTTTGCATTGTCCCCAGAAGGACAACAAAAGGAAAAGAAAAAGACAAAGAAAAAGAGCCTTGTGGGTCAACATGAAAGGGACATTGTTGTCTCAATGCCTTGCATCATCCCCAAAAGGAAGGCAAAAAGAAAAAGAAAAGGAAAAAGCATCTTTTAGGTCAACATGAAAGGGACATTGTTGTCTCAATGACTTGCATCATCCCAAAAATCAAGGAAAAAAGAAAAAGAAAAAGAAAAGGGGCCATTTGGGTCAACATAAAGTGGAGTTTTGTCTCAATGCCTTGCATCATCCCCAAAAGGAAGGAAAAAAGAAAACGTGAAAAATGAAATAAATGCATGACATATAGATGAATGAAGGTACAAATAGAAGAATTCCAAAAAGGGAGAGAACATCAAACATAACAGTACGGGGAAAAAAAATTACACACAAACAAAGAAACACAAGAAAAATATAGACTAGTAAGGAAAATGCAAGTCAACCATCAAGCGAGTAATCCACCTCCCAAATTTGTTAAGTGTAAAGTGTTGGTGGGTGACTAGCTGGAGGGACAACAACAATTTCAAAACTAACATCAAGGTCAATGTTCATCTGAGGAGAGTTATCATGCAGGCTCATGGAAGAAGAGAAAAATGTGTTCAAATTTTTATGCACCTCTTCATCTATTTTAGAAATCTCCCTATCATCATCATCCAAATTAATAATAATAGGAGGGTGAATGATGATGTCAGTTGAAGCGTGTAACTTTGGTGGTGAGGAAGGTATAGTATCATGTTGTTGTGGTTGGGGAGGAGGGTCATTAGGTATTTCTTGTGGAAAGTGTGGATAATAATTTTTATTATTTTCTTCATCACATGAATTGCAAGCAAGAGTGCAACGATGACACCTATGATCCCTAGCTCCTCTATTTATTTTGATTCTATTTTCAATTTGTATCTGTAAAGGAGTGGGTTGATCAACCATAAGTTAATTTTCATCCCTAGGAACTGAAAAAACCATAGAAGTTTGTTCATCAACTTTCTCCTTTTCCTTATAAACGTTTTTTATGCGAGGAGGCATGAGGTATTGAGTTTCACAATCTCGAGGTATCTTGGATGATGTAGAAGAAGTTTCAACTGTTGAATGTGCTTGTTATTTTTTAGGTTGAAGAATGGTTTCATCTAGAATGGTAGTGGCTGATGTGGATGGACACATTTTGCCAAGGGATAGTTCGGATATTTTCCTTGCTTTAAACTTTTGATAGGAAATGAAAAATAAATCTTGTCTAGGTGTGATGGGTTCCATGGGCTCATGCCAAAAGGCTTCTAATGAAAATTTTCCTTTCGAAGATAAGGGGTTAAATTCATTATGGTGGATAGTGAATATGTCATTGTCAAATGCAAACTTTAAGCATTTGAGATGAACCAAAGGGACCAGTTTCATTGAGAGAAGCCATGGATGGCCTAGCTGCAAACAAAATTGGTCTAATTGGATGACAAAGAATGTAACATCCAAGGTTTTAGGTCCTATTTATAATGGGAGGAAGATCAATCCGATCGTAGGGAAAGAAAAACCATTGTGCATTTTGATCCATGTTGTAGGTTTATTATAATAATCTTGATAAAGATCATGCAATACCAAAAATTCTTTTCTGATTACATTCTCTCCACACTCAAGATCTATTAATATCCCATTAGTGGTCTTATCATAGATAGGGTCAGCTATGTAAAGAGGGCCATCAAGGAGATTTTTAAGTATGTCTTGAGAGGAAAAATTAATATCAAGAGATGTTTTAGGTTGGCCCTTACAAGGCATAACGTCTATCACACCCACCATTTTTTCCATAGGATTAACATGGGTTTCATTCAGAATAAGAACAAAATGTTCATCATTTGTATCAATATTCATAACATCATTATGTTAATTTTCACAAGCTTTGAAAAATGAAATATTGTGTTTAGGCATGGGATTAGTGAAGATTTGCAAATTTTTATTAGGAGGGGCCAAAAACTTATTGCCTTGATCAGTAACACTAGAAATAGATAGATGACTAGAATCAACGTTGTCTTCAGCAAGATGCTTAAGATGCTTACATTGATATGTGTCATGTCCATTTTTTCTATGAAAATGATAATAAGATTTGGAGTTGAATTTTGGAGGTAATGTTTTGGTAGGAACAAGTGAATGAATAGCAGATAAGGTAATCATTTGTTGTTGCAAAAGTTGAGACATTATATTATGGATGGTGTCATGTAAAGGTGTGAAGTGTCTTTTCGGATCTCCATAATTAAGAGGAACTATGGATTTAAAAGTTGCTATCTAGTTTTTGTTAGGTGGAGGGGATTTTTGAGGAGGGTTAAATTGTAAGAAACCTTAATTTTGATTTCTAAATAGTGGAGAGCTCATTTGGTTGTTGTTGTTAGATTTCTCAATTCGACTAGAAGTGGATCATGTATTGCGACTACTAATTGAATTGTTATAATCACACAGGCAAGTGCATAAGTGCATGAAGGAGAGAAATTTCATAATGGAAAGTTTATCCTGAAGGTGAGTTAGTAATTTTTTGATAAACATCTTTTGAAGATGTGGGTCAGAAATCTTGACATCGATTTGGGAATAAAGCAATTGATAGTGTGTGATAAAATCAGTTATCTTTTCATCATTATTTTTGTTACATCACATAAAATTGGAAAAGGTCTTCTTGGGAGTCATGTGCACTTGGAAATTACTGATAAATGCATCAACAAGTTCATTAAATGAACAAATTGAATTGTTCAGTAAAGAAGAAAACCATTCCAAGGTAGTATCCTTTAAGGTCTCGGGGAATAGTTTAAATAACAATTTGTCATCAAGGAAAAATTCACTACGCAAAGTGGTGTATGCATTAACATGGTTAGAAGGATCGCCCTTCCCTCCATATTTCTAAAACTTAGGCATCTCTACTCCTTTTGGCATCGAGGTTCACAATATCTCTAGCGACAAGGGGTTGTTGTGAACATAGTATGTGGGAGGACCATTCTGGTTTTGGTTGATGAAAAAAAAAATTGTCGCACAGATGAGACAATTTGGAAAAGTTGTGTTATGAGAGGGTAATTGTAGGTCATGTGAGGTGGAAGGGAAAGTGGTGATGGGTTGAGTGTAGTGTTAGGTAAAGTGAGTGGGGTGCTAATGGGTGGTATGGTAGAGGAGGATAAAGCATGCAATGATACATAGGAGGTAAGAATACTAGTAGGAATACCAAAGAAAGGAATCACTTTGCTAACTTGTTGCGTTGTGGTTGTGAAATTAGGTGAAGCATAGGTAGGTATGGAAGCTACTTTTGAGGGAGGAGGAGTGTGAGGTCCTCCATGAATGACCACAATATGTGCTAGTTGAGGGACAATAGAGGTGGAAGGAACATTTTTTTGATATATCTCAACTATTTTCTTCACAACATCTAGGCCTTCATCACTATCAAGCATGCGGTGAATGTTGTCTATAGTGGGAATCATAGTAGAGGAAATGGTTTCAATGCTCACTTGATGTTACAACTATGATAATTCCTCAAGAAGGTGAATGATATTGTCTTATGTGATATCATCAGGTTTATGTTCAGTATGCATACTACTTGAAGGAAAATAATTACTAAGGAGAGTTTCTAGGCCTAGTGTACTATTATCAATACTAGGAGTGAAATCTCTAGATAACCAGAGATCTCCAATAAGTGTGTTGTGAGATGCCATGAGTATTGAATGTCTTCTCACTAATATTCAGCAATAGGACACCAAACACTCATGCAAAGTGTTATGAATACGAGGTGAATGCAAATGCAATACAAACAAAGAGCACTAAAATCCTTATAATTAAAATTTTGGAAAATAAGAAAAAAATGCAAAAATAGAAAACATAAATGTACAAATTTCTCTAAGAATGCCAAATATTATAGTGAAAAATGTGTAGGTGGACTAAGTTGCCCAGTGTGGAAAATTAGGCCCAACGGTGAATTTTTTAGCAATTTTCAGAATTTTTTAATGTTTTTAATGATTTTTAGGCTTTTTCAATGCAAATATAGAATGAAAATGCAAATTTTTTGAAATTTTTAATGATAATGCAATGCAAAAATGTAAGCTAAATGAGCTTTTCACTAATGCAATTATGGAAACTGTAGGATGTAAAACAATGCAAAAACCTACTAAAATGTTGGTGCAACCTTTTTCGTAGCATGCAAATGCACTAAAAATCAGAATATTAACAAGTGTTCTAAGGATGGGTTCACCAAAATGAACCAATTTTTTTTGGGGAAAGTGGGTTCTCTAGCACTTCTAGGATTTTCACCTAGAAGGAGAGAGTTCTTTCACACCTAGAATCTAGGGGTTCTTTCAAGATTAGGGGTTGAATGTGTAATGTGTGTGTGGTTTGGAATGTATCTAAAAGTTGTAATCTAATGAAATGAAACTATATATTTAATGTAAACTAATGAAATGTAAAACTATTAGAAAAACTATGTTAAATGACCTAAAATGCAAGAAAACTATAACAAAAATTAATGTAATAGAAGGGGTACACCTAGAAATTGAAGGTTGATGAAGAGGAGCCCTCGAATCTACCAGAATCTATTATGGAAGGCCATTAGGACACTTATGCCAAGTTTGGCCACTTAGTCTAGCTTTAGGGAAACTTTTCTAGAACACATTTTGGAGAAATACATGTCTAGAACTGTGGAGATCACTTTCTAGGCCTGGTAGTGGGACTAATTTGTCAATGATGGTGACTTAGTCAACTTGTAGCTTTCTAGAATCTTGAGACTGAAATCTATAGCTATAAAATTTTAATTTTGTTCCTGACAGAAATCCAGATCCAAATCTTCAGATGTTGACCTATAGGTTGTCTTTAAGCTCCTTTTAGGGTTTGCTGACTTTGAGTGATGTTGATAGAAATATGACACCTTTATCACCTTTCTCATTGAATAATCTACATACAAACCTGAAAAAACACATGCAAAGAGGCGAAAAAGGGTTAGGGTTAAAGAATAGGGTTTTTCCTAAAGTCAAACCTCATTTTGGTAATCAAACCCTAGATAATAAAATAAAATGTAAAGAGAAAGATGATTGAACAAAATTCAAGTGTAACAAATCACCAAACCCTTGTTGAAGAAGTTTAAAGATATGCAAGTCATCAACTCTAATCGATTTATGCTTGAAGTGCTTAGAGTGCTTGAATGATCGATGCTTACTTGAGAAGAATGAATTGCTAAAAGATTAAGTGTAGGAGAATGTAGGAGGATGAAAATAAAGGTAAAACCCTTTATTTATACATGTTGTGCCATAGTTTCCCAAAAATACCTCATCACAGGTCGACCTTAGGGTTTAGAAGACAATATTATGCCAATTTTTTTGATTAAATTTGATTTTTATTCCAAATGGGACTAAGTCACCCAAGGTAGCATCTTAGTCCACATGGACAATTTTAAGTTGATGTCAAGAATTAAAGTGTGATTAATGTTGTTTAAGATGATTGTATTCTGAAACACAACTATGTAGGACATATAAGTGCATTAAGAGGTCATTTTAACATAAGAAAGTGTTAATTTGTTGATGAAAAGCCTAGGAAAGTGTGAGATTTTGTTACAATAGCTTATTGTTACCGAATTTTCACCTATGGCTCAATCAAGTAGAGCCCATTAATATTCAAAAAGGAAATGCGACATTTGGTTACCTCTCCTACATTGCATTTGTGTGTACAAATGGAATAACTAAAAAAAAATTAGCAATTTAAACCATTACATTTATACAGATGCATGAAACATAAGAAAGATTTTACAAATATTTTCTAGAAAAGTAGTCTTTATTCAGTGTAAATGCAATAATGTGCATTTGTATCACTCAAGCTATGAGGATAGCTTTTTCTTATTCAATACAAATGAAGATCAACAAATACATGAATAAGTAAATGAAATAAGAGAAAGTGCATGTAGGTAAGGTAACCAATCATTGCCTAAATAACTAGTTCAAAGTTGTCTGGTCTAGCTCTTGCCTGAGTTTTCTTCTATTTCTGAGTCCTGCATTAAGCTATAGCAATGTGTTAGAGCGGTGCTCCAAGAAATCAAAGGTTGCATACCTCGCATGTATAAATTGATAATGATATGCACAAAAAATATATAGTTGTCTCCCAGTATCATCAAGGTCTTCATACATGCCCAAGCGTGCATTTTTTTCTAGCATATTTGCTTCATGTGCATCTACATGTATTGTCAAGATGTTCTTTTTGATTTATTTCATCTGGGCAAGTGGAGTCGAATGTGGCTCCCATGAGGTTTGAGCCTATCTTGCCAAGCATTATGAGTTTTTTTAATTGTGAGCTCATTGGGGCTTATTTGAAAAGAAAATCTTATCTCATGAAATATCTTCTTAGAATAATTTTCCAAAGCAACTTAAAGAGGAATAATTAACAGAGGTTATGAAGGAACTTGGAATAGGTAGACATATAGCTTTTCATAGTCAAGGGGAATTTTTGAGAACCATGGCTAAGCAATCTCAATTCAACACTTCAAGTGGGCAATGTTAAAAGAAAAATATGGGGCAGCCAAAGCTATGAGGAAAGAATGCGGCCATTAAGTCATAGTAATGTTGAGCAAAGATCAATGTTGTGACATCAAATACAATGGTCATGGAGAAAACATGGACTATGACAATTACTCTGAGGAGCAACCTACACATTGCAATTGTGGAGCATCAAGTGTGCTAGTTATCTCTAAATACAAGAAATGTGTAGCTAAAAGAGATAATAACAAACTTTGGCCATATTAAAATAAAAGGAAGCCATGTATGGGGATAGTATGATCCAATCTAGAAAAGCATGCAAAAATCAGATAGAGACACACTTCTAGGTTACTTCATTTTTTTTTATAAGTATAAAGTTAATGTAAATGGATACTAATTGGAGCATATCAAGTATCCTATCAAAATTTGCTACTACAAAGATACAGGAGAACATGTATAGAAGAAAAATATCTATTTTTTGCTATTATAGAACAATTGAATGTTTGTTACAGATCAATCACATAGATAAAATGGATAAAATATTTTTCAGAAAAGCATGAAATGCTTTGAGGATAGTAAAAATAAGTGCAATAAACAACAAGGCATCAAGCATATGACAGTTTCATCTATCATTTTTCATTGAAGAAAAATGAAGCATATGTGTACATGCAATTTTCTTTTTAAATAGTTTCACATTCTACATTTTTTTTTCAATTGTTAAGCTTCAGAGGATTCTCGTAAACCTAAATGGCCTTTTCTCTCAAAACAAGCATAAACCGGGACCTTTATCTTCAAAGAGCTCGAGGGAGTAGACTCTGTGTTAAGAAGGAGAAGGTCTAAGCTAGGAACCCTTGAAGGGTTTGAATGAAAATACATAGAGAAAGGATTTTATATTATGAAGAGGAAAACATAAATCAACATGAAAGATACAGAATGTGGCGGCCATGGAGGGCCTCTGTGTGTAAGAAATTAGTGTTTATTTTCAAAATCCAAAAAGTCACATATATTTTGGGTTTTTTATAGAAAATATTCAAAGAGATGGCTATTTTGAGTCATTTTGTTCACAAATAAACTCAAATTTTCGTAGGAAAAGGAACAAACATGTAGAAATCCTGATCAAATACTCACCTCAAGCATGAAAGTTGAATGCTTTACTATGTAGGCTAAAAAAATTGAAGAAGGAATCCTCTGTAACTTCTAATCCGCCATGAAAATGAGGTGAAAACCCTATAGTGTCGGTGGATGGTTCATCTAGAAGCTTCAAAAAAGTGAAAATGAGAATAACAAAGAATTTGATGCTTTTGGGTTAGGGTTGAAAACCCTATTTTGTCATCGATGAAAGTGAAGCAATTTTTATCACTTTATTTATCAAAATAATCTGCCAAGTAGTGATGCCCATGGCTTTTGAAGAAAGTATAATGTAACCTTTGCATATTATATGCCTTGGTAAATTTTGTGATGTTATGTGCCATATCAATATACCACATGTGGTTGAATGCCAATGTGGCTGCCACATAACAAGTGGTTTTGACTCTTTATGCTTTCATGGTTGTTTTTTGTAGGGTGGATCTTTTACTTTGCATTTATAATCATTGTATAACAAATGGGTTAAGAGGTGTTATTATAAACCTTTAATTCATCTTGTTAACCTTTGAAAGAAAAATGAGTGACTTGGTCGATTAGTTGAGGTAGTTATCAGTTTTGTTATCATATTGGGAGCATATTGATCTTGTTATGAGTTGGTTACCAATGTAAGGAGATGATAGTGTGTTGTCATCACTTTTTGGAGAGAATCTAGGGGTTTTTTAGAGACATATGGATAAAATTTAGGATTTTTGACTCTGTTTGAGGCACTTTTGAGAGGTGTTTATGTTTTGATTAATTCTTGCATGAATTTTTCAACCATTAGGAGCTCTTTTGGAGAGGATTTAGGTCCTAGATTTTTGGATTTTGAGGGGCTTACGAAAATGAGATTTCTAGAACCTATTTTAGTGGAGCTACTAGGAGATGATGGCTTACTTATGCCTCTTTGTAGCTCATTGTTAGTTAGTTCTTGATATGTGTTTTTTTGCTTTATGACTTTTACAGTCTCTGGGAGAATACATCATACTTTACAACTCAATTTTGACATGAATTCAGAAAGGACCTTGGATATCAATACTTGAAGATTTTGCCATCTTATTCTTGCAAAGTTGTGTGTTATCAAAGTGATTAATCAAATCACATGTGGGGTACTTAGCCTCCTTGTCATTTTGTCTCACATTTTATGCCTTTTTTGAAAGTTGAATTTTCATGCACATTGGAGATTGTTCTTGATAATTACACATAACTTATAGATTGTGAGAATAACTTATCCATTCTGAAAGATTGGTGAATTTAAGCCTTTTTTCAAAATATTTATGCGTAAAACTTATTGAAATAGGTTGTGTAAGTGCTTTGTTTCATTCATTGAAAAGAAATTGTCTGTCCTTTCAAGTTTTAGGTTTTTATGAGTTAGGTGTATCACCATAGGAAATAATATTTACCATTTTTAATTTCATTTCAATTTCAACAGTCCTACCTTTTTTCTTACAAATTCAATAGAATAGGTGATAACCAATAGGAATTCGACCTTCTCTGGAGGTTTGGTCTTATCCAAGTATTCATATTTTTTGAGATCATTCCCATGTTATACTGGATTGTTGAATTTTGCATTCAATAGGGTACAAAATCCAAGTGATAACAATTTTGGCACGCCCATTGGGACATGTTCCTCATCATTTTTTTTGGTTTGGTATGCAACCTACAAGTTTTAGACCTTTCAGAGGTATTTTCGCATAACTGTAGACTTTGTGAAGTGAAAGAATAACAGAACTAGTGTTGTTACATCTTATGAGAAGAGTAAAAACAAGAAGTTCCAAAGGTTTTGAACTATTGTAGTTGCCACCACCAAAATGACGAGGTCGGACAACAAAGAGAACCTCTCTAATAACGAGAACGCGCAACAAAGGATAAATACAAGCACAATGCAAATTTTCAAATCTCCCCATGGGAAGTGTTTGTTAAGTTCTGATCAAGCATAAAAATTTGAAAATTTAATAGAAAAATATTTAGAAACTTGCATAAACCCTTCCTCTTAATATAGCATAACATGAAGAACAATAACACTTAAGGAAATAAATAAGTTCAAGGACATAATCCAATTTTGGTATGCTATTACTTTATCATATAAGCTTACAATATGAAAATCAACTAATCACACTATTTGAATCAAGCTTGACACATTATTCTATTCTGAATGAAAATATAAAGAAGGAAACTTGATAGAGGTCATATCATGCACATATTCAAAATTTCTTCCAAACAAATCGTACTTAAATATCAAATGAACTTTAAAATAAATGTCAGATGCCAATTCGACAATAGTTTGAGTTAAAAATATATAACATGGCAGAGAGAATTAGTATTTTCAAAATTTTAATGAAAATACTCCTATAACTAAGGAAAACTAAAGAATTTCTTTCCAAAATGATGCAACCAAAATTCACAACATTTGAATTGAAATTATTATTAAAAAATAATACACATAAAACTCAAAATGCTTCTAAAAAGTATTTTATATTTCTCATTCCATCCCCCTAAAACTAAAAACAAACATCCCTTTAAGTACAAATCTAAAAATCACCTTTTTTGACAATTTTTTACAAAATCTGAAAAATTACCTTTTTTGGCAATTTTTAGCAAAATCCGAAAATTACCTTTTTTGGCAATTTTTAGCAAAATCCGAAAATTACCTTTTTTCGCAGTTTTTAATAGTTTTCTTAACTTGCCTCATTTTTGTTAGCGTTTCATGCTTTAAAAACTTTTTTTTAAACTTGTCTTTTTTTGGGAAGTTGGCATTTTTATCTATATGGCCTATGAAAGTTGTCAATTATTTGAAACTAATTAAAATGCCACTAATTATCAAATACTAATTGAATTATATACAAGAGTTTCAAATTAATTAAAAAAATTTGAACAAATTGCTCAATTGGACTCCGAAGCCAAAAATTATGACCTCCAGGAGTTCCTGCATCATTCTCCTCTTGTTGAAAAGAACCCAGATTCTACAAGTTATGGTCTTTAAATTACTGTCACTTTTTTTTATTCTGCATCTTCAATTCCAATTTGTAGATGCCATGCTCATCTTGAATCCATCTCTCCGTCTTATCTATATGAACATTATTTCTCTACTTCCCTTGCAATTTGATATCTCTTCCATCTTTTATTCTTCCTCTTTTTCTCCCTCTTTTCACATAGTTCATCTCCCACCAATAAACACTATTAAATTCTAGAAAACCATAAATATTAGTTTTCTCTTCTTTAGAAAAATAATAAAATTCACCCATTACCTCTTTCATTTCGACTGCTACAATAATTTTTACATCACCAATAGTGGTTTCAACATTGTGTTCATCTTTTTCCTTACCTTCTAAAAGATAATTTTCAGCTGCAATCCCTTCATCCTTTGCACTCACATTAACATAATCAAAAGATTCATCTTTCCCATCATTTTCTTTCTTTATTGCTCCAACATCATCTTCATCTACAAAAAATTCTACACTTTCTTTGGCTACATAGAATTCTTCAATCTTCCTTATCTTATCTCTCAATAGGATATCTTCTCCTTCCTCACCAATTACCTCATCATACTTTGGACACTCAAAATCTATCATATCAACATTTGATGAAACCTCTTCCCTTGCACATACAACCTCCTCATTATCCACAATTATTCCTTGAAAAAGACATGTCTCCACTTCAGGCTCATCATTTTTTTCATACTCATCCTTTTCTTCCTCTTTTATACCACATGCATGGCACTCTATTGCATCTTCTTTCTTATCTATAATATAAATATCATTAGAAGGATAATCAAAATTACCATCAACTCTTCTATTTTCTTGTTTCCTCCTTTCAAAATCCACTTCTATTTATTTCACTTCTTGTTGAAACTCTATTATTCTAACTCTTAATTCTTCTTATTGTCTCTCTTATTTTCTCAAGTTTAGGAATCCTTGGAATTCATCTTTAGATGAATTTTATTTTTCTTCTTCCAATTTTCAATTCTTAAGACCTCACAAATCCTTAACACAAATATTCATATCTTGAAGTTCTTCACATGTAAATTGTCTCTCAATTGACGATCTATTTAGAAATCTTCAACACTTTTAGGTCTGTTGAAAACTACCTCACAATCGGCGATCTACTCACAACCATAGGAACCACTGCTCCTCAAACTCTCTAAGTAGTTTCTCTTGTAGCTTGCACACACGTCTGCAAGAAAAGTAAAGCCATAGACATACCAACCCTCAGGTCCTAGTGAAAACTGCCTCACATTCGATGCTCTGCCTACACACTAATGAACACTAGCTCTAATACCAGATGATGCAACCAAAATCCACAACATGAATTAAATTTATTATTAAAAAATACACATAAAACTCAAATTGCTTCTACAAATTATTCTTTATTTCTCATTCCATCATTCTAAAACTGAAAAAAACATCCCTCTAAGTACAAATGTAAAAATCACCATTTTTGAAATTTTTTTACAAATCTAAAAATTACCTTTTTTGGCAGTTTTTAATAGTTTTCTTAGCTTGCCTATTTTTTAGTAATTTTTCATGCTTTAACAACTTTTTTTTTAACTTGCCTTTTTTTTGTAATTTTGCATGCTTATCTATATGGCCTATGAAAGTTGTCAATTATTTGAAACTAATTAAAATGACACTAATTTAACTACATAGAATAATTTCAAATTAAATTAAGAAATAAGTTGAGCAAATTGCTCAATTGGACTCGAAGGCCAAAAATTATGACCTCCAAGAGTTCCTGGATCACAAAAGGGAAAAATTCAGGAACCCTTTTTTTTTGTTGCCGCCTCCTATTTAAAACTGAAAAGGGAGAAAATCATCGCCAACGTCCCAAAAGTAAAAAATATCAGATGTCGGCCATTGATAGATAACGATCCAATCACAAATTTAATTAGATCGCATAAATATTTACTCATCAACTCCCAACTACCTCATTTATGTCTCTTAGATATTTAAGAAAGATTTCTCTTTGTAAACACTCAGATCCTGGAAAACAACCTAATAAAATCTGGTTGACCAATCTCATGAGTTGACAACACTGACTCAAAAATTTCAGCCCAAAAACAAGGTAGACCCAACATGCTTTGAAAAACTCTAGAAAGATCACTTTCTTTAAAAGTGAAAACTATTGAAAATGATGAGATGATGTGTCGAGTAGATGAAGAGTGTTAGAGTTATGAAGATAGCCTCTAGGGGAAACTCTTGCCGAGCTGGCATGTGTCATCGCTTCGCTCCCAAAAGGAAGTCAATAGAAAAAATCCACACAACCACCATGTGGTGGATTGCATTCCTTTCAGAACCACCTTTTCTTTGATGCACGAATCATCCCAAAGCCAAAAATGAAAAGAGTCTTTAAGGAAAAAAAAATTCACAGTTCTAGTGACTCACATGGGGCCTTCACTTGCAGAGGCATGAACCTAGAGCTCTGGAGATTCCTATAGTTTGAGGAAGGTGTAATTTTGCACCTTCCAATCCAAATCAGTGGGCCAGATGAGATTTTGAAGGATCGTGTATGCTTGATCTTACTCAAATACTTCCTTAAAAGAAATGTCTCCCTATCTTGTAGAAATAACTCCAAAGTGATAATAGAGATGAGAAAGGGGAAATATCTGGTGCTTGATTTCATCAATTGTGGGAATGAGGCTTAAACCTTGGAGCTCTGTAGAAGTCCAGACCTTTGGTCTGATTGCATTTGTGATATGCTCAATTGTTAGCACATCTCCATCTAGTGATACAAGAGGAGGCATCCTAAAACTAAGCAGAATATTGAAATCCTTCTTAATCTTGTCAAACCTTCTAATTAGCACTACTTGTTGGTGTGCGGATGTTGGTGCGGTAGGACCATAATATAGGATTTAGCTATAGGTGCCACTCACGACCAAAGTCATTGACTGTTTTCTTAAGGATTTTCAAAATGGTTTTGTTCATATATTCTTCTTGGCCATTGCCTTGTGGGTAATATGGTGTGGAAAAGCGGTGTTGGATTTTCTATTTTTCACACAAGTCATAGATATCCTGATTCTTGAAAGCTGTCTCATTATCATAGATAATGGATTGGGGAACATCATATCAAAAAATGAGGTAGTTTAGGGTGAACTTGGATATCTTCTTTCTAGTGATGTAGGTCATGGTAATTGCTTCAACCCACTTGGTTAAATATGTAGTGGTAGTGATAATGAACTTGTGGCCGTTGGATGAGGTGGGTGAGATTTTACCTATGAGATTGAGCCCCCATTGCGAAAAGGGCGACGGTCTAACTATAGGGTGCAATTCTTGAGTTAGTCCATGAATGAGGTCTCCATGTTGCTGGCACTGTAGACACCTTCTAACAAAATCATATGCCTCTCTTTCATTGTCGGCCATTAGTACCCAGTTCTCAACAACTTCTTAGCCAAGGTCATACCACTCAAGTGTGAACCACAAGCTTCATTGTGTACCTCAGTCAAAGTAGCCAGGGCTTCCTTATGTTTTAAGCAACGTAACAGGGTTCCATTGATGCTTCTACGGGAGAGGGTTTCTCCTAGAATAACAAATCGTAAGGACCTTTTGACAAAGGTTTGTTTGAGGTTCGGGGTAATGTCAGCTAGGAGGAATCCTAATCTTAGATAAGTGTAGATGTCATGGTACCAAAGATCACCGAGACCAATGAATTCATATGCATATTCTAACTCTGATACCTCGAAAGTGGGTATGAGAAGCTGCTCTACTAGGAATTTGTGTTTTGAGACATTGCAAGGGATATCTAGCAAGGATCCAATTGTTTCCATTGCATCAGCCTCTATGTAGTTTTCCCTCGGTATCTGTTCAAAGGTGATATCGATAAATGATTCCTTGAGGCTTTCTACCACCTTCTTGTATGGTGTAAGCTTATCATCGTTAGTTGTGTATTCACCATTGACTTGGTTAATGATAACCTATGAATCTCCATAGACCTTTAATGCCATGATTCTCTATTGTGCCTCAATTTTGAGACCTATGGTTAAAGCCTCATACTCTTCAATGTTTTTTGTACAGGAGAATGCCAACTTGTAAGATCTTGGTATACAATCCCCATAGGGGGTGATGAAAAACACACTGGCTCCTGATCCATGTTGTGTTTGGGAATCATAGAATTATAGTTTCCAATCATCAGCTATGGTGAGATTAAAGATGGAATCACCTGGAAACTCTAATATGAGTTGATTGTCTGCGTAGATGGGAACTTCTACCAATTGTTCCACAATAACTTGTCCTTTTATTCCCTTTCACTCCTCATACTCAATTTCATACTCTAACAGTATCATGACCCATTTATCCATTCTTCCATGAGCATAGATTTTGACAATAGATATTTTAAGGGATCTATCTTGGCGATGAGCTTGATTTTATGTGTCACCATGTAGTGTCAGAATTTCTCTGAAGCAAACACTACTGCTAGGCAAGATTTCTCAATGAATGTGTAATTCAACTCATGGCCAACCATTGTTCTACTAATGTAATAGATAGCCCTTTCTATTCCATTCTCATTGTCCTGAGCCAAAAGTGCACCCAAGGCTACTATTGTTGCCAAGATATATAGGATCAATGGTTTCCTTACAATGGGTGGCATTAACACAAATGGTGTAAGTAGATATTCTTTGATTTTTGTTGAATTCATGTTTTCACTTGTCATCCCACTTGAATGCTACCCCCTTGTACAGTAGATGTGAATACATAGTCTGTTTGTTTGCTAGTTGTGCTATGAACCTTCAGATGGACTAAAGTCTGCCTTGTAATCCTCTGAGTTGTTTTAGTGTTCTTGGCACTGCCAGATTGAGGATTGCTTTTACATTTGCAGGATCCACTTCTATCCCTCTCATTGACCTTGACCCTGTACCCCAAAGACACATTTCCTTCGGATGAGCCTGACCTTGTATTTTTCCAATCTATCAAAGATGTCGCTTAGGGTTGTTATGTGATTCTACCTCTTCTTTGATTTAGCTAATATGTCATCGACATAATCTTTGATTTTTTTGTGTATCATGTCATGGAAGATTAGTTTCATGGCTCTCTGATATGTAGCCCCTGCATTCTTTAGCCCAAATGGCATCACATTCTAGTAGTAGGTGCCCCAAGGACATGTGAATGATGTCTTATGTTGGCCTTCTTTTGCAATCATTATTTAGTTATATCTCGACAAGCCATCCATCAGGGATAGCATCTCATGTCTAATTGTCATATCCACTATCATATCAATGTTGGGTAGTGGAGAGTCATCCTTAGGACATGCTTTGTTGAGGTCTCTGAAGTCCATGGAGATGCAGGTACCCCAATTTGGTTTTGAGAATGGTACAAGGTTGGATACCCATTCTGGATAGTCAATCAGGTGTATGAAGCCAACATCTAGAAGTTTTTGCAACTCTACCTTAACTAGCAAGGCTATCTGGGGATACATTTTTCTTAACTTTTGTCTAATTAGCTTAGCTCCAGGGTAAACAACTAAATAATGAACCACAACTTCTAGATCAGGACCTAGCATTTTAGCATAGGTCCATGTAAATTTTACCTTTCTTTCTTTCATAATTGCTGCCAGCAGTTCTTGTTCCTCTGTTAGAAGAGACTCAACATAGAAAGTGATTTGTGGTGTCGCCTCCATTCCCAAGTTAATAGGATTAGACTGCTTTACCAAAACTGCTATTTTTTCTTGATGTAGAGTAGTAGGGGGAGGTTGAATCCTTCATCCTTTCGTGCCTCAGAGAGGTTTTCACCATTGGATGTATCATTTACTTTTAATGTTCTATGGTTAGAAAGTGCCACAGTGTGGTTTTCACTCAATAACTCTGAGCTTATTCTTGATATTTTTCTTTTGCAACTGAAGGACTCAATCGTCTCCCTGTAATATGCCTGGCTGTTTAAAGTGATGTCAAAATATTCCTTGTGATCCCCACACAGAATCATATACCTTAGTCCCATGAATTCGGAGAGGGCCTCATCATTTTCAAATGAGTCTAGAATTGGCGATCCTCATTGGTCTTGATCGATGAGTTGAGGGTATACTAAGGTGATTTGGTGGGTCTTTTGATTTGACTCAGTGGGTGAGGCAATAATCATTAGTAAGGAGGAGTCCTTAAAAATTAGGGGTAGGCTTGTTATGGTATCATCATTGTCACTATTGGTGCAGACATCAATCACGTCAAAGGTGAATTTGTCAAGCGCGATGCCTATGCATATGGGTGGTCTAAGGGTGGTTATCAGTACTTGAGGGGAGGACCTAACTACCCTATTGTGAGTACCTCTACCATGTACGGTTATACTCAGGGGAGTACATCCACGGCCAAGGTTCCACATTCTTCTTTTTGCAATGATGGGCTCTAGGCATCCATCATTGTTCCTTCCAAGGATTTAATTTATATTGTAGCCCATGCCAAGCATTATTTGTAGCCCTCTATTGGCTTCATCCATAGGTAATATGGGTGTGGGTTATGCATCATGGTTATTATGCCTGAAATATCCTCCTCACCAACATTTTCCCGACTTAGGTCTCCCCAATCACGAAATCCAAAGGGGTCCTCCCTAACGGTGTGGATGGGTGTTTCAGTTGGTTGAGGTTTCCCATGTGACCTAGGAGATTGTGGTAACTCTCCTACAACAAATGCACTCTTCTTCATTCTATAGTCACTACATCCATTGTCCTGGATCATATTTTTGATGTTAGATATATCAAGGATGGTTGGTGTCTCTATTGCAGAAGTGGAGGTGAGGTTAGTTGGGTCGATGTATGCAATAGATGGGCCTTCATCATTTTTTGGCACTTGGGGGATTTTATAAAACTTGGATTCCAAGTTTTTACAATAGGTGAATGGTTCGGGATCCACGTGTATAGTGACCTCCTCATTTTGATGAAATAACTTGATGCATTGGTCATATGTCGAAGCCACTGCTTTCATTCCGTGGATCCATGGATGTCCTAATAGGATTTTATATGGTAAGTCAAGATCGAGGACCTGACAGGTAGTCTCCATGGTTGTTGGTCCCACTTGGATTGGGATTTTAATAGTGCCTTGAGATACTCTTTCTTGATCATCATATGCCCTTATTGTGATACTCTTGTTCTTGTTAATGTAATCCTCGACAAACCCCAAGTTCTTTATAAGCTTGAGAGAGCAAATATTAAGGCTTGCACCTCCATACACGAGGAATCTTTTAAATTTATTTTGATGGGCCAGCACTCGAAGGTGAAGTGCATAGTTATGAGATGGCTGCGGGGGATGCTTTGATCAGAGAATGTTAGGAGATTTTGGGTGACGATATTTCTAACCATAGCCTAAAACTAATCTGTGTCAAGGGTGGTGGAGATGGCAGATGTTGCTAATGATTCATCAAGAATTTTCCTATGGGAAGCAAATTTTTTTAACAATTCCATGATGGAGATCTGTGCTAGAGTTCTTTTTAGCTATTCGATGACATTATAGTCATAGGGAACAACTTTTGTATTTAAAGTGGGGGTCTTAGATGGTACCCCTGCAATGGTGACCTTGATGCCACATGTGGTGACTCCACAGACAGTGTTGGCACCCTTGACATTAATGACCATGACCATTTCATCGACACTTTCAACTATTTCCTCATATACTAGGTCAGCACTAGCATATTTTTTCTTTCCTTTGTTGTTTCCTTGATTATTTCCTTGATTGTGGTCTGGCATCAGATTAGTGTATATTTTAAGATCTTGATTACAATCTGGTTGTTCAATGTTAATGATATTATCTTCTATGAGGTCTTGGATGATATTCTTTAGTCTCATGGAATTTGTGGTGGTATGTCCCTTGATCTTGTGAAAGTCACAAAGGAGGTTTTCATTATACCATGGTGGTTTGGTCCTGGGTTCCACATATTGCTCGAAGTTGAAGATTTTGATTAGATTTTCCTTGACCAACTTCTTCATTATGGACTCGTTGGATTCCCCAAGAGCTATGAAGTTCTACTTGGGAGGGTATTTTCCTCGGAGAGGTGGTCCTCCTTGATTTCCCAAGTTATTGATTTTTTTGGTGGGAAGTGGTTGTTGTGGTGCTACTACTACATTAGTTTGGATATTATTGCGATTATGATTTTGTGGCTGGTGATGGTTTTGGATGTTTTGTTTGGGAGCACTTATGACCACTTGAGCATCGACCATGTCATCGTTTTGTGATGTTTTTGTTCCTCGACCACATTCGAGGTTTATCATTATAATTGCTGGACGGTTGGTTATCCTGTGGTGGAGTAAATGTTGAGGCACCTCCTCACCCAGTAAGGGCCCTTTCGATGTTGAGCACCTTTGGGATCAGTTGATCGTATGATGTGATGTATTGCATTTTTAATTAGAATGCCAAGTTTTCATCTAGATTAGATATGATCGTGCAAACTTTTTATTCTTATGGCATGGTCCACTTGGTCTGATTAGCCTTGGATTGCCATCTTTGCAAGAAGTATGTGAATAGCTCTCCTTTTCTTTGTTTGAGTGTTGATAATTCTTCCCAACTAACATCTACACCCATGTTGAAAGGATAATTTTTAAGGAATGCTTCCACTATTTCCTCAAATGTTTTAATTCCCATCGGTAGGAAATAAAACTATTCCATGGGTAGACCAATAAGACTTCGAGGGAAGAGTGACATTAGATATGTGTCATCGTATGCAACCTCCATGCAATGTGCTTGAAATTCCCTAACATGGTTTTTAGGGTTACCTATTCCATTATACTTGTTGAATTTGGGGATCTCGAATCCCTTTAGGAATGATATATCATGAGACTTCTGTTAAATAGATAAGGGCACAAGTAGCCTGGTGTTCTGGTTGTTTTTCCTGCTTGGAGGTCTAACAGCTGCTGCGAGAGCAGTTTGATTTGCATTGCGACATTGTTGCTCAGATCGGGAGGTGGAATGAATGTGTTTTGAGGTGTTTGGGGTGTTTGATTGGTGGGAGAAGTACTGGTGGGAGTTTTCTATAAGCTCTATTGTGCATTCAAGGCCTGCTGAAATGCCTGCATTTGTGTCAACAATGCCTGTTATTGATCTTGTTGTTGTTGTTCCAACAAAGCGTGTTGTTGGTCCATCTGTTGTTGTTCCCATAGAGCCTATTGTTGGGCTAAGAAATCTTGTTGTTGGCCTAGTTTTTCATGCACCAACAAAGCTTGTTGTTGGCTGAGCTGCTGTTATGTCAAAAAATCTTGTTGTTGTGCCTCGAAGTATTGCAAGGGTTGTTGGTATGCTTGTCGATGGATCTCTTCCAATTGCACTTGGTATTGTGCTTCAACCTTTTTCTGGGCTTGAGCTTGTGCTTTTGCTTGTTGGGCTATTTGAGCAGCTTGTGTAGCTTGTGCGACTTGATAGGCAGCTAGTTGTGCTTTTGCTTGTTGAGCAGCCTGTTGTGCAGCTTGTTTTTGTTTGAGTACCCTTTGTTGATTGTCTTTTTAGATGGTTTAGATCAAGGTGGTGAATGAATTTTTCATGTTAGCTTTTGGTGGGATAGATGGTGGATTGGGAATGATTCCAACCATTGTGACATGCAAAAGGGTTGTGGTGGTGGATTGGGAATGATGCCAACCATTGTGACATGCAAAAGGGTTGTGGTGGTGGTCGGTATTTGGGTTTTTGGAGGTGTGGTTGAGATGCTCGATCCTTGAAAAGGTATGTTTTCAAAGATTTGAGGACCAATTGATGTATTGATTGTGGTGGCTTGAGTGGTTGCCACTTGTTGTTGTGATGTTGCAGGCAAAAAGAGAGGATTCGATGTGATGCTTAAATTGCCTGGATTTGAGAAACCATATGTGGGTAGGGGGGAAGACCTAATCGAATAGGTGATTTGGATGTGAACGATAATGGGGGAAAGGGTGGTAAGTTCCCCTGGAAAGAGAATTGGTCAGTGAATCCTGATGTTCCAAACAAACAACCCTCTCGTTGTGGCAGAGAAATTTGTATATTTAATAGATAGGTGGGTGTCACACAGAATGAGGATGAATCCATATGATTATGGAAGGTGAGTGGGATGTAAGGGTGTGATGGATTCACTAGGATAGAGTTTTCCAGTGTGGTGTTGACACTTACCTCTTTGTTGTTCACAAGGTGATATTGTAACTATCAGAACAAAGAACTTCCTTTGTTTACAATCGAAGAGGTTGGTGTGATTGTTGATATGATTTGAGGCATTTCTTGAATGATGTTTGGAGTTGACATTAGGGATGTGTTTGTAAGATGCATGTCCATACTAGCGCCTATGTCAAGGTCAGAAGGAATTAGGATCCCTCCTTCTGTTAACATGCGTAAGTATTTAAACATGACATTGAAAATTTTATGATTCTCCGGATTTTGGACCATTTCTATAATTTTTTATTGTGTCATCCACATGTCCTCATTTGTGATTTCCTCTACATAAATTTTCTCTTGAGGATTTTTTGATGGTAGAGGAGAACTACTTGGGGTTTTTCCTGATCCCGCAAGGTTTTTTTCGGTGGTTACTTGACCAAAGTCACTGGAAGTTGATATTTTGTTGATATTTTTCATGTTCCTCTTGTGTTGTGATCTTGTTTGAACCCTAAAAATAGGGATCGTTTGATCCTAATTTTTTGTCCCAATAGAGAAGAACTAGGAAAAGAAAAGGATCAAAAGGGGTGGTGATGATGATGAGATAAATGGATGAAGTGAAATAATGAAACCTTTGACGAACCTTTTAAGGTTTATGCTAAACTTTAGGGCTTGGATTGATGGTTTGACTAGATGTATTAAGTCAAACAAGATTTTGGTGAGTTTGTAAACCTTAGGAAGTTGTGTTATCCTAGGAAAAATTCACACAAGGGAATGGATAGGCTAAGTGTATTAAGCCAACCAAGGTGATCATGAACTAGTAAACCCCAGGAAGTTGTGTTATCCTAGGGGAAAATTTGTTCAAGAGATTTGACTATTTGGCTAGGTGTATTAAGCCAAGATAGAGTTAGCCTTTAAGTTTAGCATGAATGATTTTTCTTAAGTTCTCAAAATTTTGTTGATGGGATGAGAGTGAAGACTTTGATCCTAGACATTGACTTGGACATGACTCTTTTTTACAAAACCTTGGTATTGAAGAACATGCTACACTTCCTATGTGAGGAAATAAAATCTTTCAAAAAGCTCAAGATTCTATTGATAATAGAATACATACAAAATTGGGTTGTTTCTTGAAGCCTTCTTATAGAAGTTGTACACTAGTCTTTCTCTGACTTCAAAGACCATTTCAAGACATTGTTCGCGGGATTTTAGACTTACCTTTTTGAATCTTGGTTTTGGGATTTTGACCTTTTGGGAAATCATTTGAGGCAACACATATGAGGTCCAATTTGTCTTTTATCTTTCCTTCGTGAATTCTTTTTACCAAAATAACCTTCTTGATTATGTTTCAAACTGCATGTCTAATGTCCCACTTTCTTTTTCATCCCACAAGGTCCATTATATGGAAATCAAGGAAGTTAGGGCAAAAGTTTCCTAGGTTGACCTTAGTTAAAACAAATGATGATAAAACCAAGCACATAGAAACCTCTAAGGATATGATCCCTAGGGAAAGCAAGAGTACTTAAATTCATCAAACATATTTGTTTCCTCCAAGGGGTTTGAAATTTGAAGCTCTTTGTCAATGTTTTTTTTTTCAATTGTTTTGAGAACCAAGCAATGTATTTTTATTTCCAAGAACATGTACAACCATAGGATGAAGAGACAACATTTTGTTGGGTTCCCACTTCAATGAATCCAATTGTGCATATTCTGTGTGGATGACTAGATGGTTGACAACAATGGCTCTCGTCCATGGCACACACTTTTTAGGTCAGCCAAGCATCAGTACCCATGAATCTCAAAAGGCATACTTTTCATCTATACAAAAAAACCGCATGTATAACATGGGGCGGCTTCAAAGGACATGACCTTCTAAACAAGGGTTTTAATTTGGACTTTTTGTTCGTGGAGGCTGACCCATGCGGAAAGAGACCATTGCTGCCCTTCTTGTCAGAGCTAGCCGCATGATACTAGCTTTTGTTCTAGTACCCACTTTTATATCTCGACTTGAAATACACTTGGCTTTAGTGTGTTACTGATTGGGTCGTTCCCTTGGGTGAGTACTTTTACCCACAAGGAAAACCTTTTAAGATAAACAAAAGCGAGTAAATATATTTGTAGTTTGATCAACCTTCGTTTAGAAACAAAGGGAGAACACTTGCAATAAGTTTACTCACACTCGCAAGATGTTTTTTTCAATTTTAAGTTCCCAAAATGAAAGTGTGAATGAAATCCTTAAAAAAAAATAATATCACCAAAAGACTTTTGATTCTCAAGATCACTATGAAGTGCGAGAGAAGCGCATACGCATTTTAAATGATATTAATTTGTGATTTTTTTGCAAAACATGAAAAACACTTGTTCATTTTATACCTCAAAGCAGTGATGAGTTCGTTTTAAAGGAAAAAAATGAGATGTGAAAGTTGTCTTGTTCAATGTTTAGAACCCAATTAAAATTTAGTAAATGTATAAGGTAATTTTTAACCAAAAGGATCAATTCAAATGATTAATTTTAAACAAACATGAAAATGGAAAAATCTAGCTCAAATAAGAATTAAAAAATGCTTTTGTGAATCTTGGATTTCAATCTTGTTTTGCCTTGGCTTGATTCCAATATCAACCTATAAAATAAAATACCAAGTTAATATGAATAAAATAATCCACCAAATTTCTCATATATCAATGCATTAATCATAGGTTAATAAAAATTTGCCATCTTTTTATGAAAAAAACATTTATCACCCTTTATAATGCTAAAAATTCTTTTACTACCTCTTTTCATACATTTATAACCTCTACCACCCTACCGCGGATGGTTAAGGTAGGCGACGTGGTGATGCGGTGGTGGCTTTGTACATTCGGCCGACAGGTCTTACCACATTACCACCGAAAGAAGGGTAGACGACCATGGTAATGCGGTGATAGTTAGCAATCAACGGACTACCATTGGCAGTTAGGCAAGAGACCATGGGGCAGCGGTGGCAATCAAGTTACATTCAAGAGGTTAACCACAATATCACAAACGGTTTGGCAAGAGACCATGGTGATGTGGTCACAGTCGATATAAACAATGAGGCGGTTAAATGCAATATCACAGAAGGTTAAGCAAGAGACCATGGTGATGCACTGGCAGTCAAGGAGGCAGTTACCGTAGTACCGCAAAGGGTTAGATGGTAGAACACGAGATGAATCTGAAAATGTTGAGAGGTTATTGCGCTACCGTTGGTGGTTAAGTGGTGAGTGAGAAAGTAAGCCATGATATGGAAGTGGATACTGTGGTACTGTCAGGGGTGAAGGTTGTCGACGTGGTGAAGCGATAGAAGATGGTGAAGATAGTGAGTGGAAACAACAATACCGTGATTGGTGAGGAAAACGCTTGACACCACTATACCATGGTTGAACGGACTGAGAGGTGCACTAGCGCAGGAGATGGTCGGTCTGGCTGCATGGGAAAAATGCAACAAAAAACATGAGAGAAGGATAAATCTGTAAAAAAGCTTGTTTGATTTATGATTTGATTATTTGAGATTAATTGATTTCAATATGCATAAACAATAAGCATTTGTTAAGGATTAAAAAAAGACTCATATTCTGTAAAAAGAAAAATTTAAGCATAAACAACAACAGGTGCTATTGTTAAAAGAATAATTAACACATCCATTCAAACGTATTTTCCTACAATAGAGATACAAGTGAGATTGTAAAAATGAATTCAGAAGCAAAATGCCCTCCTTCTAGCGGCAGAATGTGAACCCTTTAATTTCAGACCTGCACACAAGCAAAAAACAAACAAAATATTAGATCATTGTGTAAGGTGAAATGAGGTTCCCCATGAAATTATATTGTAACATTAAAATAGGAAAACAAGTGAAGCACAATATAAATGGAAGTAAGAAAATCCTATTCTAATGAACAACTATCAATCCCATGGGGGAATTGGTGCTGATTGGTATGTCGAAAGCAGCCTTTTCCCAATTCTTGTTTGTAAGCTTGATGATTGTGATGGTGATATCAGCTGGTTTGAATGGAATGAACAAGATTATCTCTCAATTCAAGAGAGTAACCTTGCATGAAATTTGTGAAATGAAGATGAATTTGAGCATAGTAAGTTTACTCAAAGTTGTGTGTTATAGAATGAGGAGAGAGGCCTTCAATTTATATATTTCCAAACTAGAAAAGAGAGTAAAATAGAGCAATGTGGGTTCATTCAATATCCAATGGCCAAGAGCCACTTTTCAAGATTTGAACAGTTGATGGTTGTGCACATTTTGGCCAAAGTGCCAATAAATGCAATTAGGTGGAATTTCAAATTTGAGAAATGACATGTGAGAGAGAAAAATGAAATAAATAAATGTCACTTGGCTCAATGCACAAGGACATGTAAAATGATTAAATTCCTTGTTGGATGTAGAAGTCCACTTGGACTTTTTGAATTCAAATTGAGGGAATATTCCATTTTGATGCCATGTGAGGGAAAATAGATGAATTAATAAATCAAAGTAATTTATTTATTGTGCAAGTTGCATTATCCAAAGAATGTGACATAGATTAAGATTAAATTAATCAAATTTTAATTAATCTATTGAGAAATTTAGCAGATGTGATAATTTAGACTTAAATTGATGAATTAATTCAAATCAGAATTGAGAGGAATTGATTTAATTAAATCAATGATTTTGATTTATTTAACTAAGTGGGAGAATGTTAGATTGAATCAAATAAAGTTTAATTTATTTTATTTAATAAGAGGACTTTAGAGACTTTAATCAAATAAAATGATTTATTTAATTAAACAAAAATATAAGGTTAATTAAATTAAAATGATTAATTTAATCACTCGAAGAGAAAAACATAATCAAATAAACAATGATTGATTAAATTAAGAGATAGAATATGATGAAAAGCTGAGAGTATGATTTAGAAGGAAATGTTGTTAATAATCAGGATCAAGTGTATCGAACTGAGATTGCACATTTTCGATATCTACACTAGTATGATTAAATGATGATGTGTGGATCAAATCAATGACTAGTCTTGCCATCAATGATAAAACCAAATGACATTTGCAGTATATCTTGCCAACAGTTACAACCAATAATACCTCCTCAACTTCTACATAAACCCACTCATGAAGGCTAGGTAAATAATTCTAATATGTCTTCCATTCACAAATTACAACTTGGTGATATTCTACACACCTCCACTAGGAAGTAAATCTTACAAGAATGTATAAAGAGAAGTTAATTGATTGATGATGTTGTAAGGATCATTTAGGAAGGGTTATGGGAAGTAAAAATTAATGTTTCCTTACCTGTGGAATGGAAACTTAAGCTTCTGATGGATTCCTTCAAGGATCATAAAACTCACTTGGAGAAAAAGGGAAACCAAGAGGCTATAAGAAAATTAAATGATAAAAATATGGAAAAAGTATCTGACTGGTATGCTAGTGCATATAATAATCTACAAGAAAACTTATTATACTTAAATATTGTATAAATGAAGTAACTCAGCTTTTGTATCATTTTTTCTTAAGGTGGCCAAGCTCCACCAAAAATAAAGAGGATCATACTGACTCCATTGAGTCACAAATTACTAAATTGGCTGAAGTGTATGAATTATCAGAGGATATGAATGGATCAATAAGAGAGAAAACAAAAAACCTTCATTTATAGTTGGCATTGCTTCAAGAGCAGAGATAAATTAAGGAAGTAGTTTGGTCACTTGAGGGAGGTAGTCAAACTAAGACTTTATTCACTATTAAGATTGCTTTTGAATGCAAAAATTCCTCATAAGAAGATGAAGACTCCAAGTAATATGGACACTAAGGATTTGTACATGTAGCGTGAATGCCAAGCTAGAAATTATTTCTTCAGAAAAAGAAAATTGTGTTGCATCTTTGGTGCAAATCAAATAAATTCACAAGAAAACCATGCCTTCTAAGGAAGGTACATAGGTATGATCAGGACACTTTTGATCGTTGTGGAGTACTACAATATCTTTTTTTTTCTCTTTGTCATAGCACTAGTTTTTGAGGCATCTACATATTAGGGGGAGTATTGGTCTTATAATGTAAATAAGGGGGAGTTCATACAATTTTGGGATATTGTAAATGGGTGATCCCACAATAGTGGTTTACACTTTTTAGCCAAACTAGACATTGAGCTAATTTTTCTTAACTAAATTTTCACTTGTGAGTGCCTATAGATGCTAAACCATGACGAATTTGGAGATGATGCAAACTAGTGATTTGTGTCATTATTTTTTTAGATTCTAAATATATTTTTTAAAAACAATTGGAATCAAATTGCATTTTGTTTTCTCATCTCCTTCAAAAACTAGTTTTTAAAATTAAACACCATTTTTAAAGAGTGATGTTCATCGAAAACAACATAAATTTTTTATATGAAGTATTAATTTAAAAATAAAATAAAATTAATTTGTAACTACAATATCTAGCATGTTCACTTCATTTTATAGTGTTTATTGAATTTTTTTTCTTAATTAAATTTTGAAGTCAAACCAATTACAATTTGGACATGGGAAGACTGTATACAACATAATTTGTTTTGTATGTATCAAAATTTTTAAAAAAATTATTGGATCAAGGAAATAAATACCTAGAACGAACATATTTCTCAGATTTTTTTTGATAATATTCTATTTTTCCTGATGTACATAATAGAGAGCTTGTTTTTTGGTGATTTTTATCATCAAAGCTTGTGCCTCTTCAAAAACCTAATGGGAAATTCAGCGAGTGGGGGACCAATTTTTGCCTCACTGAATACCTCTAAGATTTTTATAGAAAGTTGACTCTTCTCTGATTTTGGGAAAAGGGGTAGAAGAAAATGTAAATATAAAACATAAAAAATGGAAATGCACCAATGCTTTTAGAACATTTCAAAATCCAAATTCTCTTCTATGAATGATATAATACACATAGAATGTCACAACCCTTCATTGTTGGGAAAAGAATGTGCAACATAGGTTAAATACAAGCACAATGCAAATTTTCAAATCTCCCCATGGTAAGTGTTTGTCAAGGTCTGATCAAGAATAAAAACTCCAAAATTTAATAGAAAAACATTCAGAAAGTTGCATAAACCCTTCCTCTTAATACAACATAACATGAAGAACAATAACCCTTAAGGAAATAAAGAAGTTTAAGGACATAATCCAATTTGTGTAGGCTATTAATTTATCATATAAGCTTACAACATGAAAATAAACTAATCAAACTATTTGAATCAAATTTGACATATTATTCTATTCTGAATGAAAATATAAAGAAGGAATCTTGATAGAGGTCATATCATGCACAAATTCAAAATTTCTTCCAAATAAATCGTACTTAAATATCAAATGAACTTTAAAATAAAGGTCGGATGCCAAGTCGACAATAGTTTGAGTTAAAAAATATAACATGCCAGAGAGAATTAGTATTTGCCAAATTTTAATGAAAACACTTCTATAACTAAGGAAAACTAAAGAATTTCTTTCCAAAATGATGCAACCAAAATTCACAACATATGAATTGAAATTATTATTAAAAAATAATACACATAAAACTCAAAATGCTTCTAAAAATTATTCTTTATTTCTCATTCCATCCCCCAAAAACTGAAAACAAACATCCCTTTAAGTACAAATCTAAAAATCACCTTTTTTGGCAATTTTTTACAAATTCCGAAAAATTACCTTTTTTGGCAATTTTGAGCAAAATCCGAAAATTACCTTTTCTGGCAGTTTTTAATAGTTTTCTGAATTTGCCTCGTTTTTGGTAGCTTTTCATGCTTTCACAACTTTTTTTTAAGCTTGTCTTTTTTTGGAAAGTTTGCATGCTTATCTATATGGCCTATGAAAGTTGTCAATTATTTGAAACTAATTAAAATGACACTAATTGTCAAATACTAATTGAATTACATACAAGAGTTTCAAATTAAATTAAAAAATAAATTGAACAAATTGCTCAATTGGACTCCCAAGCCAAAAATTTTGACCTCTAGGAGTTCCTGCATCATTCTCCTCTTGTTGAAAAGAACCCAGATCCTACAAGTTATGGTCTTTAAAAGATTGTCACTTGTTTTTATTTTGCATCTTCAATTCCAATTTGTAGATGCCATGCTCATCTTGAATCCATCTCTCTATCTTATCTATATGAACATTATTTCTCTACTTTCCTTGCAATTTGATATCTCTTCCATCTTTTATTCTTCCTCTTTTTCTCCCTCTTTACACATAGTTCATCTCCCACCAATAAACACTCTTAAATTCTATAAAATCATAAACATTGGTTTCCTCTTCTTTAGTAAAATAATGAGATTCATCCATTACCTTTTTCTTTGCCACTACTACAATAATTTGTACATCACCAATAGTGGTTTCAACATTGTGTTCATCTTCTGCCTTACCTTCTAAAAGATAATTTTTAGCTGCAATCCCTTGATCCTTTGCACTCACATTAACATAATCAAAAGATTCATCTTTCACATCCTTTTCTTTCTTTGTTGCTCCAACATCATCTTCATCTACAAAAAATTCTATAGTTTCTTTGGCTGCATGAAATTCTACGATCTTCCTTATCTCATCTCTCAATAGATCTTCTCCTTCCTCACCAATTACCTCATCATTATTTGGACACTCAAAATCTATCATATCAACTTATAATGCAACCTATTCCCTTGCACATACAACCTCCTCATTATCCACAATTATGCCTTGAAAAAGACATGTCTCAACTTCAGGATCATCATTTTTTTCATACTCATCCTCTTCTTCTTATTTTATACCACATGCATGACACTCTATTGCATCTTCTCTCTTATCTGCAATCAAAATATCATTAGAAGGATAATCAAAATTACCATCAACTCTTCTATTTTCTTGTTTCCTCCTTTCATATTTCACTTCTAATTTTTTCACTTGTTGTTGAAACTCTATTATTCTAACTCTTAATTCTTCTTGTTGTCTCTCTCTTATTTTCTCAAGTTTAGGAATCCTTGGAATCCATCTTTAGATGAATTTTATTTTTCTTCTTCCAATTTTCCATTCTTAAGACCTCAAAAATCCTTAACACAAATATTCAAATCTTTAAGTTCTTCACATGTAAATTGTCTCTCAATCGACGATCTATTTACAAATCTTCAACACTTTCAGGTTTTGTTGCAAACTACCTCATAATTGACGATCTGCTCACAGCCATAGGAACCACTGCTCCTCAAATCCTCTAAGTAGTTCCGCTTGCAACTTGCACACACATCTGCAAGAAAAGTAAATCAATACACATACCAACCCTTAGGATCTAGTGCAAACTGCCTCACATTCGACTCTCTGCCTACACACTCAAGAACACTAGCTCTAATACCAGATGATGCAACCAGAATTCATAACATATGAATTAAAATTATTATTAAAAAATACACATAAAACTCAAACTCCTTCTAAAAATTATTCTTTATTTCTCATTCCATCCTTCCAAAACTGAAAACACATCTCTTTAAGTACAAATCTAAAAAACACCCTGTTTGGAATTTTTTTACAAATCCAAATTTACCGTTTTTGGCAATTTTTAGCAAAATCTTAAAATTACTTTGTTTGGCATTTTTTAATAGTTTTCTTAACTTGCCTCTTTTCTAGTAATTTTTCATGCTTTAACAACTTTTTTTTCAACTTGGCTTTTTTTGGTAATTTTGCATGCTTATCTATGTGAAAGTTGTCAATTATTTGAAACTAATTAAAACAACACTAATTGTCAAGTACTAATTTAACTACATAGAAGAATTTCAACTTAAAGTAAAAAATAAATTGAACAAATTGGTCAATTGGACTCTGAGGCCAAAAATTATCAGCTCCAAGAGTTCCTGTATCATAAAAGGGAAATATTCAGGAACCCTTTTTTTTTCTTGTCACCTCCTATTTATAGCTGAAAAGGGAGAAAATCATCACCAACATCCAAAAAGTAAAAACTACTAGATGTCAGTCTTTGATAGCTAACGATGCGATCAAAAATTTAATTAGGTCGCATAAATATTTACTCATCAATTCCCAACTACTTCATTTATGTCTCTTATATATTTAACAAAGAATTCTCTTCGTAAACACTCAGATCCTAGAAAACAACCTACCAAAATTTGGTTGACCAATCTCATGAGTTGGCAACACTGACTCAAAACTTTCAGCCTAAAAACAAGGAAGACCCAACATGATTTGAAAAACTCTAGAATGATCACTTTCTTTAAAAGTGAAAACTATTCAAAATGATGAGATGACGTGTCGAGTAGGCGAAGAGTATTAGAGGTATGAAGATAGCCTCTAGGGGAAACTCTTGTCGAGTTGACATGTGTCATTGCTTCGCTCCCAAAAGGAATTTAATAGAAAAAATTTGCACAACCACTATGTGGTGGATTATGTGCCTTTTAGAACCACCTTTTCTTTGATACACGGATCATCCCAAAGCCAAAAAAGTATAAAAGCCAAAAATTAAAAAAGACTAAGGCAAAAACAAATTCACAGTTCTACTGACTCACATGGGGTCTCCACTTGCAGAGGCACGAACCTAGAGCTCTCGAGGTTCCTATAGTTTGAGGAAGGTATAATTCTACACCTTCCAATCCAAATTGGTGGGCCAGATGAGTGTGTGAAGGATCGTGTATTCTTGATCTTACTCAAAGAATTCCTTAAAAGAAATGTCTCCCTATCTTGTAGAAACAACTCCAAAGTGATAATAGAGATGAGAAAGGGGAAATATCTCATGCTTCATTTCATCAACTATGGGAATGTGGCTTAAACCTGAGATCTCTATAGAAGTCCAAACCTTTGGTCTAATTGCATCTATAATCTGCTCAATTGTTAGCACATCTCCATCTGGTGATACAAGAGGAGGCATCCTAAAACTAAGCAAAATATTGAGATTCTTTTTAATCTTGTCAAACCTTCTAATTAACACTACTTGTATTTATTTTCTCTTTGCTACAACTTTGTGGTAGTGGATTAACTCAATTTCTTTACTTGAGGTGAGCCACCGATCTATAATCCCTAAACTTGTTAGGGCCTCATCAGTAGCCAAGCACAATTTGTAAATTAGATTTTGTGATTCTACGACTTGGGGAGCATATATTTGTAAAATTTGGCCAGCCAGTAGGCCATCCTTCTCATTTAACTCTTGAACATCCCTAGAAAACTATAGTGTTGGCCTTAAAATGGAAGCTAGAACTATGATCCATTCCTTGTGTGTGGATATCAACTTCTTCAATATTGGAAGGGTCCCAGATCCTTGTGCAACAGTTATTTCCTGATGGAACTGAAGGGGTTCACCTCGAAACTAAAGGTTGATGAAGAGGGGACCTCGAATATTCTAGCATCTTCTATGGAAGGCCACTAGGACACTTATGCCAAGATGGTCGACTTAGTCCTACTTTGGGGAAACTTTGCTGGAATAGGTTTCAGAGTAAGGGGTGTCCAAAACTGTAGAGATCACTTTTCAGGCCTAGCAGTGGGAATAATTTTCCAATGATGGTGACTTAGTCCACCTGTATCTTTTGGGAATCTTGAGACTAGAATATGTAGCTATCAGCTTGTAATTTTGTTCCTGACATAAATCTAGATTTGAATCTTTAGATGTTGACCTATAGGTTGTCTTCAAGATCCTTTTAGGGTTTTTTGACTTTTAGTGATGTTGACGAAAAGATGACACCTTTTATCACCTTCCTCTTTTACTAATTTGCATACAAACCTACAAAAACACATGCAAAGAGGGGAAAAAGGGTTAGGGTTCAAGAATAGGGGTTTTCCTCAATTCAAAACCCATTCTGGTAATCAAACCATAGATAATGAAATAAAATGTAAAGGGAAAGATGACTGAACAAAATGCAAGTGTAACAACTCACCAAACCCTTTTTGAAGAAGTCTTAACATATGTAAGTAATCAACTCCAATAGATAGATGCTTGAAGTGCTTAGAGTTCCTGAATGCTTGATGCTTGCTTTAGAAGAATGAATTGCTAAAAGATTAAGTGTAGGAGCATGGAGAAGGATGAAAATGAAGGTAAAACCCTTTATTTATACATGTTGTGCCCTAATTTCTAGAAATTACCTCATCACATGCCAACCTTAGGGTTTAGAACACAATATCCCCCCAAAATTTTGGATTAAATTTGATTTTTATGCAAAAATGGGACTAAATCACCCAAGGTGGTGACTTAGTCTACTTGGAAAATTTTAAGTGGATGTCAGGAATTAAAGTGTGAATAATGTTGTTTACCAGGATTGTCTTCTAAAACACAACTAAGTAAGACCTATAAGTGCATTAAGCGGTCATTTTAACATAAAAAAGGGTCCATTTGTTACAACACCTTACAACACTTTGAAATAAGCCTTGGTAAGTGATAAAAAGAGGTTGTTTAGGTGAATTATGATAGAGAGGTTCTAGAAAAGTGGGAAAATGTGTTACAATACTTCACAACACCTTTGTAAGACACCATTATATTTTTGTTGTTTTACAAGCATTCAAGGCTTAATGTGAATTTATTGGCCACATTGCAAAATTAAATCTAGGAAAAATCAAGCCAAAATCCATAGGGAAGGCCTAAATGAGTGAAAAATGTCATGGATACATTTTTTTGTGACACATTTAGTCTCCACTTTAGTGAGAGGATGAACTTGCTTCAAACTCACACTTAAGTAGCTAAGATATGCACATCGATAGGGATCCAAATGAACTCATGTTATCAAGATGGGACAACTATAGTCAAGAGGGATGATCAAGCCACTAGGATCAAGATACCATGGAAAACCAAACATCAGAACAAAAGATCACACAAGAAAGATGTGAAATAATGCAAAGAAAGGGAAAGTAGGATCAAGCTTCATAGTTTATCTTGCTGGTTGTGGATCAGATCTAGGCTATTTTTCCTGGAAGATGTTTACTCGCTCTAAGGTCATGAAACTCATGGCTATCCCTTGGGTGATCAGGACAAAAGGTGAGAAACATACACTCATGGTTGGTATGCACTCACACACACGTAGGTGGCTATGGGGAAAGTCATTTCGTTGCTTGGGCTTCATGCTTAACCATACCAAATTTATACCTCTTGATATTTTTAATAAGGTGCCAAAAAAAGACAAGGTTTTTTAGATTCATGAGAGAAGCAAAGATTTGTATGCTTGGAGCTCATTGAAAAGTGCAAGATGACACCGAAGACATGCAAGTTATGTTATGCAAGTTGGCCATATATGCAACATGGAAAATTTAAAATGAAAGATGTAAGAGAATGTTAAAGGGAGTCTTTCTTAGTTCATGTGAGGTCTTTAGCTTAGGGAACATTGTGTCTATTGTCTCCAAGAGATGACCAATCAAAGAATATAAAATTCACAACTTAGGGGATGTAGTGTGTTGCATCAGACCACTATGAGGAATGCAATATGCTAATATAGATCACATTTATGAAGGAAATCACACCTAATGTCATCCACAAAGCGACAAACACATCGTATGAAGTAATTAGGTTGCACTAAGAAACCCCAAAAAAAAGCAAAAATAAATAATGTCAATGTATGCCCCCACTTTAAAGTAATTTCTACACACCGTTCTATGAGCAAGTACTTTAAAGTAGCAAATGAGAAATGCAAAAATAAAGAAAGACATGAGAGCCAACTTGGAAAGCTCCTATGCCAAGTCATATGTTTCCAAGTAAGGCTACGAAATGTAAAGGAAAAGACAAACAAAAGATAATGGGTTTCCCCAAAAATGAAAACACAAAACACATAAGGGATCTATGGTTTTGGGGTCAATATGTTCATTTCTGAAATGTTTGTTTTAGAGAGCGTGGAACTGTCATCATCCCCCCAAATACATAGAACTAGAAGAATGACACAAAGAGAGAGAAAAAAATGAAAAAGAAAGAGTCATTTTGGGTCAACATGGAAGAAACATAAGGTGTCTCAATGCTTTGCATTGTCCCCAAAAGGACAACAAACGAATAAGAAAAATAAAAAGAAAAAGAGCCTTGTGGGTCAACATGAAAGGGACATTGTTGTCTCAATGCCTTGCATCATCCCCAAAAGGAAGGCAAAAAGAAAAAGAAAAGGAAAAAGAGCCTTTTGGGTCAACATGAAAGGGAAATTGTTGTCTCAATGCCTTGCATCATCCCAAAAAGGAAAAGAAAAAGAAAAGGGGTGTTTTGGGTCAACATAAAAGGGATTTTTGTCTCAATGCCTTGCATCATCCCCAAAAGGAAGGAAAAAATCAAAAGTGTAAAATGAAATAAATGCATGACATATAGATGAATGAAGGTACAAATAGAATAATTTAACAAAGGGAGAGAACATCAAACATAAGAGTAGGGGGAAAACACGTTACACACAAACAAACAAATACAAGAAAAATATAGACTAGTAAGGAAAATGCAAGTCAACCATCAAGGGAGTCATCCATCTCCCAATCTTGTTAATTGTATAGTGTGGGTGGGTGAATAGCTAGAGGGAAAACAACAATTTCAAAACTAACATCAAGGTCAATGCTCATCTAAGGAGAGTTATCATGCAGGCTCATGGAAGAAGAAAAAAATGTGTTCAACTTGTTATGCACCTCTTCATCTATTTTAGAAATCTCCTCATCATCATCATCCAAATTAATAATAATAGGAGGGTGAATGATGATGTCAGTTGAAGCATGTAACTTTGGTGGTGAGGGAGGTATAGTATCATGTTGTGGTGGTTGGGGAGGAGGGTCATCAGGAATTTCTTCTAGAAAGTGTGGATGATAATTTTTATTATTTTCATCATCACATGACTTGTGAGCAAGAGTGCAACGACGACACCTATGATCCCTAGCTCCTCTATTTATTTTGATTCTATTGTCAAGTTGTATCTGTAAAGGAGTGGGTTGATCAACCATAGGTTGATTTTCATCCCTAGGGGAAGGAACTGAAGGAACCAGAGAAGGTTGTTCATCCACTTTCTCCTTTTCCTTATAAACTTTTTTTATGCGAGGAGGCATGAGGTAATGAGTTTCACAATCTTGAGGTATCTTGGATGATGTAGAAGAAGTTTCAAGTGTTGGTTGTGCTTGGTATTTTTTAGGTTGAAGGATGGTTTCATCTAGAATGGTAGTGGTTGATGTGGATGGACACATTTTGCCAAGGGATAGTTCAGATATTTTATTTTCTTTAAAATTTTGATAGGAAATGAAAAATAAACCTCGTCTAGGTCTGATGCATTCCATGGGCTCATGCCAAAAGGTTTCTAAGGAAAATTTTACTTTGAAAGATAAGGGGTTAAATTCGTTGTGGTGGACAGTGAATATGCCATTTTCAAATGGAAACTTTAAGTATTTGTGAAGAACCAAAGGGACTAGTTTCATTGGGAGATGCCATGGATGGGCTAGCTGCAAACTAAATTGGTTTGATTGCGGGATGATAGAGAATGTAACATCCAAGGTTTTAGGTCCTATTTGTAATGGGAGGAAGATCAATCTGATCATAGGGAAAGAAAAATCATTGTGTATTTTGATCCATGTTGTAGGTTTATCATAATTATCTTGATAAAGATCATGCAATACCAAAAATTATTTTTTGATTACATTCTCTCCATAGGCAACATCTATTAATATCCCATTAGTGGTCTTATCATAGATAGGGTCGACTATGTAAAGAGGACCATCAAGGAGATTCTTAAGTATGTATTGAGAGGAAAAAGTAATATCAAGAGATGTTTTAGGTTGGCCCTTATGAGGCATAATTTCTATCACACCCACCATTTTGTCCAAAGGATTAACATGGGTTTCATTCAAAATAAGATCAAAATGTTCATCATTTGTATCAATATTCATAACATAATTATGTGGAGTTTCACAAGCTTTGAAAAATGAAATATTATGTTTAGGCATGGGATTAGTGAAGATTTGCAAATTTTTATTAGGAGGGGCCACAAAATTATTGCCTTGATCAGTAACACTGGAAATAGATTGATGACTATAATTAATGAGGTCTTGAGGAAGATGCTTAAGATGCTTACATTGTTATGTGTCATGTCCATTTTTTCTATGAAAATGATAATAAGCTTTGGAGTTGAATTTTGGAGGTAAATTTTTGGTAGGATCAAGTGCATGAATAATAGATAAGATAATCATTTGTTGTTGCAAAATTTGAGACATTTTATTATGGAGGGTGTCGCGTAAAGGTGTGAAGTGTCTTTTCAAATCTCTATAATTAAGAGGAACTATGGATTTAATAGCTGATATCTAGTTTTTTATAGGTGTAGGGGATTGTTGAGGAGGGTTAAATTGTAAGAAACCTTAATTTTGATTTCTAAATGGTGGAGAATTCATGTGGTTGGTATTGTCAGATTTCTCAATTCAACTAGAAGTGGATCATGTATTGCCACTACTAATTGAATTGTGATAATCACATACGACAGTGCATAAATGCATGAAGGAGGGAAATTTCAACATGGAAATTTTATCCTGAAGGTGAGTTAGTAATTTTTTGATAAACATCTTGTGAAGATGTGGGTCAGGAATCTTGACATCATTTGGGAATAAAGCGATTGATAGTGTATGATAAAATCAGTTATCTTTTCATCATTATTTTTCTTACATCGCATGAAATTGGCCAAGGTCTTCTTGGGAGTCATGTGCACTTGGAAATTACTGATAAATGCATAAAAAATTTCATTAAATGAACAAATTGAATTGTTCAGTAAAGAAGAAAACCATTCCAAGGCAGTATCCTTTAAGGTCTCGGGGAATAGTTTAACTAACAATTTGTCATCAAGGAAAAATACACTACACAAAGTGGTGTATGCATTAACATGGTTAGAAGAATCACCCTTCCCTCCATATTTCTAAAACTTAGGCATCTCTACTCCTTGTGGCGTCGAGGTTCACAAGATCTCTAGGGACAAGGGGTTGTTGTGAACATAGTATGTGGGAGGACCATTCTAATTTTGGTTGATGGTAGGAAAAGATTGTTGCATGGATGAGACGATTTGGAAAAGTTGTGTTATGAGAGGGTCATTGTAGGTCATGTGAGGTGGAAGGGAAAGTGGTGATGGGGTGTGTAGTGGTAGAGAAAGTGAGTGGGATGCTAATGGGTGGTATGGTAGAGGAGGATAAAGCATGCAATGATACATAGGAGGTAGGAATACTAGTAGGAATACCAAAGGAAGGAATCACTTTGCTAATTTGTTGCATTGCGGTTGTGAAATTAGGTGAAGTATAGGTAGGTATGGAAGCTAATTTTGAGGGAGGAGGAGTGTTAGTTACTCCATGAATAACCACAATATGTGCTGGTTGAGGGACACTAGAGCTGGAAGGAACATGTTTTTGATATATCTCAACTATTTTCTTCACAAATTTTAGGCCTTCATCACTGTCAAGCATGTGGTGAATGTTGTCTATAGTGGGAATCATAGTAGAGGAGATGGTTTCAATGCTCACTTGATGTTTCAAGTGTGATAATTCCTCATGAAGGTGAATGATATTGTCTTATGTGATATCATCAGGTTTATGTTGAGTATGCATACTACCTGAAGGCAAATAAATACTAAGGATAGTTTCTAGGCCTAGTGTACTATTATCAATACTAGGAGTGGAAGCTCTAGATAACCCAAGATCTACAACAAGTGTGTTGTTGTGAGATGCCATGATTCTTGAATGTCTTCTCACTAAAATATCAGCAATAGGACACCAAACACTCATGCAAAGTGTTATAAATATGAGGTGAATGCAAATGCAATACAAACAAAGAGCACTAAAATACTTAGAATTAAAATTTTTGAAAACAAGACAGAAATGCAAAAATAGAAAACATAAATGCATAAATTTCTCTAAGATTGCCAAAAATTACAGTGAAAAATGTGTAGGTGGACTAAGTCACTCAATGTGGAAAATTAGTCCCAACGGTGAATTTTTTAGCAGTTTTCAAAATTTTTGAATGTTTTTTATGATTTTTAGGCTTTTCCAATGAAAATATAGAATGAAAATGCAATTTTTTTGAAATTTTCTTTGATAATGTAATGCAAAAATGCAAGCTAAATGATCTTTTCACTAATGCAATTCTAGAAACCGTAGGATGTAAAACAATGCAAAAACCTACTAAAATGTTGATGCAACCTTTTCCTAGGATGCAAATACACTGAAAATCATAATATTAACAAGTGTTATAAGGATGGGTTCACCAAAATGAACCAATTTTTTTTGGTGAAAGCGGGTTCTCTAGCACTTCAAGGGTTTTCACCTAGAAGGAGAGAGTTCTTTCACACCTAAAATCTAGGGATTCGTTCAAGATTAAGGGTTGAATGTGTAATGTGTGTGTGGTTTGGAATGTATCTAATAGTTGTAATCTAATGAAATGAAACTATATATTAAATGTAAACTAATGAAATGTAAAACTATTGAAAACACTATGTTAAATGACCTAAAATGCAAGAAAGCTATAACAAAACTTAATCTAATAGATGGGGTGCACCTGGAAACTGAAGGTTGATCAAGTGGAGCCCTCAAATCTTCTAGAATCTATTATGGAAGGCCACTAGGACACTTATGCCAAGTTGGGCCACTTAGTCTAGCTTTAGGGAAAATTTTCCAGAACAAGTTCTGGAGAAATGGGTGTCTAGAACTGTGGAGATCACTTTTTAGGCCTAGTAGTGGGACTAATTTGTCAATGATGGTGACTTATTCAACTTGTAACTTCCTAGAATCTTGATACTGGAATCTATAGCTATAAACTTGTACTTTTGTTCTTGATAGAAATATAGATCTGAATCTTCAGATGTTGACCTATAGGTTGTCTTCAAGATCCTTTTAGGGTTTGTTGACTTTGAGTCATGTTGATAGAAATATGACACCTTTATCACCTTTCTCATTGACTAATCTACATACAAACCTGAAAAAACACATGCAAAGAGGGGGAAAAGGGTTAGGGTTAAAGAATAGGGGTTTTCCTATAGTCAAACCTCATTTTGGTAATCAAACCCTAGATAATAAAATAAAATTTAAAGAGAAAGATGATTGAACAAAATTCAAGTGTAACAACTCACCAAACCCTTGTTGAAGAAGTTTGAAGATATGCAAGTCATCAACTCTAATGGATTGATGCTTGAAGTACTTAGAGTGCTTGAATGGTTGATGCTTTCTTGAGAAGAATGAATTGCTAAAAGATTAAGTGTTGGAGAATGTAGGAGGATGAAAATAAAGGTGAAACCCTTAATTTATACATGTTGTGCCCTAGTTTCCCAAAAATACCTCATCACAGACCAACATTAGGGTTTAGAAGATAATATCCTGCCAATTTTTTTGATTAAATTTGATTTTTATGCCAAATGGGACTAAGTCGCCCGAGGTAGCATCTTAGTCCACTTGGAAAATTTTAAGTGGATGTCAGGAATTAAAGTGTGATTAATGTTGTTTAACATGATTGTCTTCCAAAACACAACTAAGTAGGATGTATGTGCATTAAGGGATCATTTTAACATAAGAAAGGGTCAATTTGTTGATGAAAAGCCTAGGAAAGTGTGAAAGTTCGTTACAAAACCTTATTGTTACCAAATTTTCACCTATGGATCAATCAGGTAGAGCCCATTAATATTCAAAAAAGAAATGCTACATTTATTTACCTCTCCTACATTGCATTTGTGTGTACAAATGGAATAACTTAAAATATTATAGCAGTTTAAATCATTGCATTTATACAGATGCATGAAACATAAGAGATTTTACAAATATTTTCTAGAAACGTAGTCTTTATTCAATGTAAACACAAGAATGTGCATTTGTCTCACACAAGCTATGAGGCTAGCTTTTTCTTATTCAAAAAAAATCAAGATCAACAAATGCATGAATAAGTAAATGAAAGAAGAGAAATTGCATGTCGGTAAGGTAACCAGTCATTGCCTAAAATAATGGTTTAGAGTTGTCTGGTCTAGCTCTTGCCTGAGTTTTCTTGTATTCCCGAGTCCTGCATTAAGTTGTAGCAATGTGTTAGAGCGGTGCTCGAAGAAATTAAAGGTTACATACCTCACATGATCATTTACCTATGTAGGTATAAATTGATAATGATATGCATTAAAAATATATAGTTGTCTCTCAGTATCATCAAGGTCATCATACATGCCCAAGCATGCATTTTTTGCTAACATATTCGCTTCATGTGCATCTATAGGTATTGTCAAGATGTTCTTTTTGATTTATTTAATCCTAGAAATTGGAGTGGAATGTGGCTCCCATGAGGGTTGAGCCTAGCTTGCCAAGCATTCTAAGTTTCTTTTTAATGGTGAGCTCATTGGGGCTTATTTGAAAGGAAAATCTTATCTCATGAAATGTCTTCTTAGAATAATTTTCCAAAGCAACTAAAAGGGGGATAATTAACAGAGGTTATGAAGGCACTTGGAATAGGTAGGCATATAGCTTTTCATAGTCAAGGGGAATTTTTGAGAACCATGGCTAAGCAATCTCAATTCAACACTTCAAGTGGGCAGTGTTAAAAGAAAAATATGCGGCAGTCAATGCTATGAGGAAAGAATGCGGAAGTTTAGTCATAGTAATGTTGAGAAAAGATCAATGTTGTGACATCAAATACAATGGTCATGGAGAAAACATGGACTATGATAGTTACTTTGAGGAGCACCAAGTGTGCTAGTTATCTCTAAATACAAGAAATGTGTAGCTAAAAGAGATAATAACAAAATTTGGCCATATTAAAATAAAAGGAAGCCATGTATGGGGATGGTATGATCCAATCAAGAAAAGCATGCAAAAATCAGATAGAAACACACTTCTAGGTTACTTCAATTTTTTTTATAAGTATAAAGTTTATGTAAATGGATACTAATTGGAGCATATCAAATATCCTATCAAAATTTGCTACTACAAAGATAGAGGAGAACATGTATAGAAGAAAAATATCTATTTGTTGCTGTTATAGAACAATTGAATGTTTGTTATAGATCAATCACATAGATAAAATGGAAAAAATATTTTTTAGACAAGCATGAAATTCTTAAAGGATAGTAAAAATAAGTACAATGAACAACAAGGCATTAAGCATATGATAGTTTCATCTATCATTTTTCCTTGAAGAAAATTGAACCATATGTGTACATATAATTTTTTTTGAATAGTTTCACATTCTACATTTTTTGTTCAATTATTAAGCTTCAGAGGATTCTTGCAACCTAAATGGCCTTTTCTCTCAGAACAAGCATAAACAATGACCTTTATCTTCAAAGAGCTAGAGGGAGTAGTCTCTCTATTAAGAAGGAGAAGGTCTAAGCTAGGAACCCTTGAAGGATTTGAATTAAAATACACAGAGAAAGGATTTTATATTATGAAGAGGAAAACATAAATCAACATGAAAGATACAGAATGTGGCGGCCATGGAGGGCCTGTGTGTGTAAGAAATTAGTGTTTATTTTCCAAATGCAAAAAAGACATAGATTTTTTGTTCATTATAGAAAATATTCAAAGAGATGGTGATATTCAGTCATTTTATTCACAAATAAACTCAAATTTTCATAGGAAAAGGAATAAAACGTGTAGAAAATCTGATCAAATACTCACCTCAAGCATAAAATTTGAATGATTTACAATGTAGGCTACAAAAAATGAAGAAGGAATCCTCTGTAACTTCTAATTCCGCCATGAAAACAAGGTGAAAACCCTCCGGTGTCGGTGGATGCTTCATCTAGAAGCTTCAAAAAAGTGAAAATGAGAATAACAAAGAATTTTATGCTTTTGGGTTAGGGTTGAAACCCCTATTTTGTCATCGATGAAAGTGAAGTAATTTTTATCACTTTATTTATAAAAATAATATGCCAAGTAGTGATTCCCATGGATTTTGAGGAAATTATAATGTAACCTTCACATATTATATGCCTTGGTAAATTTTATGATGCTATGTGCCATATCGATATGCAACATGTGGTTGAATGCCAATGTGGATGCCACATAACAAGTGGTTTTGACTCTTTATGCTTTCATGGTTATTTTCTGTAGGGTGGATCTTTTACTTTACATTTATAATCATTGTATAACAAATGGGTTAAGAGGTGTTATTATAAACCTTTAATTCATCTTGTTAACCTTTAAAAGAAAAATGAGTGACTTGGTCGATTAGTTGAGGTAGTTATCAGTTTTGTTATCATATTGGGAGCATATTAATCTTGTTATGAGTTGGTTACCAATGTAAGGAGATGATAGTGTGTTGTCATCACTTTGTGCAGAGAATCTAGGGTTTTTTTAGAGACATATGGAGAAAATTTAGGATTTTTGACTGAGTTTGAGGCACTTTTGAGAGGTGTTTATGTTTTGATTAATTCTTGCATGAATTTTTCAACCATTAGGAGCTCTTTTGGAGAGGATTTAGGTCCTAGATTTTTGGATTTTGGGGTGCTTACGAAAATGAGGTTTCTAGAACCTATTTTAGTGGAGCTACTTGGAGATGATGGCTTACTTATGCCTTTTTGTAGCTCATTGTTAGTTAGTTCTTGATATGTGTTTTTTTGCTTTATGACTTTTACAGTCTCTAGGAGAATACATCATACTTTACAACTCAATTTTGACATGAATTAAGAAAGGACCTTGGATATCAATACTTGAAGATTTTTCCATCGTATTCGTGCAAAGTTGTGTGTTATCAAAGTGATTAATCAAATCACATGTCGGGTACTTAGCCTCCCTATCATTTTGTCTCACATTCTATGCCTTTTCTACAAGATGAATTTTTATGCACTTTGGAGATTGTTCCTGATAATTACACATAACTTTTAGATTGTGAGAATACCTTATCCATTCCAAAAGATAGGTGAATTTAAGCCTTTTTTCAAAATATTTATGCATAAAACTTATTGAAATAGGTTGTTTAAGTGCTTTGTTTCATTCATTGAAAAGAACTTGTCTGTCCTTTGAAGTTTTAGGTTTTTACGAGTTAGGTGTATCACCATAGGAAATAATATTTACCATTTCTAGTTTCATTTCATTTTCAACAGTCCTACCTTTTTTCTTACAAATTCAATAGATTAGGTGATAACCAATAGGAAGTCAACCTTCTTTAGAGGTTTGGTCTTATCCAAGTATTCATACTTTTTGAGATCATTCCCATGTTATACTGGATTGTTGAATTTTTCATTCAATAGGGTGCAAAATCCAAGTGATAACAATTTTGGCACGCCCGTTGGGACATGTTCCTCTTCATTTTTTTCTAGTTTGGTATGCAACCTACAAGTTTTAGACCTTTCAAAGGTATTTTCGCATACCTGTAGACTTTGTGAAGTGAAAGAATAGCAGAACTAGTGTTGTTACGTCTTATGAGAAGAGTAAAAATAATAATTTTAAAAGGACTTGAGCTATTGTAGTTGCCACCACCCAAAAGATGAGGTCGAAAAACAAAGAGAACCACTCAAATAATGAGAATGCGCAATAAAGGCTAAATACAAGCACAATGCAAATTTTCAAATCTCCCCATGGGAAGTGTTCGTTAAGGTTTGATCAAGCATAAAAATTTGAAAAGTTAACAAAAAGATATTCTGAAAGTTGCATAAAGCCTTCCTCTTAATACAACATAACATCAAAAACAATAACCCTCAAGGAAATAAAGAAGTTCAAGGAAATAATCCAATTTCTATAGGCTCTTACTTTATCATATAAGCTTACAACATGAAAATCAACTAATAAAACTATTTGAATCAAGCTTCACACATTATTCTATTCTGAAGGAAAATATAAAGAAGGAAACTTGATAGAGGTCATATCATGCACAGATTCAAAATTTCTTCCAAATAGATCATACTTAAATATCAAATGTACTTTAAAATAAAGGTCAGATGCCAATTTGACAATAATTTGAGTTAAAAAAATATAACATGCCAGAGAGAATTAGTATTTTCCAAATTTTAATGAACATACTTCTATAACTAAGGAAAACTAAAGAATTTCTTTCCAAAATGATGCAACCAAAATTCACAACATATGAATTGAAATTATCATTAAAAAATAATACACATAGAAATTAAAATGCTTCTAAAAATTATTATTTATTTCTCATTCCATACCCCTATAACTAAAACAAACATCCCTTTAAGTACAAATATAAAAATCACCTTTTTTGGCAATTTTTTACAAAATCCAAAAAATTACCTTTTTTGGCAATTTTTAGGAAAATCCGAAAATTACCTTTTTTAGCAGTTTTTAATAGTTTTTATTAACATGCCTCGTTTTTGGTAGCTTTTCATGCTTTAAGAGTTTTTTTTTTTAACTTGTCTTTTTTTGGCAAGTTTGCATGCTTATCTATATGGCCTATGAAAGTTGTCAATTATTTGAAACTAATTAAAATGACACTAATTGTCAAATACTAATTGAATTACATACAAGAGTTTTAAATTAAATTAAAAAATAAATTGAACAAATTGCTCAATTGGACTCCCAAGCCAAAAATTATGACCTCTAGGATTTCCTGCATCATTGTCCTCTGGTTGAAAAGAACCCAGATCCTACAAGTTATTGTCTTTAAATGACAATCACTTGTTTTTATTTCGCATCTTCAATTCCAGTTTGCAGATGCCATGCTCATCTTGAATCCATCTCTCTGTCTTATCTATATGAACAGTATTTCTCTACTTTCCTTTCAATTTGATATCTCTTCCATCTTTTATTCTTCCTCTTTTTCTCCCTCTTTTCACATAGTTCATCTCCCACCAATAAACACTATTAAATTCTAGAAAATCATAAACATTAGTTTCCTCTTATTTAGTAAAATAATGAGATTCACCCATTACCTCTTTCTTTGCCACTGCTACAATAATTTGTAAATCATCAACAGTGGTTTCAAAATTGTGTTCCTCTTTTGCCTTACCTTCTAAAAGATAATCTTCAGCTGCAATTCCTTCATCCTTTGCACTCACATTAACATAATCAAAAGATTCATTTTTCCCATCCTTTTCTTTCTTCGTTTCTCCAACATCATCTTCATCTACAAAAAATTCTACACTTTCTTTGGCTGCATAGAATTCTTCAATCTTCTGTCTCTCATTTCTGAATAGGAGATCTTCTCCTTCCTCACCAATTACCTCATCATACTTTGGACACTCAAAATATATCATATCAACTTATGATGCAACCTCTTCCCTTGCACATACAACCTCCTCATTATCCACAATTATGCCTTGAAAAAGACATGTCTCAACTTGAAGCTCATCATTTTTTTCATACTCATCCTCTTCTTGTTCTTCTTTTATACCACATGCATCACACTCTATTGCATGTTCTTTCTTATCTGCAATCAAAATATCATTAAGAGGATAATCAAAATTACCATCAACTCTTCTATTTTCTTGTTTCATCCTTTCAAACTCCACTTCTATTTCTTTCACTTGTTGCTGAAAATCTATTATTCTAGCTCTTAAGTATTCTTGTTGTCTCTCTCTTATTTTCTCAAGTTTAGGAATCCTTGGAATCCATCTTTAGATGATTTTTTCTTCTTCTTCCAATTTTCCATTCATAAGACCTTACAAATCCTTAACACAAATATTCAAATCTTCAAGTTCTTCACATGTAAACTGTCTCTCAATTGACGATCTATTTACAAATCTTCAACACTTTTAGGTTTTGTTGCAAACTACCTCACAATCGGCGATCTGCTCACAAGCATAGGAACCACTTCTCCTCAAATCCTCTAAGTAGTTTCTCTTGCAACTTGCACACACATCTGCAAGAAAAGTAAATCCATACACATACCAAACCTCAGGTCCTAGTGCAAACTGCCTCACATTCGATGCTCTGCCTACACACTCAGGAACACTGGCTCTGATACCAGATGTTGCAATGAAAATTCACAACATATGAATTAAAATTATTATTAAAAAATACACTTAAAACTCAAACTTCTTCTAAAATTTATGCTTTATTTCTCATTCCACCAATCTAAAACTAAAAAAAAAATCTTTTTAAGTACAAATCTAAAAAACATCATTTTTGTAATTTTTTAACAAATCCAAAAATTACCGTTTTTGGCAATTTTTAGCAAAATCTGAAAATTACCTTTTTTGGCAGTTTTTAATAGTTTTCTTAACTTGCCTCTTTTTTGGTAATTTTTCATGCTTTAACAACTTTTTTTTTAACTTGCCTTTTTTTCGGTAATTTTGCATGCTTATCTATATGGCCTATGAAAGTTGTCAATTATTTGAAACTAATTAAAATGGCACTAATTGTGAACTACTAATTTAATTACATAGAAGAATTTGAAATTAAATTAAAAAATAAGTTTAACAAATTGTTCAATTGGACTCCAAGGCCAAAAATTATGACCTCCAAGAGTTCCTGGATGACAAAAGGGAAAAATTCAGGAACCCTTTTTTTTTGTTGCCACCTCCTATTTATAGCTGAAAGGGAGAAAATCATCGCCAATGTCGCAAAAGTAAAAACTACGAGATGTCGGCCATTGACAACTAATGATCCGATCAAAAATTTAATTAGATTGCATAAATATTTACTCATCAATTCCCAACTACTTGATTTATGTCTCTTAGATATTTAACAAAGATTTCTCTTTGTAAACACTCAGATCCTAGAAAACAACCTAATAAAATCTTGTTGACCAATCTCATGAGTTGACGACATCGACTAAAAAATTTCAGCCTAAAAACAAGGTAGACCCAACATGCTTTGAAAAACTCTCGAAAGAACACTTTCTTTAAAAGTTAAAGCTATTCAAAATGATGAGATGATGTGTCGACCAGGTGAAGAGTGTTAGAGTTATGAAGATAGCCTCTAGGGGAAACTCTTGCCGAGCTAACATGTGTCATCGCTTCGCTCCCAAAAGGAAGTCAATAGAAAAAAGCCACACAACCACCATGTGGTGGATTGTGCTCCTTTTAGAACCACCTTTTATTTGATGCACGAATCATCCCAAAGCCAAAATATTACAAAAGCCAAAAATAAAAAGAGATTAAGGCAAAAAACAATTCACAGTTCTAGTGACTCACATGGAGCCTTCACTTGCAGAGGCATGAACCTAGAGCTCTAGAGGCTCCTATAGTTTGAGGAAGGTAGAATTTTGCACCTTCCAATCCAAATCGGTGGGCCAGATGAGAGTGTGAAGGATTGTGTATGCTTGATATTACTCAAATAATTCCTTAAAATAAATGTCTCCCTATCTTGTAGAAACAACTCCAAAGTGATAATAGAGATTAGAAAGGGGAAATATCTCATGCTTGATTTCATAAACTGTGGGAATGAGGTTTAAACCTTGGAGCTTTGTAGAAGTCCAGACCTTTGGTCTGATTGCATCTGTGATATGCTCAATTGTTAGCACATCTCCATCTAGTGATACAAGAGGAGTCATCCTAAAACAAAGAATAATATTGAAATCCTTCTTAATATTGTCAAACCTTTTGATTAGCACTACTTTTTGGTAGGAGGATACTGGTGTGGTAGGCCTGTAAGGTGGGATTTAGCTACAGGTGCAAGTCACGACCAGAGTCATTGACTATTTTCTTAAGGATTTTCAAAATGGTTTTGTTGGTAGCTTCTTCTTGGCCATTTCCTTGTGGGTAATATGGTGCAGAAAAGTAGTGCTGGATTTTGAATTTTTCACAAAATTCATGGACATGTTGATTCTTGAAAGGTGTCTCATTATCAGAGATAATGGATTGGGGAACACCATATCAAAAAATGAGGTAGTTCAGGATGAACTTGGATATCTTCTTTCTAGTGATTTAGGTCATGGTAATTGCCTCAACCTTAAATATGTGGTGGCAGTGATAATGAACTTGTGGTTGTTGGATGAGGTGGGTGAGATTTTACGTATGAGATCGAGCCCCCATTGCAAAAATGGACACGGTGTAAAAATAGGGTGCAATTCTTGAGTTGGTTCATGAATGAGGTCTCCATGTTGTTGCCACTGTAAACACCTTCTAACAAAATCATGTGCCTCTCTTTCCATTGTCGGCCAATAGTACCTATTTCTCAGTAACTTCTTAGCCAAGGTCATACCACTCGAGTGTGAACCAAAAGTGCCATTGTGTACGTCAGTCAAAGCAGTCAGGGCTTCCTTAGGTTTTAAGCAACGTAACAGGGTTCCATTGATGCTTCTACGAAAGAGGGTTTCTCCTAGAATAACAAATCATAAGGACCTTTTGAAAAAGGTTTATTTGAGGTTCGGGGTAATCCTGGCTGGGAGGAATCCTAATATCATATAGGTGTATATGTCATGGTACCAAAGATCACTCAGACCAATGAGTTCACATGCATATTCTAACTCTGATACCTTGAAAGTATGTATGAGAAGCTGCTCTACAAGGAATTTGTGTTTCGAGACATTGCGAGGGATATCTAGCAAGGATCCAATTGTTGCCATTGCATCAACTGCTCTATAGTTTTCCCTCAGTATCTGATCAAAGGTGATATTGATAAATGATTCCTTGAGGCTTTCTAACACCTTCTTGTATGGTGTAAGCTTATCATCCTTAGTTTGGTATTCACTGTTGACTTGGTTAATGATAATCTATGAATCTCCATAGACCTTTAATGCCATGATTCACCATTGTGCCCCAATTTTGAGACCTTTGGTTAAAGCCTCATACTCTTCAATGTTGTTTGTATAGAGGAATGCCAACTTGTAAGATCTTGGTATACAATCCACATGGGGGGTGATGAAAATCACACCGGCACCTGATCCATGTTGTGTGTTGGAACCATCGAAGTATAGTTTCCAATGATCAGCTATGTTGAGATTAAAGATGGACTCATTTGGAAACTATCATATGAGTGGATTGTATACGTAGATAAGAGCTTCTGCCAATTGGTCCACAATAACTTGTCCTTTGATTTCCTTTCACTCCTCATACTCTGACAGTATCATGACCCATTTAGCAATTCTTCCCATGACCATAGCTTTTGACAATAGCTATTTTAAGGGATCTATCTTGGCAATGAGCTTGATTTTATGTGTCACCATGTAGTGTTAGAATTTTTGTGAAGCAAACACTACTGCTAGGCAAGCTTTGTCAATGAATGTGTAATTAAACTCATGGCCAACCATTGTTCTACTAATGTAATAGATAGCCCTTTCTGTTCCATTCTCATTGTGCTGAGCCAAAAGAGCACCCAAGGCTACTATTATTGCCGATATATATAGGATCAATGGTTTCCTTGCAATGGGTGGCATTAACACAGATGGCGTAAGTAGATATTATTTGATTTTTTTGAATGCATGTTTTCACTTGTCGTCCCACTTGAATGCTACCCCTTGTTGAGTATATGTGAATACACAATCTGTTTGTCTGCTAGTTGCGCTATGAACCTTCGGATGGACTGGAGTCTGCCTTGTAATCCTCTGACTTGTTTTACTGCTCTTTGCAATCCCATATCAAGGATTTCTTTTACCTTTGCAGGACCCACTTCTATCCCTCTCATTGACCTTGACCTTGTACCCCAAAGACACATTTCTTTGGGATGAGCCTGACCTTGTATTTTTCCAATCTATCAAAGATGTTGCTTAGGGTTTCTATGTGATTCTACCTCTTCTTTGATTTAGCCAATATGTCATCGACATAATCTTTGATCATTTTTTGTATCATGTCATTGAATATTAGTGTCATGGATCTATGATATGCAACCCCTACATTATTTAGCCCAAATGGCATCACATTCCAGTAGTAGGTGCCCTAAGGACATCTGAATGTTTTCTTATGTTGGTCTTCTTTTGCAATCAATAGGGCATATGAATCCAACATCCAGGAGTTCTTGCAACTCTACCTTAACTAGCAAGGTTATCTAGGGATGCATTTTTCTTAACTTTTGTCTAACTGGCTTAGCTCCAAGGTAAACAACTAAATGATGAACCACCACTTCTGGATCCAGACCTGGCATGTCAGCATAGGTCCATTTAAAGTTTACCTTCCTTTCTTTTAGAATTTTTGCTAGCAGTTCTTGTTCCTCTATTAGGAGAGACTCAACATAGAAAGTGATTTGTGGTGTTGCCTCCGTTCCCAAGTTAACAGGATTACACTGCTCTACCAGGACTGCTAATTTTTCTTGATGTAGAGCAGTAGGTGGAAGATTGAATCCTTCATCCTCCAACACCTCAAAGGGGTTTTCACCATTGAATGTGTCCTTTATTTTTAACGTTCTATGGTTAGAGAGTGCGATAGTGTAGTTTTCACTCAATAACTATGAGCTTATTCTCAATATTTTTCTTTTGCGACTAAAGGATTCAATCATCTCCTCGTAATATGCCTAGGTGTCTAAAGTGATGTTAAAATATGCCTTTTGATCCCCACATGGAATTGTATCCCTTAGTCCCATGAATTCCAAGAGGGCCTCATCATTTTCGAATGAGTCTAGAATTGGCAGTCCTCATTGGTCACGATCAATGAGTTGAGGGTATACTAAGGTGATTTGGTAGGTTTTTTGGTTTGACTTAGTGAGTGAGGAAATAATTATTAGTAAGGAGGAGTCCTAAAAAATCAGGGGTAGGCTTGTTATGGCAACGTCATCATCACTATTGGTGCAAACATCAGTCACATCAAAGATGAAGTTGTCAAGCAGGATGCCTGTACATACGGGTGGTCTAAGGGTTGTTATTAGTACCTGAGGGGAGGACCTGACTACCGTATTGGGAGTACCTCTACAATGTATGTTTATACTCAGGGGAGTACATCCAAGGCTGAGGTTCTACATTCTACTTTCTGTAATGATGGGCTCTAGGCATCCATCAATGTTCCTTCGAAGGCTTTCATTTCTATTGTAGCCCTCTATTGGCTTCATCCATAGGTAATATGGGTGTGGGTTATGCATCATGGTATATTATCCTTGTTATATCCTCCTCAACAAAATTTTCCCAACTTATGTCTCCCAATCACGCAATCCAGAGGGGTCCTCCCTAAGGGTACGGACGAGTGTTTTAGTTGGCTGAGGTTGCCCATGTGACCTAGGAGATTGTGGTAACTCTCCTACAAAAAATGCACTCTTGTTCATTCTATAGTCACCGCATCCATTCTCTTGGATCATGTTTTTGATGTCAAATATATTAGGGATGGCAAGTGTCTCTATTGCAGAAGTGGAGGTAAGGTTAGTAGGGTTGATGTATGCAGTGGATGGGCCTTCATCATTTTTCAGCACTTTGGGGATTTTATAAAAATTGGTTTCCAAGTTTTGCAATAGGCGAATGGTTCGGGATCCCCGTGTATAGTGACCTCCTCATTTTGATGAAAGAACTTGATGCATTGGTGATATGTTGAAGGCACTACTTTCATTTCACGGATCCATGGATTTCCTAAGAGGATGTTTTATGGTAAGTCAAGGTCGAGGACCTGACAGGTAGTGTCCATGGTTGTTGGTCCCACTTGGATTGGGATTTTAATAGTGCCCTAAGACACTCTTTCTTAATCATCATATGCCCTCATTGTGATACTCTTGTTCTTGTTAATGTAATCCTTGGCAAATCCCAAGTTCTTTATAAGCCTGAGAGAGAAAATATTAAGGCCTACACATCCATCCATGAGGACTCTTTTAAATTTCTTTTTATGGACCAACAGTTGAAGGTGAAGTGCATGGTTATGAGATGGCTGCAGGGGGAAGTCTTGATCAGAGAATGTTAGGAGATTCTGGGTGCTGATATTTCCGACCATAGCCTGAAACTGATCTGTGTTAAGGGTGGTGGAGATGGTGGATACTGCTAATGCTTCATCAAGAATTTTCCTATGGACAACAAAAATTTTTAACAGTTCCATGATGGAGATCTGTGCAGGAATTCTTTTCAGCTGTTCGATGACATTATAGTCATAGGGAATGACTTTTCTATTTAAAGTGGGGGTCTTAGATGGTGCCCCTGCAATGGTGACCTTTCTGCCATGTTTGGTGAATCCATAGTATGTGTTGGTTCCCTTGACATTAATGACCATGACCATTTCATCGACACCTGCGACTATTTCCTCATATACTAGGTTAGCACTAGCATATTTTTTTTTTCCTTTGTTGTTTCCCTGACTATTTCCTTGATTGTGGTTTGGCATTGGATTTGTGTATATTTTCAGATCTTGATTACCAGCTGGTTGTTCAATGTTGATGATATTGTCTTCTATGAGGTCTTGGATGATATTTTTCATTCTCATGCAATTTGTGGTGGTATGTCCCTTGATCTTGTGAAATTCACAAAGGAGGTTTTCTTTATACCATGGCGGTTCAATCCTGGGTTCCGCATATTGCTCGGATTTGGAGATTTTGATTAGATTCTTTTTTACCAACTTCTTCATTATGGACTTGATACATTTCCCAAGGGCTTTGAACTTCTGCTTGGGAGGGTATTTGCCTCAGGGAAGTGGTCCTCCTTGATTTCCCAAGTTATTGATCGGGTTGGTAAGAAGTGGTTGTTGTTGTGCTACTACTGCATTTGTTTGCACATTATTGCGATTGTGATTTTGTGGCTGGTGATGAGTTTGGATGTTTGGTTAGGGAGAACCTATGACCAATTTAGCATTGACCACATCATCATTTGTGATTTTTTTGTTCCTCGACCACGTTCGAGTTTTATCATTATAATTGTTGGACGAGCAGTTATCTTGTGGTGGAGTAAATGTTGAGGTGCCTCCTTATGTAGTAAGGGCCCTTTCAATGTTGAGCACCTTTGGGATCAGTTGATCGTATGATGTGATGCATTGCATTAGTAAGTAGAATGCCTAATTTTCATCTAGATTAGATATGATCATGCAAATTTTTTGTTATTCTAGCATGGTCCACTTGCTCTGATTGGCCTTGGATCGCCATCTTTGCAAGAAGGATGTGAATAGATCTCCTTTTCTTTGTTTGAGCATTGATAATTCTTCCAAACTAACGTCTGCACCCATTTTGAAAGCATAATTTTTAAGGAATGCTTCCACAATTTCCTTGAATTTTTTAATGCCTGTGGGTAGGAGATAAAACTATTCCATGGCTAGACCAATTAGACTTCGATGGAAGAGTCACATTAGATATGTGTCATTATATGCAACCTCCATGCAATGCGCATGAAATTCCCTGACATGATTTTTAGGGTTACCTGTTCCATTATACTTGTTGAATTTGGGGATCTTGAATCCCTTTGGGAACTGTACCATCGTGAGACTTCTTTCAAACATATAAGGGCACAAGTTGCCTAGTGTTTTGGTTGTTTTTCTTGCTTGGAGGTCCAACACCTGCTATGAGAGTAGTTTGATTTGTGTTGCAACATTGTTGCTCGGATTGGGAGGTGGAATGAATGGGTTTTGAGGTGTTTGGGGTGTTTGATTGGTGGGAGGAACACTGGTGGGAGTTTTCTATAAGCTCTATTGTGCATTCAAGGCCTACTTAAATGCCTGCATTTGTGTCAACAACACCTGTTGTTGATCTTGTTGTTGTTGTTCGAACAAAGATTTTTGTTGGTCCATCTGTTGTTGTTCCCATAGAGCCTATTTTTGGTCTAGTTTTTGTTGGGCTAACAAATCTTGTTGTTAGTCTAGCTGTTGTTGCACCAACAAAGCTTATTGTTGGTTGAGCTATTGTTATGCCAGAAAAACTTGTTGTTGTGCCTGGAAGTCTTGTAGGGCTTTTTGGTATGTTTGTCGATGGATCGCTTGCAATTGTGCTTGGTATTGTGCTTGCTCCTGTTGCTGGGTTTGAGCTTTTGCTTGTGCTTGTTGGTCTATTTGAGTGTCTTGCATAGCTCATGCAACTTGCTGGGCAACTAGTTGTGCTTGTGCTTGTTGAGCAGCCTATTGTGCAACTTGTTTTTTTTTTCTAGTACCCTTTGTTGATTGGCTTTTTGGATGGTTTAGATCAGGGTGGTGAATTAATTTTTCACGTTAGCTTTTGGTGGGATAGGTGATGGATTGGGAATGATGCCAACCATTGTGATGGGAAAAAGGGTTGTGGTGGAGGTTGGTATTTGGGTTGTTGGATGTGTGGTTGAGATGCTCGATCCTTGAGAAGGTATGTTTTAATAGATTTGAGGACCAACTAATGTATTGATTGTGGTGGCTTGAGTGGTTTCCACTTATTGTTGTGATGTTGCAGGCAAATAGGGAGGATTCGATGTGATCCTTAGATTGCCTGGATTTCAGAAACTAAATGTGGGTAGGGGAGAAGACCCATTCCAATTAGTGATGTGGATGTGAATGGTAATGGGGGAAAGGGTGGTAAGTTCCCCTGGAAGGGGAACGGGTCAGTGAATCCTAATGTTCCACAAAAACAACCCTCTCCTTGTGGTAGATAAGTTTGTATGTTTAACAGATAGGTGGGTGTCGCATGGAATGAGGATGAATCCATATGATTATGGAAGATGAGTGGGACATAAGGGTGTGATGGATTCATTGGGATAGATTTTTCTGGTGTAGTGTCGACACTTACCTTTTTGTTGTTCACAAGGCAATGTTGTAACACTCGAAATAAAGCACTTCCTTTGTTTACAATCAAGGAGGTTGGTGTGATTGTTGATATGATTTGAGACATTTCTTGAATGATGTTTAGAGTTGACATTGGGGATGTGTTTGTAAGATGCATGTCCATACTAGCGCCTACGTCAAGGTCAGAAGGAATCGGGATCCCTCCTTCCGTTAACGTGCGTAATTATTTAAACATGGCATTGACAATTTTATGATTCTCTGGATTTTGGACCATTTCTATAATTTTCCTCATTTGTGATTTCCTCTTCATAACTTTCCTCTCAAAGATTTTGTGATGGTAGAGGAGAACTACTTGGGGGATTTCCTGATGCCACAAGGTTTTTTCAGTGGTTACTTGACCAAAGTCACTGGAAGTTGATATTTTGTTCATGTTTTCTATGTTCCTCTTGTGTTGTGATCTTGTTTGGACCATAAAAATAGGGATCGTTTGATCTTCATTTTTAGTCCCAATAGAGAAGAACTAGGAAAAGAAAAGGATCAAAAGGGGTGGTGATGGTGATGAGATAAATGGATGAAGTTAAATAATGAAACCTTTGAGGAACCTTTTAGGGGTTATGCTAAAATTTAGGGCTTGGATTGATGGTTTGACTAGATGTATTAAGTCAAACAAGATTGTGGTGAGTTTGTAAACCTTAGGAAGCTGTGTTCTCCTAGGAAAAACTTGCACAAGGGAATGGATAAGCTAAGTGTGTTAAGAAAACCAAGGTGATCATGAACTAGTAAACCCCAGGAAGTTGTGTTATCCTAGGGGAAAATTTGTTCAAGAGATTTGACTGTTTGGCTAGTTATATTAAGCCAAGATAGAGTGATGCTGATTTAGCCTTAAATTTTAGCATGAACGATTTTTCTAAAGTTCTCAATATTTTGTTGATAGGATGATATTTGGTTGATGGAGAGATGGATGAGAGTGAAGACTTTGATCCTAGACCTTGACCTAGACATGACTCTTTTTTACAAAACCTCGATATTGAAGAACATGCTACACTTCCTATGTGAGGAAATAAAATATTTCAAAAAGCTCAAGATTTTGTTGATAATAGAATACATACAAAATTGGGTTGTTTCTTGAAGCCTTCTTATAGAAGTTGTACACTAGTCTTTCTCTGACTTCAAAGAGCATTTCAATACATTGTTCGTGGGATTTTAGACTTATCCTTTTGAATCTTGGTTTTGGGATTTTGACCTTTCGGGAAATAATTTGAGGCAACACATATGAGGTCCAATTTGTCTTTTATCTTTCCTTAGTGAATTATTTTTACCAAAAGCACCTGCTTGATTATGTTTTAAACTACATGTCTAATGCCCCACTTTCTTTTTCATCCCACAAGGTCCATTATGTAGAAATAAAGGAAATTAGGGAAAAATTTTCCTAGGTTGACCTTAGTTAAAACAAATGATGATAAAATCCAAGAAATTAGAAACCACTAAGGATATGATCCCTAGGGAAAGCAAGAGTACTTAAATTCGTCAAAGATATTTGTTTCCTCCAAGGGGTTTGAAATTTAAAGCTCTTTGTGAATGTTTGTTTTTCAATTGGTTTGAGAACCAATGAATGTATTTTTCATTTCCAAGAACATGTACAACCCTAGGATGAAGGACAATATTTTGTTGGGTTCCCACTTGGACGAATCTAGCTATGCATATTCTGTGCGGATGATTAGATGCTTGACCACACTAGCTCCCCTCCATGGCACACACTTTTTGGGTCAGCCAAGAATTAGTACACATGAATCTCCCATGGAATACTTTTCATCTTAACAAAAAACCGCATGTATAACGTGGGGCGGCTTCAAAGGACATGACCTTTTGCACCAACGAAATAGACAAGGATTTGGCCTTCTAAACAAGGGTTTTAATTCAAAAATTTTGTTTGTGGAGGCTGACCCATGTGGTGAGAGACCATTGCTTCCATTCTCATCAGAGCCAACCACGTGATACTAGCTTTTGTTCTAGTACCCACTTTTATATCTCGGCGAGAAATACACTTGGCTTTAGTGTGTTACCGGTTGGGTCGTTCCCTTGGGTGAGTAATTTTTCCCACAAGGCAGGCCCGCTAAGATAAACAAAAGTGAGTAAATATATTTATAGTTTAGTCAACCTTCATTTAGAAAGAAATGGAGAACACTCACAATAAGTTTACTCACACTAGCAAGATGTTTTGTTCAATTTTAAGTTCCCAAAATGAAAGGGTGAAGGCAATCTTTAAAAAAAAAAAATATCACCAAATGAATTTTGATTCTCAAGATCTCCGTGAAGCGCGAGAGAAGCGCATACGCCTTTTAAATGATATTAATTTGTGAATTTTTTTGTAAAACATGAAAAACACTTGTCCACTTTATACCTCAAAGAAGTGATGAGTTTGGTTTAAAGCAACAAAATGAGATGTAAAAGTTGCCTTGTTCAATTTTTAGAACCCAATTGAAATTTAGTAAATGTCTAAGGTTATTTTTAACCAAAAGGATCAATTCAAATGATTAATTTTAAACAAGCATGACAATTGAAAAATCTAGCTCAAATAAGCATTACAAAATGCTTTTGTGAATCTTGGATTTCAATCTTGTTTTGCCTTGGCTTGATTCCAATATCAACCTGTAAAAGAAAATACCAAGTTAATATGAATAAAATAATCCACAAAATTTCTCATATATCAATGCATTAATCATAGGTTAATAAAAATTTGTCATCTTTTTATGAAAAAAACATTTATCACCCTCTATAATGCTTAAAATTCTTTTACCACCGCTTTTTCATACATTTGCAACCTCTACTGCCCTACCACGGATGGTTAAGGTAGGCGACATGGTGATGTGGTGGCGGCTTTACAGAGTTGGCTGACAGGTCTTACCACATTACCGCTGAATGTAGGGTAGATGACCATGTTGACACGATGGTTGTTAGCAATCACTGGACTACCGTTGGAAGTTAGGCAAGAGACTGTGGGATAGTGGTGGAAACCAAGTGATGGTCAAGCAGTTAACCGCAATATCGTAGATGATTTCGCAAGAGACCGCGGTGACGCAGTGACAGTCGAGACAGACAGTGAGGCGGTTAAACACAATACTGCAGAAGTTTAAGCAAGAGACCGCAGTGGCGATCAAGGAGGCAGTTACTGCACTACCATAGAGGGTTAGGTGGTAGACTACGGGACGTTGTTGAAGATGTTGAGTGGTTACCGCACTACCGTTGGTGGTTAGGTAGAAGACCATAGGTAAGAAGAAGCTAGCCAACAGTAATGTGGGAGACCAAGAGGGTGAAGATCGTCAGGCTATGGTGAGTGAGAAGGTAAGTCGCAGTATAGCGGTGGACACCGTAGTACCGCGAGGGTTGAAGGTTGTCAACACGGTGAAGTGGTAGAAGATGGTGAATATAGTGAGTGGAAACTACAATACCACGATTGGTGAGGAGTCAAGCCATGGTACCACGAGCAGGGAGGATTGACAGTAAGGGGAAGTGGTAGATGATGGTGAAGAGAGTGAGAACATAAAGGAATAGTGACACGGTAGAGTGGTACAGGCCAGAATAAAGATTGAGAAAACTCCTGACACCGCTATACCGTGGGTGAACAGACTAAGAGGGATGGTAGCGCAGGAGATGGTCGGTTTGGATGTGTGGGAAAAAATGCAAGGAACAAAACAAGAGAAGGATAAATCTACAGCAAAGCTTGTTTGATTTATGATTTGATTATTTGAGATTAATTGCTTTCAATATGCATAAATAGTAAGCATTGTTAAGGAACAAAAAAAGACTCGTATTCTGTAAAAAGAAAAATTTAACCATAAACAACAACAAGTGCTATTGTTAAAAGAATAATTAACACATCCATGCAGACATATTTTCCTACAATAGAGATACAAGTGAGATTGTAAAAATGAATTCAGAAGCAAAATGCCCACCTTCTAGCACCAGAATGTGAACCCTTTAATTTTGGACCTACACACAAGCAAAAAATAAACATAACATTAGATCATTGTGTAAGGTGAAATGAGTTTCCCCATGAAATTATATTGTAACATTAAAATAGGAAAACAAGTGAAGCACAATATAAATGGAAGTAAGCATATCCCATTCTAATGAACAATTATCAATCCCATGAGGGAATTGGTGTTGATTGGTATGTCAAAATCAACCCTTTCCCAATTCCTGTTTGTAAGCTTGATGATTGTGATGGTGATATCAGCTGGTCTGAATGAAATGAACAAGATTATCTCTCAATTCAAGAGAGTAACCTTGCATGAAATTTGTGAAATGAAGATGAATTTGAGCATAGTAAGTTTACTCAAAGTTGTGTGTTATAGAATGAGAGAGAGGCCACCAATTTATAGATTTACAAATTGGAAAAGAGAGTAAAATAGAGCAATGTGGGATCATTCAATATCCAATGGCCAAGTGCCACTTTTCAAGATGTGAATGGTTGATAGTTGTGCACATTTTGGCCAAAGTGCCAATAAATGAAATTAGGTGGAATTTCAAATTTGATAACTGACATGTGAGAGGGAAAAATGAAATAAATAAATGTCACTTGGCTCAATGCACAAGGACATGTAAGAGGAGTAAATGTCTTGTTGGATGTATAATTCCACTTGGACTTTTTGAATTCAAATTGAGGGAATATTCCCTTTTGATGCCATGTGAGGGAAAATAGATGAATTAATAAATCAAAGTAATTTGTTTATTGTGCAACTTGCATTCTCTAGAGAATGTGACATAGATTAAGATTAAATTAATCTAATGAGAAATTTAGGAGATGTGACAATTTAAACTTAAATTGATGAATTGATTCAAATTAGAATTGAGAGTGATTGATTTAATTAAATAAATGATTTTGATTTATTTAACTAAGTGGGAAAATGTTAGATTAAATCAAATAAGGTTTAATTTATTTAATTTAATAAGAGGACTTTAAAGAATTTAATCAAAAAAAATGATTTATTTAATTAAAAAGAAATATAAAGTTAATTAAATTAAAATGATTAATTTAATCATTGGAGAGGAAAGACTTAATCAAATAAACAATGATTTATTAAATTAAGAGATAGAATATGATGAAAAGATGAGAGTATGATTTAGGAGGAAATGTTGTTAATAATCAGGATCAAGTGTATTGAACTGAGATTGCACATTTTTCATGTCTACACTAGTATGATCAAATGATGATGTGTGGATCAAATCACTGACTAGACCTACCATCAATGATAAAACCAAATGACATTTGGAGTGTATCTTGCCAATAGTTACAACCAATAATACCTCCTCAACTTCTACATAAACCCACTCATGAAGGCTAGGTAAATAATTCTAATATGTCTTCCCTTCACAAATTACAACTTGGTGATATTCTACATATCTCCACTAGGAAGTAAATCTTACAAGAATGTATAAAGAGAAGTTAATTGATTGATGATGTTGTAAGGATCATTTAGGAAAGGTTATGTGAAGTAAACATTAATGTTTCCTTACCTATGGAATGAAAACTAAAACTTCTAATGGATTCCTTCAAGGATCATAACACTCACTTGGAGAAAAAGGGAAACTAAGAGGCTATAAGAAAATTGAATGATAAAAAGATGGAAAAAGTATCTGATTGGTGTGCTAGTGCATATAATAATCTACAAGAAAACTTAAAAATACCTAAATATTATATAAATGATGTAACTTGGCTTCTGTATCATTTTTTCTTAAGGTGGCCAACCTCCACCAAAAATAAAGAGGATCATACTGACTCCATTGAGTCACAAATTACTAAATTGGTTGAAGTGTATGAATTATCAGAGGATATGAATGTATCAATAAGAGAGAAAACAAAAAACCTTCATTTATAGTTGGCATTGCTTCAAGAGCAGAGAGAAATTAAGGAAGTAGTTTGGTCACTTGAGGGAAGTAGTCAACCTAGGACTTTATTCACTATTAAGATTACATTTGATTGCAAAAATTTTGGATAAGAAGATGAAGACTCCAAGTAATATGGACACTGAGGATTTATACATGTAGCGTGAATGCCAAGCTAGAAATTATTTCTTCAGAAAAAGAAAATTGTGTTGCATCTTTGGTGCAAATCAAATAAATTCACAAGAAAACCATGCCTTCTAAGGAAGGTACATAGGAATGATCAAGAAAATTTTGATCTTTGTGGAGTACTACAATATCTTTTTTTTCTCTTTGTCATAGCACTAGTTTTTGAGGCATCTACATATTAGGGGGAGTATTGGTCTTACAATCTAAATAAGGGGGAGTTAAAATTTTGGGATATTGTAAATGGGTGATCCCACAATAGTGGTTTACACTTTTTAGCCAAACTAGACTTTGAGCTAATTTTTTTTAACTAAATCTTCACTTTCGAGCACCTATAGATGCTAAACCATGACGAATTTGGAGATGATGCAAACTAGTGATTTGTGTCATTATTTTTGTAGATTCTAAATATATTTTTAAATTTTTTTTGAATCAATTTTTATTTTATTTTATCATCTCCTTCAAAAACTAGTTTTTAAAATTAAACACCATTTTTAAAGAGTGATGTTCACTGAAAGCAATTTAATTTTTTTATATGAAGGATTAAATTCTATTTTTTTTTAAATTTAACATTGTAACTATGATATCTAGCATGTTCACTTGGTTTTATAGTGTTTTGTTGATTTTTTTTTCTTAATTAATTTGTGAAATCAAACCAGTTACAATTTTGACATGGACAGACTATATACAACACAATTTTTTTTGTATGTATCAAAATTATTATTTTTTTGTTGGATCAAGGAAATAAATACCTAGAATGAACATATTTCTCAAATTTTTTCTGATAATATTCTATTTTTCCTCATGTACATAATAGAGAGCTTGTCTTTTGGTGATGTTTATCATCAAATCTTGCGCCTCTTCAAAAACCTAATGGTAAATTCAGCGAGTGGGGGACTAATTTTCGCCTCACTGAATACCTCTAAGATTTTTATAGAAAGTTGACTCTTCTCTGAGTTTGGGAAAAAGGGGTAGTAGAAAATGTAAATATAAAACATAAAAAATGGAAATGCGCCAATGCTTTTACAACATTTCAAAACCCAAATTCTCTTCCATGAATTATATAATAGACACAAAATGTCACAACCCTTCAGTGTTGGGAAAAGAACACGCAACAAAGGCTAAATACAAGAACAATGCAAATTTTCAAATCTCCCCATGGGAAGTGTTCATTAAGGTCTGATCAAGCATACAAATTCAAAAATTTAACAAAAAAACATTCAAAAGGTTGCATAAACCCTTCCTCTTAATATAATATAACATGAAGAACAATAACCCTTAAGGAAATAAATAAGTTCAAGGACATAATCCAATTTCTATAGGCTATTACTTTATCATATAAGCTTAAAACATGAAAATCAACTAATTCAACTATTTGAATCAATCTTCACACATTATTCTATTCTGAATAAAAATATAAAGAAGGAAACTTGATAGAGGTCATATCATGCACAAATTAAAAATTTCTTCCAAACAGATCGTACTTAAATATCAAATGAACTTTAAAACAAAGGTCGAATGCTAGTTAGACAATAGATTGAGTTAAAAAAATATAACATGCGAGAGTGAATTAGTGTTTGCCAAATTTTAATGAAAATACTTCTATAACTAAGGAAAACTAAAGAATTTCTTTCCAAAATGGTGCAACCAAAATTCACAACATATGAATTCAAATTATTATTAAAAAATAATACACATAAAACTCAAAATGCTTCTAAAAATTATTCTTTATTTCTCATTCCATGCCCCTAAAACTGAAAACAAGCATCCCTTTAAGTACAAATCTAAAAATCACCTTTTTTGGCAATTTTCAATAGTTTTCTTAACTTGCCTCGTTTTTGGTAGTTTTTCATGCTTTAACAATTTTTTTTTTTAACTTGTCTTTTTTTAGCAAGTTTGCATGCTTATCTATATGGCCTATGAAAGTTGTCAATTATTTGAAACTAATTAAAATGACACTGATTTTCAAATACTAATTTAATTACATACAAGAGTTTCAAATTAAATTAAAAAATAAATTGAACAAATTTCTCAATTAGACTCCCCAGCCAAAACTTATGACCTCTAGGAGTTCTTGCATCATTCTCCTCTGGTTGAAAAGAACCCAGATCCTACAAGTTATGGTGTTTAAATGACTGCCACTTGTTTTTATTTCGCATCTTCAATTCCAATTTGTAGATGCCATGCTCATCTTGAATCCATCTCTCTGTCTTATCTATATGAACATTATTTCTCTACTTTCCTTGCAATTTGATATCTCTTCCATCTTTTATTCTTTCTCTTTTTTCTCCCTCTTTACACATAGTTCATTTCCCACCAATAAACACTATTAAATTCTAGAAAATCATAAACATTAGTTTCCTCGTCTTTAGTAAAATAATGAGATTCACCCATTACCTCTTTCTTTGCCACTACTACAATAATTTGTGCATCACCAATAGTGGTTTCAACATTGTGTTCATCTTCTTCCTTACCTTCTAAAAGATAATTTCTAGTTACAATTCCTTCATCCTTTGCACTCACATTAACATAATCAAAAGATTCATCTTTCCCATCCTTTTCTTTCTTTATTGTTCCAACATCATATTCATCTACATAAAATTCTACACTTTCTTTGGCTGCATATAATTCTTCGATCTTCCTTATCTCATCTCTGAATAGGAGATCTTCTCCTTCCTCACCAATTACCTCATCATACTTTGGACACTCAATATCTATCATATCAACTTCTAATGCAACCTCTTCCCTTGCACATACAACCTCCTCATTATCCACAATTATTCCTTGAAAAAGACATGTCTCAACTTCAGGCTCATCATTTTTTTCATACTCATCCTCTTCTTCTTCTTTTATACCACATGCATGGCACTCTATTGCATCTTCTTTCTTACCTACAATCAAAATATCATTAGAAGGATAATCAAAATTACCATCAAATCTTCTATTTTCTTGTTTCCTCCTTTCAAACTCCACTTCTATTTCTTTCACTTATTGTTGAAACTCTATTATTCTAGATCTTAATTATTCTTGTTGTCTCTCCCTTATTTTCTCAAGTTTAGGAATCCTTGGAATCCATCTTTAGATGAATTTTTTTTCTTCTTCCAATTTTCCATTCTTAAGACCTCACAAATCCTTAACACAAATATTCAAATCTTCAAGTTCTTCACATGTAAAATGTCTCTCAGTCGATGATCTATTTACAAATATTCAACACTTTTAGGTTCTGTTGCAAACTACCTCACAATCGGCGATCTGCTCACAACCATAGGAACCACTGCTCCTCAAATCTTCTAAGTAGTTTCTCTTGCAACTTGCACATACATCTGCAAGAAAAGTAAATCCATACACATACCAATCCTCAGGTCCTAGTGCAAACTGCCTCACATTCGACGCTCTGCCTACACACTCAGGAACACTAGCTCTGATACGAGATGATAAAACCAAAATTCACAACATATGAATTAAAATTATTATTAAAAAATACACATAAAACTCAAACTAATTCTAAAAATTATTCTTTATTTCTCATTCCATTCTTCTAAAACTGAAAAAAACATCTCTTTAAGTACAAATCTAAAAAACACCCTTTTTGGAATTTTTTAACAAATCAAAAAATTACCTTTTTTTGGCAATTTTTAGCAAAATCTGAAAATTACCTTTTTTGGCAGTTTTTAATAGTTTTCTTAACTTGCCTCTTTTTTGGTAATTTTTCATGCTTTAACAACTTTTTTTTTTAACTTGCCTTTTTTTGGTAATTTTGCATGCTTATCTATATGAAAGTTGTCAATTATTTGAAACTAATTAAACTGACACTAATTGTGAAATACTAATTTAATTACATAGAAAAATTTCAAATTAAATTAAATAATAAATTGAACAAATTGCTCAATTGGACTCCGAGGCCAAAAATTATGACATCCAAGAGTTCCTAGATCACAAAAGGGAAAAATTGAGGAACCCTTTTGTTTTTGTTGTCACCTCCTATTTATAGCTGAAAAGGGAGAAAATCGTCGCCAACGTTTGAAAAGTAAAAACTACTAGATGTTGGCCTTTGATAGCTAACGATCCGATCACAAATTTAATTAGGTCGCATAAATATTTACTCATCAATTCCCAACTACCTCATTTATGTCTCTTAGATATTTAACAGAGATTTCTCTTCATAAACACTCAGATCCTAGAAAACAACCTAGCAAAATCTAGTTGTCCAATCTCATGAGTTGGCGACACCGACTCAAAACTTTCAGCCTAAAAACAAGGTAGACCCAACATGCTTTGAAAAACTCTAGAAAGACACTTTCTTTAAATGTGAAAACTATTCAAAATGATGAGATTACGTGTCGTGCAGGCGAAGAGTGTTAGAGTTATGAAGATAGCCTCTAGGGGAAACTCTTGCTGAGCTAACACATCTCATCGCTTCACTCTCAAAAGGAATTTAATAGAAAAAATATGCACAACCACCAAGTGGTGGATTGCATGCCTTTCAGAACCACCTTTACTTTGATGCACGGATCATCCCAAAGCCAAAAAAGTATAAAAGACAAAAATTAAAAAAGACTAAGGAAAAAAAGTTCACAGTTCTAGTGACTCACATGGGGCCTTCACTTGTAGAGGCATGAACCTAGAGCTCTCGAGGTTCCTATAATTTGAGGAAGGTAGAATTTTGCACCTTCCAATCCATATTGGTGGGCTAGATGAGAGTGCGAAGGATCGTTTATTCTTGATCTTACTCACAGACTTCCTTAAAATAAATGTCTCCCTATCTTGTAGAAACAACTCCAAAGTGATAATAGAGATGAGAAAGGGGAAATATCTTGTGCTTGATTTCATCAACTATGGGAATGTGGCTTAACCTAAGAGCTCTGTCGAAGTTCAAACCTTTGGTTTGATTGCATCTGTAATCTGCTGAATTGTTAGCACATCTCCATCTGGTGATACAAGAGGAGGCATCCTAAAACTAAGCAGAATATTGAAATCCTTTTTAATTTTGTGAAACCTTTTGATTAACACTACTTGTATTTCTTTTCTCTTTGCTACAACTTTGTGGTAGTTGATGAACTCACTCGCTTTACTTGAGGTAAGCCTCCGATCTATAATCCATACACTTTTTAGGGCCTCATCAGTAGACAAGCACAATTTGTAAATTAGATTTTGTGATTCTACGACTCGGGGAGCATATATCTGTAAAATTTGGCTAGGCAGTAGGCCATCCTTCTCATTTAACTCTCGAGCATCCCTTAAAAAATATAGTGTTGGCATGAGAATGGCAACTACAACTATGATCCATTCCTAGTGTGTGGATATCAACTTCTTCAATATTGGAAGGGTCCCAGATCCTTGTGCAATAGTTAACTCCTGATGGAACTGAAGCTCTCTAGCTTTTGCATTTTCTTCCATTTGATTCTTCTCTTGGAAGTTATTTTTCAATTCATATCTTAACCTTCTGATCTCTTGGTCGCAAGCTTGCAGAGTGCACATGACCTCTTGTTTCTCTTGCATTATCCATTTTGCCTCCACTTGAGCTTTTTGTAGATTTTTGGAAGCCTCAGATTGAATATCATCCAACTCTCTTTATGTCTGCCTGAGTACCTTGGTACTCTAGGTTTTTTTGGTGCTCAATAGCAAGCTCAATTTTTAAAATTTCAGTTTCAACATATAGTTGAACATGTTTACCTTGGGCCTCCTCAAGAAAATTTTCTCCTTCTCTCTGTTGATTCTCTATTTGTCTTATGCGAGCTATCTCAAAATCTCTAGCATTGATTTACATCTGCACTCTACTCACTGTTTCCGTTACATTTATTAACTCTAACTCACACTTCTTCAAATTTCTATGCATCCTTTCATAATTAGTATACACCACCTTCTGGGTGGCCTTGGCTAGGACCACTTTTTTGTGTGGTTTAGTTTTGTTCAAATCCAAACCCATGGCTTTGATGTCATAATCCTCCATCTTAATTTGTCCCTCGGGCTTGTACAAAATCTACCTTGTGGTAGTGATTAGAAGAGAATTCTTCTCTTCATTGAAGAAAGCTTCAATCTTCTTGGTAGTTGGTTGCATGACATTTTTTAGCTATCTTTTATGTTTTTTGGCTTGTTGGGTGTGTTTGGTTGCATCGAAATGATCTTGGAGAATCTAAGGGGTATGAATGCTTTGTGCAACAATAGAAGCACCTAGAGGGAGACCAGAAAGGGTGAAAAAAGGAGAAACCCTAGATATACGGGCATGTGAGGAGGCAAATGGGAGTAAAATCAAGGAAAATGGTGGGATACTAAATTGAGATTAGGCAAGGGGAAAAATAGGTGGGGTGAAAAGGGAAATAGGTAGAAGTACATATGTTTTCCCAAAAGCAAATGGACCTGGAGTGACAGGAAACATGGATGTTCCAACTCCCTCAATGGGTTCCCTTGATAGGGTGATCAAAGAATCAATAGCGACCAAGGTGGATGTTGCTCATTCAACGAGTGAGGTTATTTCACAAGGCTCATTATTTTAATTGGCTGGGGGTTCATTAATGACCAAAAGATCAGGATCTGTAGATGGAGGATTCTGTCTGATAGATAGGGGTGGAGGATTAACTAGAGATGTAGAGGAAAAAATAAGAGAGGGAGAAGAACTTACTTGGACTACAATGGTCAAAACACCTTGTAAAGCAGACTCCACTTCTTCTTCTCCTCTTGATGATACACCAAGCTCACCCATATCCTAGACTCACCTGCTCTTTGCATGACCCAAACTAGTATGCTTTGATCCTTTGGTAGTCGATCCCACCAAAAGTTGGCCTTCTATAACCATAGTGGACCTTCCTAGTGACTGATAGGTTATTTTCCCTTTACTTCATGGACTAACGGAGGTCATGAATTGTGAGTCCTTTTGTCTCGATCCTTTTCTTTTGTCTGATTCTTAGGGTTGGGAAGCATAATGTGAAATTTCATCCTATTCAATCTCGTGACTTGTCTCTGGATTTCTATTGTCAGTATCAGCCTTTGTGTCATAAATCTCATTGAACCTTTCATCACGTGGCTGGAATTCATTGAATAGGGCATGGGGGAACCTCATCTCATGTCCAAACCTCTAGAAAAATTCCTTCTTCCTTTCAGACCATCCATGACACTTCAATTGTGTGCTAAGGGCTTTACCCATTAGGAGATTCCTCTGATACTCTACCTTTACTATATAGAAATTCAGTGATGTTGGTCATTTGGATGGTATGTGGGACAATTCAATGTGTACTTCCAACCTTTTGAAAGTTGAATTTCTTCATGACTCAAAATACTCCCGACTCTAATTTTCAAAATTTGGAGATGCCTTGTTGGATTAGAGTCCCACATGTCACAAATTAAAACAAAGCCTAAGACTGCCATTTTTTTGGTGAGCTCACCTTTCACCTTCTTCTTTGTCAGTGTTACATGACTATTGGAAATGTTAAGGGGAATTGGGTATATCTTTGTATTTTTCCTTCTGGTACCATAGGTATTATTGGTGAGAGTCACTTGGTGACATCCCCCAAAAGAAAAAACTCTATCGATTACAAATTTGGGGAGTCTAAAATTTTCCCCAACAAAACCATAGAATTTGATAAATGTAAAATCCTCACCCAGAAAGTAATCCATTGCAAGACCTCGAGAGAGAAATGACCAATAGGGTGTGGGCGAAAATATTGATGTACTAGCCTCATGAAATAATCAATAAACCAGTAGTAATCCCATGTCCTTGAAAGGACATGATTCCATACATAAATTGGCTGATTGAAACCCTTAACATTGAATCTAAACGGAGACAGAGTCCCCTCCAAAAATTCAAAATTTTGATGCAAAATCAAGTGAACTAGGAAAGAAGAATACCAATTTATACTCAGTATCATAAGTCCTCAACTAGTCTAGCATGCCTTCGGCTACTGCATCAGCGAAGTCATAATATTTCTCAACTTGGTCCATTTTAAGCATAAGATTGAGGCCCATATAGAAGGGATGGACCTCTTCATCATCATCAAGGTCATAAATTTAGGCCAACATCGAGAAAACAAACTGTGTGTCCTTGAATTTTCTGTGGGCTAGGAAAATAAAAATGATCTCTGTCTAGTCTTTCCTTTGTTTCATCCTCATAAAAGTTTCCCCTCCTGGGTGATGCATCCCATAAACCTTCCATTTCTTCTTCATCAAAATTTTTGGTGCCCCAAGTTGTAGGGATAAACAACATATCCTATATGGCCATTGCAAAAATTGTATCCTTGATTTTTTTGTTGGTAATGACTCATGTCTCCTTGTTGAATCTCTTGGCACATGCATCTACCAGCTTGGGGTATGGATGCATGATGGGTAACATGAACTATGGAAAACCAAAATTTCAGAGCTGAGAGGAAAAAAAATTAGATGACATATGTTGATTCATTCTTTGGAATGCGCCCTCCCTAAGGTTTTTAGGGTTAGTCACCAAATTTGGGTTGAAAACTTTATCAGCGAAATCCAACACTACCTCTTTTTTTATATGATTATTTGCTTGCACTAACCTAGTGTAATCAAAATATCGTTCTTTTGGTACTGGGGAATTGGAAAATGAATTCCTCCCAAAGCTATCAGCATAACCTGTCCTATTAGATGAGGCTCCAATCTTTTTACTAGATGTCGATGCTTCTGCCATGGTTGTATCAAAAATTTGCAGAGAGCTTCTTCAATGAGAGGGCCACTTGCTTTTGGCTACTTAGGAAAAATATGCATTTGGGTAAACTTAATTCGTTAGCACGTACATGTTGTTAAGGCTCTATTGTTACCGCTGGTCCACTAAATTTTTCCACTGAGGGAATACGAGTGAATTTGACATCTGTATCCCTTGGGAATGCCAAAAACATTGCGAGAATAGAATTAGTACATTCTCCCCATTACCTATTTTCGCAAATAAGATCATTGCCTCATAGAGAATTCCTTTAGCTATGACAAATGTGCTTAAGTAATGTAGGGTACCTTTGAAAAGATGTTCCCATTTAATTTTTTAGAACTTAACACGTTAATCTATTTCTTTCACATAACCAAGCTAGTTGGTTCTTGTGATGGAAAAGGACACATGTCAATGATTAGCCTATGTGAACATTTACTCCCAATGCCAAAATTTAATTTTTAGGACCTTATTTAAGATTTTCCATATGATTTATCTTTTTTCCTTTGGTTGCCTTGGTATTTCCTTTATTGTCATCTAACCAAAAATAGACTTCCCATTGGTTGGGTTCACTAACACATCCTTTATATAAATAGTTATACCACCTTATTACAATATTCATTCAAAAAAATATCTTTTTAAGTTTAGCAAGCTTTTCTTTCTATAATTTATGCTTTGTCATAATTTCAGCTGGCCTGGATACTCCTATTCAACTTCTACCACAAAGGCCACAATACACCTTCATGTGGGAGGTCACTTGCAATAGAATTAAGCGTATGTTGAAGAAGTGCGACTACCTTGGTCCCGTTATGTTCAAGTGGGTAGTTGGTCAGGATTACATTGTTGATGAAAACCAATTGAGAAGCAACTACAACATTTTTTCTAGCTTTTTTGCCTCCCCGCTCAACCTAAATTTCATCAAGCCCTTGATAATTGAATTGTGCTACTAGATGTTTGACTCCATATTGCTATAAGGGCTCAAAAAAATTGTGCAAGTGGCCATCCCTGGTGTCGGTATTTTGAGTGCAATGGACATCTATAGGAACATCAAATATGGTATATACGTGCCTTGTTTGTCATTATTTTCTAACTTGTGCACAATGGACCTTAAGGGGCATCACTCATTGTCTCTACCGGCAACCACTTACCTGTTGCGAGAATATGACATGGAACGTGTTTCAGGGCTTGACTGGAGGTAGCACTTTGTGTTCCTGGTATACAACCGCAATAAGGAGAACAAACCTATGCATTGTGTTGAGCCCACATGTGTTGTGTGTTGCCCCCCCTTCTAGCTTGTCATAGAAGAAGAAGAAGAAAATGAAGAAGAAGAAACCAACTATGAGCAGCTTTCCTATGTAACCATGCTTGGAGGCTTACCTTTTACTATTCTTTGCATGTTGCCTCCATTTTTTTTGTTTTTCTTTGGGACTCTTTTTAGGTTTTCTCAAGAGGGAATTATGTTTAAAATTGAGCCTTGGGCCATGTTACACAATAAATTTTTGATGTATATAATATAATGCAATACTTTTCTACTTCCTTGGTGCTTTTCTCATGGATTATTCTAAAAATTAAAATGTATTTACAAAAAAAATTACATGAAAATTTTTCTTTAAAGAACTTGCACATTAATGGAACAATTTTAGATAAATACCATTCACCTAGTATATCCAAAGAATTACCCTCCATATCTTCAAGATCATATTCATTATTTTCTTTGCATGCACTGATACATAAAAGTCATTTCCATAGTTCTCCAAAATTTGTATGTTGACCTAGTTTCTTAGTGTGCTTGTTGTACTTTAGTACTGGGCTCCCCTCCCTGAAATATCGGTTGTAGGTCTTTTTTTCAAACCATCTCTTTATCATTTATTAGTGGCCAATCATGGCCCCATAAGCCTTCTCTCTATCTTCCTCAAGTTTGAGGAGTCTGCCAACCTTACCTCCATTATGTCACTTCCTTCAATTACCTAGGCCTTTAGTAGTTACAAGGTAGGGATCTGTATGGAAAAAGGGTAGAACTACCTCTTTTCTGTATACTAATTCATAAGGAGATGCCTTCAGGACTTTCTTGGGCATAATCTGGTTTTCCCACAGAGCATCGCATAGTTGTTTGTGCCAATCCCTTTTTTACTCTGGCCCGATGCATTTAATTAACCTAATTAGGTTTTTGTTGGTCGACTTTGCTAACCCATTTCCTTACAAGTAAAAGTTTGATGAATTTTTGAGGTAGACCCCATGTTTGATAGAAAAATCCAAAATCCCCAAACCTATAAAATCTCATGCATTGTTGGATATTATTTTTTTTGGTGAACCAAATCTGGCTACTACCTCTTCAAGGAAATTGGTGATCTCGCCTTCTGTAGCATTTTTTAGGGCAACGACTTCCATCCACCTTATGAAATAGTCGTTCGCCGTAAGGATCAACTTATGGCTAGGACTAGAAATATGATTTATCATCCAAAAAAAATCCAAACCCCATTGAGAAAAAATTTCCTCAGTTAAAATTGGGCTCAAAGGCAAGGCATAATTCTTTCTTTTGCCAACAAAATATTGGCACTGAATACAATTTAACACCAAATGGTGTTCTTCAAAAAACATGGAGGGCCAATAATATCCTATTCGCATTATCTTTAGGGTGGTCACCTTGGTGGAGAAATATCCAACCTCAGGACTACAATGGAATTCATTAAGAACTCTATCCATCTCTAGCTTATTCAAGAATCAAAGCAGGACACCATCATAATTCCTTTTAAATGAGACACCTTCAATTAATACATACCTAGTGCCTTGGAGTCGGTACTATCACCTTTTTTGGGATGGAAGGTTGGTCAAATACTGCTCCTTTTGCATATACTTTTCTTGATCCATCACTCAAGACTCGTCGAACTTGAAGTGATTTGCATAAACATGGTTGGTCTCCTTCTCAGTTATGGAACTTGATTCCTATGCTAGATATTCGCATAGAAATCTTCCCCGAACCTGCTTGGTTGGTCTAATATCATATTCAAACGATAGGATCTTGGTGATCTAGTTTTCCCTCTTCTTTGTTATCTCACCTTTGATGATATATTATTGCACACTAGGATGTGCAATGAGGATGGCGATTCTATTGGCTGACACCAAGTGTCAAAATGTTTTTAGGATTTTAACAATGGAAAAAAATTTCTTTTTGACAAATTTATACTTGGTTTCATACCCCTTAAGATTTCTTGAGTGAAATGTGATAGGATTCTCTCTATTATTCCCTTCGTCCTACTGAGTGAGTAAAACAATTGTGCTATACTAGGCATTGTATACATAGAGTAGAAAATCTTTGGAAAAATTTGGGTTAGCCAACATAGGAGTAGTAGAGATAGCTACCATTATCTACTCGAAAGTTTTTTTGCCCTTGGTGGTCCATTTGAACATTAGGTTCTTCTTGAGCATCAACGTGATAGGTCTTGTGATGCCTACAAAGTCTTAAATGAACCTACTGACAAATTTGATATTTCCTAGAAAATACTGTAGCCTTTTCTGATTCACTAGTAGGGGTAACTCCATTATAGATGTCACCCTTTTGGGGTTTATTTCTATTCCCTCCTTTGATATTAAAAAACTAAGTAATTTACCTTGGGGTACTCTGAAAACATAATTTTCAGGATTTAAGGAAATCTCAAACCATTGAAACTTCTCAAAAACCTTTTCTAGATGATCTAGATGATCATATTTTTACTTTAAAAAGACCGTTAGGTCATCCAGATATATTAAAATGATTTGATTGATCAATCCTCTAAAATAAATATCCATTGCTTGCTAAAAATTTGCACCATAATTTGAAAGTTCGAAGGGAATATCTGTATATGCGAACATTCCCCAATTTTTGGTAAATTTCATTTTATGTTGGTCACCTTCCTTTACATATACTTGGTTATAGCCCGAAAATCTATCGAGCAATGAAAACATCTCTGATCTAGCTACAGTCTGTAGAATCTACTCCATTGATGGCAAAGGGTAGTGGTCTTTGAGTGACACTTTATTTAAATCTCTTAAATCAACACAGATTCGGATATTAACATTCATTTTCCGAACCATTATTAGATTAGACACACAGGTGTAATTCTTAATTGGATAAACAATTCTTGATTCAATTAGTTTGGTCAAATCTTGTGCCATCAATGCTTTGACCTTCAGATTGACTAGTATTTTTTTTGTTGGATGGGCTTTGATCCTTCATATAGGTCAATGTTATGTTGAATTATGCCTAGATCATACCCTCTAAGATCATCATAAGTCCAGGCTATGACCGTGTCGTATCTAGAACATAGATCCTTTAATCTTTGTTTATCCTTCCGTGGAACATCCCTTCTAACTTTTAACTTTTTGTTGCTTCTGAAATCAAGTTCTTCATAATCTCTCATATCTGTAGTGAACCTCTAGGAATCTTATTGCCTTCCAACTAGATAACCTACTCTTCGAGAGATTCTTCTTTTGGCTGTGAATAGTCGGAAACTCCTTCCAATTTTTTCTAAAAAGGAGGCCATCTGAATATCATCCTCAAACACTTGCTAGTTTTGATCATTGTCAGGCATTATTGGTCAGATGATGATTTGTATTGCATTTTGTTTTGTTGTTGAATCGAGAACCAGTTCAAATTGTGAACCAATTGAAGCAATCTGATCAATGACATTGTTTTGAGATTAGGGAATGAATTGGATATTAAAAGCATAAAATATCTCAATCAAATCCCATATCTATTTTCTATATTGACTTCATTCTTATATTCTTCACTGCCACTTGTTCTTCACTACCACTTGCCCATAGAGTTGGCTCATGACCAACTTTGAATCTTTGAATTTTGCATCCTCTTTACGCCCATTTGATCTATAAGAATTAGACCATGGACCAAGGCTTCATATTTTGTTTCATTGTTCGAGCATGAAAACTTGAAATGATAAGCCTTGAGGGTCTCTGATCCTATCGGGGACACTATTTGGACACCTTCTCTAGAGTTGGCTTTATAGTTGGCACCATCAAAATATAGGGTCCATAGGTGGTTGTCATTCAGATCATCATATTCCTCCCGATCCTTTATCAATTTTTTGAAGACCTGATCGTCATCAAAGATCACATAGGTGCCTAGTCTAGTGGCATGATTTTTTTTGAATGGGTCAAAGTCGATGAATTTTTTGAGGAGGACCTCCTCTTTGGGAGTCCGATCACTCGTGTCTTCCTCATCTTCCAAAATCTCTACACAATATCCCTCCTCTTTTGTAAAGGAGGTATGTGCTTCAGAAAATAGGACTTCATTATCTGCTATGTGTTCAGGATCCAAAGATTTAGACAAGATTTTCATCTTCACCCCATGCTTGGTCCTCAATATTAAGTGAGCTCAATCAAGAGCCAAGTATCTGCCAATATTTGCAGTGAAATATCTTAAAAGACACATCTTTAAGATTGGGGGAATGACTATCACCACTAATTCTTGCATAACCATTTGAATTGGATATGAGAAGAGGCTTAAGGATAGATCTTCTATGTGATCATCGGTCAAAACCTTCTTCTCGTCTAGTTGCATGATTCCTCTCTTAAGGGGATCATACTTAAGCCTCAATTCATCTGCCAGTTTCTTTAGCATGACCATTGTACTAGCTCCTAAATCAATCATGTTTCTATGCAAAAGTTTATCTCCCATAATAAGCATTAAAAATAAAGGCGTGGGCTTTGGCTTGCTTACCTTTTTCTCTTTTGAATTGTCTATGTCATTCACATAAGTTGTGGGCTTTGAAGATTCAGGGTTTGATGTGGGTTCTTTATCTTTATCTTGATCACATGACAGAGTCACATCCTTCTACGATACTTGTTCTTCCTTCTTTAATTCTTCCCAAAACAACGTTATTTGTTCAAGAATGGATATAACATCCCATAAGGATACGTTAGTAGGTTCCTTATTCAATTGTTCCACCACATAGAGCATTCCAACTGGATGGAACTTGGGCTTAAACAGTGGTATCTCTCTCGTCTTGGGATGAAATTGATCCATCATGTTCGGACTCAACACCTTATACAAATCCTTCATTGGAAATAATGGAATTCATGGCTACTAAGTAGGTTGGTCAGTCACCTGCAGAGCCTTCTTTTCTTGCAGTTGCAGTTGTCATAACTAAGGTCACAACAGATCCTATTGTATGTATTCTCTCGTGAGCCTTTTTTTGGATCTCCTGTTGTAGTCTGAATGCACTTATGGAGAACTATTAGTCAAAGATTCATTTTCAAATACTACATATTCTTCCTCCCATCCATGAAAATAGCACCTGGTCTGGAATGATATCCAGTTCTTTCTCTAAGGACATCCCTTGCATTTCTGTTCTAATGCGTGCATTTTTCATTTCATGGGACTTACATTCTTCATCATTCAGGAGTGTGCCTTTGCTTCTTTTTTCCACTATCATCTCTTATATATTTCCCCTTAGATAATTTTGAGGCATGTGGCTATTGCTGCATGGGAAGCACCATACATTCTCATCTTTCGCCAATTTTTTTTGGCCTAGGATAAACTCTTTACTATAGTTGTCTTTGAATGTTTGCAATGACATAATGATTAGGACTATCTTGTTTGCAGATGCCATTTTTTGAGCTCCTCCTCTTGAGGGACCTTGATATGTGTTTTTTTGATAGGATGGCCTTCCTCCCTAATAGGTGAGAGTGGCTTTCTTTGGAGGTGCTACTTGTTTCCACTTGATATAAACTAACTCGTTAGCAAAATATCACATTAGACTCTTCATATCATTGATGTTCATTGCTAAAGAGGAAGAGCCTGATGTGCTTGGTTGTGTCATAGGAAACACATACATGAATTATGGTGTGGAAAAAGTCATCACTTGTGTGTCATAAGTTCTTGGAGTAGCTTCTTCTTGAGGACCATTAGAGATTTCCATGAATATGGTCATTGGAGGTCATGCTAGAAGATTTCCAATGTTGATCAAACCGTTCTCCATGCGCACAACCAACACATATGCATAAGGTAGGATATCTCCTCCCATAGAAGTTATCATGATTGTGATCTTTGAATTAAAATCCTTTAGGTAGAAAATAAATTCCATTAGAGTTGAGCATCAGGCAGTCATAGGGATTCTTTTCCAAGATTAGTGAAACTTTATGTTGAAGTTGCTCATGGCTTCTTGTAGGGATCCTTTGATTGTGACTAGTTGGTGTAGTTATGATGAGCGATCTCCCTTCTCTGAGAAGTGCTTGAACAACCTTTCTCTAAGCTAATCCTAGGATAAGATAGAAACAAAAGAAAAATATTGATACCAATCTTGAGCTTTTCCTTCAAAGGAGGTGGCCAACAACCTAAGAGCTATATTCTTGTTTTCTATGTTATGCACTCTACATATCTGTACTATATCTTGAAGGTGTTTGGAGGGGGTTTTGCAGTCTTCTCTGGAAAAAAAATCAATTGCCTTGAGGGAATTAGTGGATAAGGTAGGCCACACATGTTGGGGAGTAGGTGGTTGTAGGGAACTACCACTATCCTAGCTTACAAAATTTATAGGAGAAGGGGTAGGTACATGAGCCATGGAGAATAGATTCCTATGAATTTGGTATAGTGGTATTCTTATTTGGAAAATTAGCCTCCAGGCAGGGTAGATAAGGCTCTATATTTTGGGCTCTTACTTCTCTCTTTATCACTCCTTATAGGTGATACATAACCTATAAGTCTTCCTCTCTTAGGTATCGAAGTGAGTAACTGGGAGCATTGGAAATGGCCTCTTAAGGATGATCTTGTTTGGACTCTGGGCATGAAATTTCCATTTTCTTTCCTTGGCCTGATTTATAAAATATTTTTGACTTCTAATCAAGCATTCAAAAAATTACGTGTCCCACTAGGCATGCTAGAAAAATAACTATTGATCATCAAAGCTTGCGCCTCACCGACAACCTTATGGGAAATTCAATGAGTGAGATACCAATTTGTGCCTCACTAAATACCTCTAGGATTGTTATAGAATGTTGACTCTTCCTTGAGTTTTGGAAAAGGGGTAGAAGAAAATATAAATATAAAACATATAAAATGGCAATGCACAAAAACTTTTATAAAATTTCAAAACATAAATTCTCTTCTATGAATGATATATTGCACATAGAATACCACAATCCTTAATTATTGGGAAGAGAATGAGCAAGAAAGGCTAAATACAAGCATAGTGCAGTCTTTAAAATCTCCCTGTGGGAAGTGTTCATTAAGGTTCGATCAAGCATGAAAATTCTAAAAGTTAATAGAAAAACATTTAGAAAGATGCATAAACCCTTCCTCTTAATACAACATAATATTAATAATATTAACCCTTAAATAAAATAGAGAATTTCAAGAACACAATCAAATTCCTACAAGCTTTACTTTATCATATAAACCTACAACATGAATATCAACTAATCAAACTATGCGAGTCAAGCTTGACACAATATTCTATTCTGAAAAAATAATAAAAAAGGACATTTGACAGAGGACATATCATGCATAGTTTCAAAATTTCTTCCAAAAATATTATACTTAAATATCAAATGAACTTTAAACAAAAGGTTAGATGACAATCCGACAATAGTTTGAGTTAACATGCTAGAGAGAAGCAATGTTCTATGAACTTCTAATGAAATTAATTGTATAACTAAGGAAAACTAAAAAAAAAATTTCCAAAAGTGAAAATTTGAGGAACCCTTTCTTTCTATTTTCTCCTCCTATTTATAGCTAAAAAGGGATAAAATCACTACCAATGTCCAAGAAGTAAAAAATACCAAATTACGACCTTTGATAGCTCACGACCCGATCGTAGATTTTATTTGGTCATAGAAATATTTTCTCATAAATTCCCTACTACCTCATTTATGTCTCTTAAATATTTTACAAATATTTCCCTTTGTAAACAATTTGATCCTAGAAAATAGGCTGGCAAAATCTGGTTGACCAATCTCATGAGTTGATGGTGTCGACTCAAAACTTTTAGCTTGAAAACAAGTAAGACCCAACATGCTTCAACAAAATCCAAAATAATGCTTTCTTTAAAAGCGGAAACTTTTTGAAATGATGGCATGATGTGTCGAGTAGGTAGATATCTTTATAGTTATGAAGATAGCATGTAGGGGAATCTCCCACTGAGTTGCCACGTGTCATTGCTTCGCTCTTGAAAGGAAGTCAATAGACAAAATTTGTGTAGCCACCACATGGAACATTGTGTGCCTTTCAAAACCACCATTTCTTTTATGTGTAGATCATCCCAAAGCCAAAAAATTATAAAAGTCAAAAATCAAAAAAGACTAAGGAAAAATTTGCTTCATAGGAGAAAAAACTATGTTTAATTAAACAAAAAAAATACATAATTGTAGTGTCAAAAAATGGGTCCTTTGACATTTTCACAATCGTTTGGGTCCTCCCTGCATATTTTTTCTTAATTTTGACATTCACATTAGGTTTTGGGCCCTTCTAAACAAATTGATTTAAAGTGTAGCTTGCAAAGGTGTTGTAAAGTGTTGTAACACACTTTAACACTTTTCTAGGGTTTTATCAATTAACTAAGCATAATAAACATGCTTTCAATCATAATTCACCTTAATCTAGCCTTATTTGGAGTGTTGTAAAATTTTATCACACTTTCACATTCCTCTAGGGTTGTCATTAATAATTGGAATATCTCATGCTTTAATTGGCCCTAGTTTTCATCCACAAGCCTCATTTATTGCATTTTTTCAAGGATAATCCTCACACCAATCATTGACCAATCATAATTCAGGTGTTCCTGGCTTGTGTGGTATATATTTAGTATCTGGGACTCATTCACCACCTTGGGCTAATGAGTCCCACCTAGGTCATTTTGGCTTTCATGCAGGTTTCACACATTTCTAGACACTATTCATTTTTGGTCCCATACATTATGTGTGATGGGACTCATTCACCACCTTGGGTGAATGAGTTTTGTGTGACCAAAATTAAAATTTAAATCCAATTTCTAGGAGGATTTTATTCTCCTAGATCTAATGTCATCTTTTAGTGTTGTAATTTCGTGAATTCTTCCATAATTGAGTATAAATACAAGGTTCTTTCACTCATTTTCATCTAAGACTTTTGTGAGATCGTCCTTATAGAAAATTGAGTTCACAGGAGCATTTGAGGAAGAGAATTTAAAACATTCAAGGGAATATTATCAAGAATTCAAGAGAATTCTTCAAGCATCAATCATCATGTCAGGGCTTGCATTCTTCATGTTTGTTATCATGCTAACAATTGTGGTTTAGATTTAATGATTCAATAAAGAATTATATTCAAGATCTACCAACATCAATCAAGACTCAAGGACCACATAATTGCAACACCATATTGCTAGGGTTTGGTGAGTTGCAACATTATCTTTTGTTCATTCATCATTCTCCCTTCACATTTTATTTCATTTCAAGGTTTAATTACCAAGATGAGGTTTAACCAAGGAAAACCCCTATTCTCTAACCTCCACAACATTTTTCCCTCTTCTTGTGTTTGATTTATAGGTCTAGGTTGAAGATTTGTCAAGGAGAAAAGTTGGAGATTTTTTTTTCAAGTCTCTAAAGTTGTCAAAGTTGATATTCAACCTTGGATAATCTTTGAGAAGACTTACAAGTGGTATATTGCAAATTTAGATCCAGAAACCAATCAAAAAGAGCAGAACAACTCGAGAGACACAAAATCTAGTTCAAAACTTCTAGAAAAGAAGAAGTGGACTAATTCACCACTATTGGTGAATGAGTCCAACTGTACACCCCTGATATAGGTTTTTGTAGATTTGGATACCCTTTTGGCTTAAACCTCTTTCTGCACATTTTCTCAAAAACTGGACTAATTCACCTAGCTTGGTGAATGAGTCCTAGTCAACATAAACACTAGATTTTTTAAAGATCTAGACCTTTATTTTTTCCTTATTTAGTCTTCAAGGTGCACACTTTCAATCTCATAGATTTTTATTACATTTTGTTCATCTTTCTAGGTCATTTTGCATGTCACACTATGTTTTCCAACATTTTATTTTCTAAGTTTGCACTTGGTGGTGAACCCCTCATTTGACATCATTCAATCCCTTAGAACATTCCATTTGTCAGATTTCAATCTCCTTTGTATTGAAATCTCAAGGGCTTGTTCTTGAGTGAAGAGGGCAATAAAATAGGCCTATTTCCTTTTAGGTGCAAAACCCTAGAAGCGATAGAAGCATTACAATATTCACCTTTTCATTTTGGCGAACCTACATTTAGAGCATCATAAATTTTATTTGGAGTGAATTTACATCCTATATTTATCTTGCATTATTCCACTTAAATTCATTGAAAATCAGTAAAATTCCACATTTGCATCTCAAATCTACATCAAAAAACATAAAAAGCGTAAAATCCAACTCAATTTTTGTGAAAATTTTCAAAAAAAATTATACTCATTTGCCACCTTGGGTGAATAATTCCCATTGCATATTTTACACTGCATTTTCTAACATTTACAATTCAGTTTCTGAGTTTTTGTTTGTTGCTATTACCCTTCTATTTCAGTTTACAAACTTCCTATTTCATTTAATTTAGAGCATTTAGTTTACATTCATTATCGTGTGCATTGCTTAAAAATCAAATTTATATTTAAAATATTTTTTCATAGTTTAGAATCTAAAATTTGCATCATGGATATGTGTTTTAGCAAGTTTTGGATGTAATTAAAATCCTTAGTGGATGTTTCAAGTTGTGCTTTTGGAAATGACCCTAATGAAATTGAAGTCGCTCATTCTCACTCAACTCCTAATGCATGTCCTCCTTGTGATGTTGACATCATTGGAGAAGATGATGAAAACATGAATAGATTCTTAAACAATTGTCTTAATAACCTTGAATCTAATGCATACTTCTACCCATCCATGAACCAACTGAATCCCCATGTCATACCACCTCTTGAAATGTTTGGATACTTACATCGTGAAACAAAAACTGAACATAAGTTCCTTAAAACAGGTGAACCTAGTTCCTCTAGGGAAGAAAACACTCAACAATTTTATGATAACAAGGTAACAAACACTCCCATCAATCTTCAAGAAACATATGGAAAAGGCTTAAAAAACTACTGAAAAAAAGGATGTGATACAAGAAATGAACATGAAATTCATCAACTTCTAGAGAAAATACCAATTTATGAAAATACAAAGGGGATAGGATATCAAGACCCCCCTCATAGAAAACACGGTCCTAAAGAATATCTTAGGTTTCATAGTGATGGTATGGTTATCTTAGATCATCTTCTTGATATGAATTTTCTTCTTCATAAATAAAACCCAATAATTCATAACAATGACAAGGATGATAGGATCTCCCTAGGTCCTATCCCTCAACCTTCAACAAGAGAAGTTGGTGAATTTAGCAAGCGAATAAAGACCTTACAAGTAACAAAAGATACAACCCCCTCGTCCACCACCCGAAAGTGAAAATAAGCTACAATTTATTTTGAACAAATAATTAATAACATTTCCACCTAAGAATAAATTAGTCCTATATCCTAAGGATACAAAGGTCCCACATTGCACATATCATAGAATTATTGGACATAGTACTGATGAGTGTCATGCATTCCAATTAATATTGAAGGACTTTCACTTTGATGGCAATGAATGCCATAATGTGATTTACTAGCCTTATTTCACCCCCTTTGTTATGTAATAGTTGTAGAATATCCTATTCTCACTATTACATGACCTTTTCCATCACATACCTCACCTCATTCTCGTCTCACACTTAGTGGGGGAAAGAAGTTGATAGCCTTGTCCTGGTAATGCATTTTACATTGTCCCTTAGGTTTGTCATTCACCTTCTACTTATAAAAATTGTGATTGGGAGGCAAATGACTTGCTCAAAGGTTGAATCGCATTTTCCTTTCTAGTCTTTTGCATCATTTATTTTTCATTTTTATTTGATTGCATGTGTTTAATGTGATCCCCTGTGATGTTTTGTTTGGTGTCCCTCTCTCTTTTGTGCATTATTCTATATGTACCTACATTCCTCTCTATGTTGTGCATCTCTTTTGGATTTTTTATCTTTTTGTTGTGTTTTCATTTTGGGGATGACACAAGGAATTAAGACATTCATGTCTCCTTCATGTTGAGGGTATGTGCAGGATCATCATGGAAAAAGTAGGCCATTAAGTAGCAAAAAATTGAGAAAAATCATAATTAGGCAGCTTGACGTAAATTTTTGAATAATTTATCTATATTATTTCAAAAATATGTAAGAATAGAATCTGTAGAAAATTGAATGTAGTTTATAAACTAATAGGTTTATTTAAAAACAAAAAAAAAATCTATTTGGTGAAAATTTAAAATTTCAATGCAATAGCACTTAAATTTCAAGGAAAAAATAAGAAGTAGGTGTCTATCTGACCACCCTAACCACAATAAAATGATAATATTTTTTTATAAGATTTTAGATATAAGATTTTTTTATTACAAATTTTTAAAAATATAAAAATTTGTATGTCTGACCACCTTAACTTGATCAAAAAGTCATGAAAATATATATTTTTTCATCCTATAGTATGCAAAGCATAGAATGTGACACATGTTTTGGCTTCAAAAAATGCGATACCATTTGAAAGCTATAGATGTTTTTCAATTAGCCTAACAATTAGGAATTTAGTCGTAATTCAAATAGGAAATTAATAATAATTATTTATTAAATTCAAAGTAAAGAATAATTGATATTGGTGGAAAGATGAGAATATCTTTTAAAAACCCTTTTCATTTCATCAATTTTGGGTTAAAAAAAGGTCATCAACCACATACTCTACACATACCCATCATATCCCCACTTTTTGGCCCATCATGATCCTGCACATACCCTTGAACCAAAAGGATTTATTTTTCTCTTGCCTTTTCATTTAATCTTTTTATTTTTCTTTTGTATTCCTTTTGGGGATGACACAAGGCATCGAAAAATTCATTTCTCCTTCATGTTGACCCAAAACATTGTTGAGAAGTTGTTGAGAAGATTTGACGATGTTGTCATTGATGCGAAAACCTGAGATCCAGAAGGTTGTGCTCCTGATGATATACATAATTGATCTATCCTATCGTATGCTATGATGTTGCATAGTATGGATGTTATCCTTGATCCGGATATGGTAGTACTTATTTTTGGGACATATGTGGAAGACAATTAATGCACAATAATGAAGATTAATCTTTTGAAATTGGTTGTTATGCCTAAAGCTTATTCCTGGTATCCTTGCTATCCAGACATTCATGTAGCATGTTACAAATTTTGTTATGTCTAACTAAATTCCTCTGGTTGGTATTGAAATTGATGATGATCAAGATTTGGTCTTGTTTGTGACGTTCCTATTAGCTCTGGAATATATCTCATGTAATTCAAAGAATGCTGTCTTTTGGTAGTTATGCTAGGTGATGAACCTATCTTATGTATGACCTATTTATGGGTCCCATGGTAATGTGGTAAGAATATCTTTATGTGCGACCCATCCTTTGGGTTCAGTGATATCGTGCCAAGCCTTATTGAATATTTCAAGTTTTTTCTTCAAGCTGACATGTTTTTCTAGGTCAGCTCATTTTTTTCTACAGGTATATATACATGTGTGTGTGTGTAGAACATATTTTTGTATTGATTAAGGAGAGTGGTGTGTGTGAATAGAGAAAAGGGTGTGAAGGATTATGAAACAATAAATCGAGAAGGAAGAAAAAGGAAAGTATCAAGAAGAAGTTTAATATGTATTGCGGAGGTTGTGCAAGGAAGGTGGGTAGAAGATTCTTGACCGAATCAATTGCAGACAGATATTGTGCTCTTAACAAGAACTGACTTCATGCATAAGTAGATAGAGCTTCATCAGTTCATGTTTTGTCTATTTTTTAATAAGATGTTATTGTATTAGTCAGGAAATGAGACCACTAATAGTGAGCCTTACCTGCAGTGAGAATTTTTGTAGTGAGCCCTTGTAAAAATCACCTTAAGCGGTGTCACCTTAACTAGTGCTCTATAATTGAGAATTAACATTGTTCGTAGTTTTTCCCATCTTAGGTTTCCATGAAAATTATTGTGTTCATTGTGCATGATGTAGTTGTGTCTTTTCATGTTCATATGGGTAAGTGCATGGATCTCTGACACAATTTTGGCTCTTAAGATACCACTTTTTTCTTAAATCACCAAAATCTGATTTGCACGAGAAAATGAAGATAGTTATGCTCACAATTTCGAGGTGCATCAAAAACAAAATTTGAATTTCTCTAAGTATAGTTTCTAATATACTATTTAAAAAAAATAAAAATGAATATTAAGGGTCTCAAAAGGGTGGGGGGCAGAACAGGTCCTGTTTTTATCAAAAAAATAGCATAGCGCCTTAGGGCTCCCCCCTTTTTAAGTAATTTTTTTTTAGAATTTCAAAAATCCCAACAATGAGAAATTAGCTAACACCATTATTTTATCCTCATTCTTTTGGATAATTTTTTTAATAAATATATAATAATTTATGAATTTTCAAAGTGGACACATCCTGAAAAAGCTGAAATTTGAGCGTGCTCCCCCCTAATTTTTTTAAAAAATAATCAAAAATTGATTTTTTTTCATCATGTGTAGAATGGAGTCTAGTTTCAAAAATGTAATTTGTTTCATGTTTCGATGAATGAGTAAAAATATATCCTAAAACTAGAACATGTTGGTTTTTGACCAAAAACATAGGCATTTACAATACAAGCCATGGATCAAAACCTTAACTAAATCAAAATGAAAAAAAATTATATATTTAGATAGCTAAGAGAGAGGTTAGCGCTATCATGATTTTTTTAAAAACTTGCATTGAAAGATGTGCAAATGAGGCAAGGACCATGGATGAAAATATGAGGAAATTTGGCACCCTTTCAAAAAATCATGTCTTTTTCATGAAATGGTTGTCCAGACCTTTGGGTCGGATGCCCAATGCAAAATACAACCCATTGGTTTGGTATTTCCCAATGCAACCTATTTCACGCACACCAAATTTTGCGTGCACCAATTGGGTTGCTTTATTTGGCTAGCTCCAAATTTGGTGTTCGTCAAATGTCATTCTTAACTTTTGGAGTGCATTTTTCTAAACTCTTTGATTTTCTCTTTCTCTTTCAGGGAAACTATATACATGAAATAAACATTTTAGTATAAGTTGACACTTACATATGGACATTTACTTTCTTATATTTTAAGTTATATTTAATGTATATACTTACAGTTTGTTTGAGAGTGGTTTCGGATCTATAAGAGGGCATTTGCAGGATCATCATGGAAAAAATAAGCCCTTAAATGGCAATAAAATTCAAAAAAATCAGAGTTAGACAACTTGACGTAAAAAATTGAATAAGTTAACTATATTATTTAAAAAATATGTAAGAATAGAATCTTTTTCAAATTGAATTTATTTTCTAAACTTCTAGGTTTATTTTTATTTTTAAAAAATCTATTTGGTGAAAATTTGAAATTTCAATGCAGTAGTACTTAAATTTCAGGGAAAAAATAATAAGTACATGTCTGTCTGACCATCCTAACCACAATAAAATAATAATATTATTTTATAATATTTTAGATATAAGTAGAAGACTCATGTCCCAATGTGATGCATATTTTTTTTTTAATTTGTTTCCAAGTAAATAATTAATTATGATTTTTTTATTACAGCTTTTATAAAATATATAAACTCGTATGTCTGACCACCTTAACTTGGTCAAAACTTCATGAAATTCATTTCTTTATTTTTTAATCATGTGAACCCCTAAAACTAAGAATGCACAAGAAAAACAAAAATTTCAAGATGTTAGATCAAATGCAAACAAGCATGAGAGATTCCCCATGAAATCCATCTACTAAACTTAAACTAGGAAGAAAATGAAGAACACAACTTAAATAAATGAGTTAATCCTAATTAAGAAAGTAAAATAGTGATCCCATGGGAGAATTGGTGCCAGTTGAATGTTTAAATTTTCCCTTTCCCAACTCCTAAGTTGAAATGTGAATGATTGTAGATTGATCAAATCTCTCCAAAGAGATTTGAGCATAACCTAGCTATGAATTGTGAAAATGATGAATGGTTGAGTGGAAGTGGGAAAAATTAGTTCTCAATGTGAAGAGAGTAACTTTCCATAAAATTATGGATGGATAAATGAAGAGAAAAGCCTCCAATTTATAGATTTGAATTTGGAAGAATGAGCAAGATTTGAGCAATGTGGGAGTAAATTTCAATCCAATGGTTGAATGCCACTTGTCATCATGTGAATGGTTGATGGTTGTGCAAGTTTTGATCAAAGTGCCCATAAATGCATAAATTTGAATTTTGAAATATTGAAATGACAAGGTGGATGGAGAGTCAAATGGAGTTATGACCACTTGGCTCAATACAAAAAGATTTGTAAGATGAAATAAATGCCTTGTTGGAAGTACCCATCCACTTAGATTTTTTGAATTCAAATTGAGGGAATATTCCCTTTTGATGCCATGTGAGGGAAAATAGAGATTTAATAAATGAATTTAATCTATTTTCATGTGCAAGTTGCATTCTCTAGAGGATTTTAGTGAGAGGGATTAACTTAATCAAGATTTTGATTAATTTAATGAAGGATTAGATGATTTGACAATTTTGACTCAAATAGATGAATTAATTTAAATCAGAATTGAGAGGAAATGATTAATTAAATAAATGATTTTGATTTATTTAAATAAGGAGGAATATATTAGATTAAATCAAATATGGATTAATTTATTTAAATTAATAAGAGGACTTTATAGATTTTAATCAAATAAAATGATTTATTTAATTAAACACACTTGTAAGGTTAATTAAATTAAATTGATTAATCTAATCACTGGAGGAGAAAGATTTAATCAAATGAATAATGATTCATTAAATTAAGAGAAACATTATGATGAAATGTTAAGAGTATGACTTAGGGGGAAACATTGTTAGTAATCAGAATCAAGTGTGCCGAACCGAAATTGTACATTTTCCATGTCTACATTTTGCCCCTCTTTGAAGAAATGTACCTGTTGCATTGATTCAAAAAAACTCTTGTGATCAAAGTTCAAAAATTTTCAATTTTTTTAGATGCCCCACTATTGCTCCAGGGGAAGGATATTGCCAATATAATGCCCCCTCGGGAGATTGGATGAATTTTTTTATTTTTTGGATGATCTCATGAAAAAAAGAGGACAAGGTGCCTGACAGGCCAAAATTGCCCTAGAAATGCCAAAAATGCATTGAAAATGTCCAAAAAGACGCATAATGGCCCTCGGTTGGACAAAAATGGGATAAGGGGACCAAAACCCTAGTGAGACAGTGAAATTAGGTTGAAAAACCCTAATTTTCAGGCTTAAATAGACCTTGTAGGGTCACTTTCAATACATTTACAATCTTAGCCTTTGGAAAATTTCTCATTTGAGCTTTGAGTTTTGGTTGAAATGGCACTACGACAACTTCCTAGTCATGTTTCAGAGAGAGTACTAATGGACCAGTGGCCAATCGGCATAAGACCCGTGGTATGTACCCTTATCCAGCTTTTAATTTTTTGTTATTCGTGCATTAGATAGGGTTTAAATGTCATGTAAGTTGCATGGTTCTATATAGCACCGCTGAAAATGTTTTATCGGCATCATGCGGTCCTGTATTGGACTGCATATGCAATGTGTGCTACGCGTTTTAGTTTGGACATTAGGGTTTTCTCAGTCAAAGTTTGTCGCATGCAGATATTCAACTGCGTGGTGTAGTTAGGCAATTAGGGTTTGCCTCAAAGTGAACCACATATGTGAATAGCTCCACATAGGCCACTTTTGAACTATGAAAAATGCAAATTCAATCGTGGTAGTGCAGTTTGAAACTTTCCAAACTACACCGCACCCGCAAACATCACCACATTTGTTGTTTTGGGTGCAAAAATTAGCACAAGATGCAAAAAAAATTGCCTTTCCTTGACATGATGGTTTCCCTTGTGTAGGCAGAGCTTGATGTAATTTACTCATGAGAGCATAGATGGCTAGTGCTCTGTAGATTATAGGGTATGCATGTGTATCTCTAGGAGCAGCTTCATATTCTTGGGCTCTAGTACGTTGCTAATGTCCCCCATATTCGGTCACATTTAGGCATGATGACTGCCCTGGCCGAGCGGTGGCACAGTGAGACGTCTTCCTTTTATCTTCCTACTGGTGAGGTCACCATTACCCTTGAGGATGTCTAGCGCATTCTCCGACTACCCATCCATGGACCTTGAGTGATCTATGATCTGAAGGAGGGTAGGGATGCATGTTTTGATGTTATGGGCATTGATGAGCTTATTCTCTATGATGGACAGATTGACCTGGAGCGATATAGGTGTAGATCTCCCACTTATAGATTGATTGTTTTTGCCATTGTTTATGGTCTCATAGTACCTGATCGGTGCGGTCGATACTTTAGTCTGGGTTGGGGATTAGCATGGCAGTGGATGTGCGTTTGTCAAGAGTGCTTTGCTTGGGGACCAGTATTACTTGCGTCCCCATACATGGATCTTCATGAGTTTTCATACCTAGGCAGTAGGTCACTTAGGGTCGGAGTTACCCTACTACATGTCTGGATGTGGGAGAGGATCATAGTTCTTTGCCTAGATGTGACACCAATTATTACTGGCATTGATGATCCCATTGTTCGGCGATACGGCGAGGCAGAGATTCACTTCACCCATATTGGGTCAGGTGGTCTGGCATACTAGCGGCGAGTACTCGATGAGATGAGAGATTTCATCTAGAGACCCTAGATGGGCATTGGCCCATGGTACGATGATTTTAATCAGCTATTTTATGCTAGATAGGACACTTGGATGCAGGGTCGAGAGCACGCCATGGTTGAGAGGTATCTTCCTGACAGGGTTGCCTGACAGTTTAGAGAGGTATAGGATAGGCCTGATGACTAGTACGTGGCTATATTTTCTCGTATGACTAGAGAGATAGCATGGGGCTAGCCCATTGTATCGACAGAGATAGTATCCTCCTTCAGATAGCTAGTGGCCTGATTGTGGCCATATGATTAGGGGTTGGCAGATGCGGGTGTCACTCTAGCTTATAGAGCATGGTTCAGGCCTCCACTTAGGTTGACAGTTTTGGGTGCATCTGTTCAATGACGTAGACCCAAGGGTCAGACAACTAGTAGAGGATGAGGTAGAGGAGGAGGTGGACCACCTCTGAAGTAGACAACTCTAAGAGACTAGGCACAACATCATCCAGCAGCACAGGATGGCTAGCCTAAGGTAGTCCCACAACAACAGCCAACAACACAGTGGAACCATCGAGATACACTGATCTAGCCGTTGTAGGGTTAGGTACAGGTTTTGCTAGTAGAGAAATATGAGGCCCGACAGAAGGCTACTATAGTTATAGTCGAGAGGGACCAGGCAGAATCCTAGAGGGATCAAGAGATTTCTCGGTGATGGCAGCTGAAGACCACCGCTTCCTCTTCTCAGGGCCGATCAGTTGATTTACGGGCATATGGAGAGGTTGTCAGGGAGGCTGAGTATTATCAGAAACATTACCGGTAGGTAGTACCACTAGCAAGCAGATTGCCAGACTTCTCTCAATAGACAGGGGTGCGACTATTAGAGGAACATGGTGATAGGCAGGTGGGAGAGGGCGAGGGGCACAACTAGCAGGGCTAGCCCTCGATCATAGATAGTTTATTCATTTTTTGATTCAAGGGCTGCATTATTTCCCCTTTTGTACCATGCATTCCGATGTACATTTGATTTGATTTGTATTATAACAGTGTATTTACTTGATGACATATATGAGATGATTCATCTTTTTATGAGATGTTTTGCAAATGTGTGATATGCAGTCTAATTTTTTTGTGATGCTATGAGATGTTCCTATTCTTTATGATGTATGCTTCTAATGGATGTACTTTTTATATCTTTTTCGTGCATTTTAATGATGGCACTATGAATGTAATTTATGGTAATGTTGGTGCCAGTAGATGTAAATGGTAATGGATGCTAATCATTGTGTATGATGTAATGCTTTCTTAAGATGCTTAGAATAAAAAAATTATATTATTCCTCATAACTTAAGATAATGATATGATGCAATATGATTTTTATGCTAATGATCATGTGGATGTAGAGTGTATGCATTGGCAATGTTTTGATTACTGTCATGATACCATGTTAATGTGGAAGTAAGATAGAAGAATTTTAGAATCAATGAGTTAGTTAGGATGATGATGATTTTTCTTTTTCAAGAGTTGGGATTTTCAAAGGGTCAATTACGTTATGTTCGATAATACGCATAGGTATGATGCATCAAGGTATAAAGGACCAGGATGGTATTGTACCTAGTGTGATGGAATTTGACTTGACAATTAGATAGGAGTATTCTTGTTCACACTTAGCATACATACTTCATTCAGGATGTAGTTCAAAAATTCTAAACATATCAGGCGAGAACATAGGAAAGCAAGCCATCCTATGTAGTCAACAAGATATCTAAAACATCCTCTCCACAAACCAAACAATGCATATATGACTAAGTTATTTTACAAGGGTATCATACAAACATAGTAGATAAAAGAGACCATGATATTTTCCCCATTCCTTTCTCTCTAAACCTATTTTTTTTAGGCATCATTGATAGGTCCTTGGAATGAGCACAAAATAAGATAAGTTGATAAAAGACCAAATAAAGCAAACCAAATAAGCTAATGTTTTTCATATCGCTAGCCAAGACTAAAATACTATGGCATGCCTAATGCTTATGTCCATCATATGAAAGCTTCATCCTATGAAATGTTGTGATCAGGGTTTTGGTGGGACTCATTGGATGATAAGCTATGGATACTCTGAATTGGCCAAGTTGCTTGCTTATTGACTTAGAATTTTGAGACTCTGATGGTTAGGGTGTTCACTTTTGAATCTGCTAGGCTTTCTTCCAACTGAATCAACAAAGGGGGAAGGTGATGATTGATTTTATTAGGAATGATAACCATCATGGGTGAAAGAGAGATGAGACGGGTGCACCATTTTGGATTTTTTAGATATTTTGAGGTTGTTTTTGGTATTTTTGTAGTCTTTTGCAAATATTTTGGTACTTTTGAGGTTTTCGATGAAAGGACTAACTTAAAGATTTATACTAGGGGTCTCGAGAGTTGATCCATAGATTATCCTTTCCTACGTTATACACATAGAGACCACGTAGTTTGATTGACGACAGACTTGACTCAATGAAAAGATAGATGGGAAAACATATTTCCATTTCATTGTGACAAACGCTTAAGGACTGACCTAATCTGTCTTGGGGGATGATCAAAGATCAAAATTTCCTATGTTCAAGCTCATATATGACACACTTCAGAGAAGGTGGAAGACTGACAAGACTCAATGATGAAATTTTTGAAGATTTTTTGAGATTTTGACATGTTTTTGGATTTTTGAATGATTTGAATATTTTTATTTTTACTTTGATTTTTTTGAATGTTTTTGGATTTTTTGGTGTTTAGGAAGATCACAAGAATATACAAAAATCCGATCTGATATAGGTATAGGAACATGCCCCCAGTGTGGTGCGATAGACTACTTTGATGGAGGCAAGACAGACTGACCTTAGAAATATGCCAAGTAGTACTATGGTGGAATATGATATGGGCATTAGCTCAAGCTATGGTATGGATGCGAGCGGATGGGTGGATGGATGATTAATAAAATTTGATGGAATGAGTGAGTGAGTCACATAGATCCTTGCGTATGGGAAGTGTTTTATTTACACTTGGCACCTGTTTGCTAGGTTATCACCAAGGTACTTGTCCAAAGCACCACCGAAGTGGTTTTCGCTAGAGGATGATTTTTTTTATTTACTCTTTTCAATCCTTTTTTTAAATTTTTTTAGATTTTTGTATTTTTGATTTTTTTGTTGTTGCCAAGACATCTGTTTGCCAGGTTTTCATCAAGGTAACCATTTTTTCAGGATGTTTTCAGATTGTTTTTGTATTTTTTGGTTCTATACCTTACAGGTTCTTAGGCATAAATTTTTTTGAGGTGAGAGTTATTCAGAGGCTCACCTTCTAGTGTTGCTAATTGATATGCTCTTGATTTATAGCCGGCTATGACGATGAAATGTCCCAACCAGTTGGGCTCAAATTTTCCTTTTCTCTCTAGATTTGGCACATTATGTTGGTTCTCTTTCATCACAAGTTCGTCGACTTGAAAGGTGTGTTTCCTAATATTCTTGTTGTAGCTTTGTTTCAGGTGATTATGGTAGACTTGTAGATTATTTAGGGCACCCATGCATTGTTTAGCTAGTGACTCTAGCTTATCTAGTCTTGTAACCTTGTATTCCTCATTTGTGATGAGGTTTTGCAATGATATCCTTAGTGACAAGAGCTCGATATCGATAGGGAGGATGGCTTCTAATCCATAGACCAGGGAGAATGGGGTGGCGTCTGTTGGCATATAGATGTTGGTGCACTAAGCCCATAAGGTAAGATTTAAATGTAGATTCCAATCACAACCAGAGTTATTAATTGTTTTCTTAAAGATTTTCAAAATGGTTTTGTGGGCAGCTTCTACTTGGCCATTGCCTTGTTGGTAAGATGGGGTGGAAAAGTGGTGTTGGATTTTGAATTTTTCAAACAAGTCATGGACATCCTGATTATTGAAAGGTGTGTCGTTATCAGAGATAATGGATTGCGAAACACCTTATCGGTAAATGAGGTAGTTCAGGATGAACTTGGATATCTATTTTCGAGTGATGTAGGTCATGGGAATTGCTTTGACCCATTTTGTGAAATATTCTATGGAGGTGATGATGAACTTGTGGCCATTGGATGAGGTGGATGAGATTTTACCTATGAGATCGAGCCCCCACTGGGAAAAGGGCCAAGGTGTAACAATAGGATGTAATTCTTGAGCTAGTGCATGAATGAGATCTCCATGCTATTGGCACTGTAGAAACCTTTCTAAAAAAATCATGTGCCTCTCTTTCTATTGTCGGTCAGTAGTATCCAGTTCTTAGTAACTTCTTAGCCAAGGTCATACCACTTGAGTGTGAACTGCAAGTGTTTTTATGTACCTCAATCAAAGTAGTCAGGGCTTCCTCATGTTTTAAGCAACGTAAAAGGTTTCCATTGATGCTTCTATGGAAGAGGGTTTCTCCTAGGATGAAAAATCATAAGGACCTTTTGACAAAGGTTCATTTGAGGTTCAGGGTAATGTCGGCTAGGAGGACTCCTAATCTCAGATAGTTGTAGATGTCATAATACCAAAGATCACTGGGACCAAAGAGTTCACATGCATATTCTAACTTTGGTACCTTCAAAGTGGGTGAGAAAAGGTGCTCTACCAGAAATTCATGTTTCGGGACATTGCAAGGGATATCTAGCAAGGATCCAATCATTGCCATTACATCAGCCGCTCTTTTGTTTTCCCTCGATATCTGCTCAAAAGTGATATCAATAAAATATTCTTTGAGGATTTCTACCACCTTCTTGTATGGTGTAAGCTTATCATCCTTATTTTGGTATTCACTATTGACTTGGTTAATGATAAGCTGTGAATCTCCATATACCTTTAATGCCATGATTCACCACTATGCCACAATTTTGAGACCTATGGTTAAAGCCTCATACTATGCAATTTTGTTTGTGTAGGGAAATGCCAAATTGTAAGATATTGGTATGTGATCCCCTTTGTGGGGTGATCAAGAAGACATCGGCTCCTGATCCATGTTGTGTGTGGGAACCATCGAAGTATAGTTTCCAATGATCGGCTATACTGAGATTGAAAATGGACTCGTCTGAAAACTCTGATATGAGTGGATTGTCTGCATAGATGGGAGCTTCTGTTAGCTGGTCCACAATAAGATTTCCTTTGATTTCCTTTCACTCCACATACTCAATGTCATACTCTGATAGTATCATGACCCATTTATCCATTCTTCTCGTGAGCATAGCTCTTGACAACATATATTTAAAGGGATTTATCTTGGCGATGAGCTTGATTTTATGTGCTAGCATGTAGTGTCAGAATTTTTGTGAAGCAAATGCCACTGCTAGGCATGCTTTCTAAATGAATATATATTTTTTCATGGCCAACTATTGTTCTGCTGATGTAATAGATAGCCCTTTCAATTCCATTCTCATCGTGTTGAGCCAAAAGAGCACCCAGGGCTACTGCTCTTGCTAAGATATATAGGATCAATGGTTTCCCTCAAATGGGTGGCATTAACATAGGTGGCATAAGTAGATATTCTTTTATTTTGTTGAATTCTTGTTTGCACTTGTCATTCCACATAAATTCTACCCCTTTGTGGAGTAGATTTGAATACACAATCTGTTTGTTTGCCAATTGTGCTATGAACCTCCAGATGGACTGGAGTCTGCCTTGTAATCCTCTGAGTTGTTTCAGTGTTCTTGGAACTCCCATATCAAGGATTTCTTTTACCTTTGTAGGATCTACTTCTATCCATTTCATTGACACTATGTATCCCAACAATTTTCCTGATTGTACCCAAAAGACACATTTCTTTGGGTTGAGCCTGACCTTGTATTTTTCCAGTCTGTCAAAAATTGCACTTAGGGTTGCTATGTGGTGCTGCCTCTTCTTTGATTTATCCAATATGTCATCCACATAATCTTCGACCGTTTTGTGTATCATGTCATGGAATATTAGTGTCATGGCTCTCTGATATGTATCCCCTACATTCTTTAGCCCAAATGGCATCACATTCCAGTAGTAGGTGACCTAAGGACATGTGAATTTTGTCTTATGTTAGTCTTATTTTGCAATAACTATTTGGTTATATCCTGAGAAGCCATCCGACAGGGATAGCATCTCATGTTCGACCATCATATCCACTATCATATCAATCTTGGGTAGTGGAAATTCATCCTTAGGACATGCTTTGTTGAGGTCTCTGAAGTCTGTGCAGATACAGATGCCCCCATTTGGTTTTGAGACTAGTACAAGGTTGGATACCCATTCTGGATAGTCAATCGGGTGTATGAAGCCAACATCCAAGAGTTTTTGTATCTCTACCTTGATTAGCAAGGCTATCTGGGGATGCATTTTTCTTAACTTTTGTCTAATTGAGTTAGATCCATGGTAAACAACTAAATGATGAACCACTACTTCCAGATCTAGACCTGGCATGTTAGCATAGGTCCATGCAAAATATACCTTCCTTTCCTTTAGAAATGGTGCCAATAGTTCTTGTTCTTCTATCATGAGAGACTCACTGTACAAAGTGATTTGTGGTTCTATCTCTATTCCAAAGTTAACAAGATTGCATTGCTCTGCCAGGACTGTCGATTTATGTTGATGTAGATTAGTAGGGGGAGATTGAATCCTTCATCCTTCGATGCCTCAAAGATGTTTTCACCATTGGATGTGTGCTTTATTCTGTGGTTAGAGAGTGCCACAATGTGGTTTTCACTCAATAGCTCTGAGCTTATTCTTGATATTTTTCTTTTGCGACTGAAGGACTCAATCGTCTCCCCATAATATTCTTGGGTGGCTAAAGTGATGTCAAAACCTTCCTTGTGATCCCCACATAGAACTGTATCCCTTAGTCCCATAAATTCTGAGAGGGCCTCACCATTTTCGAATGAGTCTAGAATTGGTGGTCCTCGTTGGTCATGATGGATGAGTTGAGGGTATACGAAGGTGATTTGGTTGTTTTTTGGCTTGACTCAGCGCGTGAGGCACTAATAATTATTAAGGAGGAATCCTCAAAAAGCATGGGTAGGCCCGTTATGGTATCATCATCATCACTATGGGAACAAACATCAGTTACATCAGAAGTGAAGTTGTCAAGCGGGATGTCAGTGCATACGGGTGGTCTAAGGGTAGTTGCCGACACTTGAGGAGAAGACTTGACTGCCCTACTAGGCTCTAAGCGTCCATCACTATTCCTTCCAAGGCTTTGGTTTCTATTGTAGCCAATGCCAAGCATTATTTTTAGTCCTCTATTGGTTTCATCCATGGGTAATGTGGGTGTAGGTTCTGCATCATGATATATTATGCTTGAAATATCCTCCTCACCAACACTTTCCCGACTTATGTCTCCCCAATGGCGAAATCCAGATGGGTCCTACCTAAGGGTGTGGATAGGTGTTTCAGTTGGTTGAGGTTTCCCATGTGATCTAGGAGATTGTGGTAACTCTCCTACAAAAAATGCACTCTTCTTCATTCTATAGTCATTGCATCCATTGTCCTGGATCATGTTTTTGATGTCAGATATAATAGGGATGGCAGGTGTCTCTATCGCAGAAGTGGAGGCAAGGGTGGCTGGGTCGATGTATGAAGTGGAGGGCCCTTCATCATTTTTTGGCACTTGGGGAATTTTATCAGACTTGGCTTCCAAGTTTTTGTAGTAGGAAAATGGTTCGAGATCCCCATGTATAGTGACCTCTTCATTTTGGTACAAGAAATTTATGCATTGGTGGTATGTTGAGGCCACTGCTTTCATTTCATGGATCCATGGACATCCAAAGAGGATGTTATATGGTAAGTCAAGGTCAAGCACCTGATAGGTTGTCTCTATGGTTGTTGGTCCCACTTGGATGGGTATTTTGATAGTGACCTGAGACACTCTTTCTTGGTGATCATATGCCCTTATTGTGATGCTTTTTCTTTTGTTAAAGGAATCCTCAACGAATCCCAAGTTCTTTATAAGCTTGAGAGGGAAAATATTAAGGCTTGCACCTCCATCCACCAGGACCCTTTTAACTTTCTTTTTGTGGACCAACACTTGGAGGTGAAGTGCACGATTATGAGATGGCTTTGGGGGGAAGTCTTGATCAAAGAATGTTATGAGATTCGGGGTAATGATATTTCCAACCATAGCCTAGAACTAATCCATGTCAAGAGTAGTGGAGATGGTGGATATTTCTAATGCTTCATCAAGGATTTTCCTATGGGCAGCAAAAAATTTTAGCAGTTCCATGATGGAGATCTGTGCAGGGGATTTTTTGAGTTGGTCAATGACATTGTAGTCATAGGTAATGGCTTTTGTATTTAAAGTGGGGCTCTTTGATGGTGCCCCTGCAATGGTGACCTTTTCGCTACGTGTGGTGACTCCACAGTCAGTGTTGGTGCCCTTGACATTAATGATCATGAATATTTCATCAACACATCTAACTATCTCTTCATATACTAGATTAACACTAGCATATTTTTGCTTGCCTTTGTTGTTCCCTTGATTTTTTCCTTGATTGTGGTTTTCTATCGGATCTGTGTATGTTTTTAGATCTTGATTACCAGTTGGTTGCTTGACATTGATGATCATGTCCTCGATGAGGTCTTGGATGATATTCTTCAGTCTCATATAGTTTGTGGTGGTATGTCCCTTGATCTTGTGAAAGTCACAAAGGAGATTTTAATTATACCATGGTAGTTTGTTCATGGGTTCCGCGTATTTCTCGGAGTTGGAGACTTTGATTAGATTTTCCTTGACCAATTTATTCTTTATGGACTCGATGGATTCCCCGAGGGCCATGAACTTCTTCTTGGGAGGGTATTTGCCTTGGGGAAGTGGTCCTCTTTGATTACCCAAGTTATTTATTTGGTTGGTGGGAAGTGGTTGTTGTTGTGGTATTATTGCATTAGTTTTCACATTATTGTGGTTATTATTTTGTGGTTGGTGATGAGTTTGGATATTTGGCTTGGGAGCATTTATGACCACTTTAGCATCGACCATGCCATCATTTGTGATATTTTTGTTCCTTGACCATGTTCAAGGTTTATCATTTTAATATTTAGATGAGCAGTTATCCTATGGTGGAGTAAATGTTGATGCGCCTCCTTGCATAGTAAGGGCTCTTTCAAAGTTGAGCGCCTTTGGGATCAATTGATCATACGATGTGATGCATTGAAATTTTTAAATAAAATGCCAAGTTTTCATCAAGATTGGATATGATCGTGCAAACTTGTTGTTCTTTTGGTATGGGCCACTTGCTCTGATTGGCTTTGGATCACCATTTTTGCAAGAAGGATGCAAATAGCTCTCCTTTTCTTTGTTTGAGTATTGATAGTTCTTCCAAACTAACTTTTGTACCCATGTTGAAAGAATAATTTTTAAGGAATGCTTCCATGATTTCCTCGAATGTTTTAATGCCTATGGGTAGGTGAGAAAACCATTCCATGGCTCGACCTATTAGAGTTTGGGGGAAGAGTCACATTAGATATGTGTCATCATATGCAACCTCCATACAATGCACTTGAAATTCCCTGACGTGATTTTCAGGGTTACCCGTTCCATTATACTTGTCAAATTTGGGGATCTCGAATCCCTTTGGGAATGGTACCATTGTGAGACTTCTATCAAATGGATAAGGGCACAAATTTCCTCGTGTTCTAGTTATTTTTCCCTCTTGGAGGTCCAACACCTGCTACAAAAGAAGTTTTATTTGTGTTGCGACATCGTTGTTCATATCAGGAGGTGGGATGAATGTGTTTTGAGGTGTTTGGGGTGTTTGATATGTGGGAAGGGTACTGGTAGGAGTCTGTTGCAAGATCTTTTATGCATTCAAGACTTGTTGGTATGCCTGCATTTGTGTCAACAATGCCTATTGTTGATCTTGTTGTTGTTGTTGCAACAAAACCTGTTGTTCATCCATATGTTGTTGTTCCCATAGAGCCTATTGTTGGTCTAGCTGTTGTTGGGCTAACAAAGCTTATTGTTGGTCTATCTAATGTTGCACCAACAAAACTTGTTGTTTAGCTTGTTGGTATGCTTGTCGATGGATCGCTTGCAATTACGCTTAGTATTGTGCTTGTGCCTATTACTGGGATCGAGCTTGGGCTTGCACCTATTGGGTTGCTTGAGTGGCTTCCACAACTTGTTGGGCTTGTTGGGCTTGTTGTTTTTGTTTCAGTACCCTTTGTTGATTAGCTATTTGGATGGTTTGGATCAAGGTGGTGAGTGAATTTGTCACATTAGCTTTTGGTCAGATTGGTGGGGGAATGGGAATGGTGCTAATTATTGTGACAGATGAAAGGGTTGTGGTGATGGTCGGGATTTGGGTTGTTGGAGGTGTGGTTGAGATGCTCGGTCCTTGAGAAGGTATTCTTTGGGAGATTTGAGGATTTACTAATGTACTAACCGTGGTGGCTTGAATGGTTGCCACTTGTTGTTGTGATGCTGCTAGCAAAAAGAGAGAATTTGATGTGAGGCTTGGATTGCCCAGATTTAAGAAATTATCGATGGGTAGGGGGGACAACCCAATCCAAGAGGTGATGTGGATGCGAACAGAAAAGGAGGAAGAGATGATATGCTACCTTGGAAGGAAAATGAGTTGGTGACTCCTATCGTCCCAAACAAACCATCGTCTCCTTGTGGTAGAGAAGTTTGTATGTTTGACTAATAGGCTAGTGTATAATTTAATGAGGATGAATTAGTGGGATTATGGATGGTGAGTGGAATGGATAGGTGGGATGGATTCACCAGGAAAAATTTATCCAGTGTGGTATTGATAGCTACCTCTTTATTGTTCACAAGGCGATGCTTTTGGAACTCACGAAACATTGCACTTCCTTTGTTTACAATTGGTGAGGTTGGTGTGATTGTTGATGTGGTTTGAGGCATTTCTTGATTGATATTCGGAGTTGAAATTAGGGATGTGTTTGTAAGAGGCATGTCCATACTAGTGCCTACATCAAGGTTGGAAGGGAATAAGACCCCTCCTTTCGTTAACATGCATAGGTATTTAAACATGGTGTTGACAATTTTATGATTCTCTGGATTTTGGACCATTTCTATTATTTTAGATTGTGTCATCCCCATGTCTTCGCTTGTGATGTCCGCATCATAGCTTTCCTCTTGAAGATTTTTTGATGGTAGAGAAAAGCTACTTGGGGGATTGCTTGATTCAGAAAGGTTTATTTCAGTGGTTACCTGACCCAAGTCACTGGAAGATGATATTTCGGTGATGTATTCCATGTTCTTCTTGTATTGAGATCTTGTTTGGACCATAAAAATAGGGATCGTTTGATCTTTAATATTTAGGCCCTAAAGAGAAGAACTAGGGAAGGCAAAGGATCAAAAAAGGGTCCTGATGATGATGAGATAAATGGATGAAGTGAATGAGTGAAACTTTTGAGGAACTTTTTTAGGGTTTTATGCTAATCAATTGGGCTTAGATTGATTGTGATAGTTTGACTAGGTGTATTAATTCAAAAAAGGATGGTAGTGAGGTTGTAGACCCTAGGAAGATGTGTTATCCTAGGGGAAAACTTGCACAAGAGAATGGATTGGCTAAATGTGTTAAGCCAACCAAGGTGATAATGAAATAGTAAAACCCCAAGAATTTGCATTATGCTAGAGGAAATTTTTTTCAAGAGATTTGACTACTTGGCTAGGTGTTTTAAGCCAAGATAGAGTGATGCTGATTTATCCTTTAAGTTTAGCATGAGTGATTTTTCTAAAGTTCTCAAATTTTTGCTAATGGGATGAGATTTTTTTGATGAAGATACGGATGAGGATGGCGATTTTGATCCTAGAATTGAACCTAGACATGACTCTTTTTACAAAACCTCGATGTTGAAGAACATGCTAGACTTCCTATGTGAGGAAAGCAAACCTTTCAAAAAGCTCAGGATTTTGTTGATAGTAGAAAGCATACAAAGCTAGGTTCTTTCTTGAAGCCTTCTTATAAAATTTGTACACTAGTCTTTCCCTAACTTCAAGGAGCATTTCAAGACATTGTCTGCGGGCTCTTAAACTTATCCTTTTGAATATTGGTTTTGGGATTTTGACCTTTTGGGAAATCATTTGAGGCAACACATATGAGATCCAATTTATCTTTTATGTTGCCTTAGTGAATTATTTTTACCAAAAGCACTTGCTTGATTATGTTTCAAACTGCATGTTTAATGTCCCAATTTATTTTTCATCCCATAAGGTCCATTATGTGGAAATCAAGGAAATTAGGACAAAATTTTCTTAGGTTTAACCTCAGTGAAAACAAATGATTATAAAATCCAAGCACTTAGAAACCTCTAGGGATATGATCCCTAGGGAAAGCAAGAGTACTTAAATTCATCAAGGGTATTTGTTTCCTCCAAGGGGTTTGAAAGTTTGAGTTCCTAGTGAATGTTTGTTTTTGAAGTTTTTTGAGGATCATGCAATGTATTTTTCATTCCCAAGCACATGTACAATCCTAGGATGATGACACAATATTTTATTGGGTTCCCACTTGGACGAATTCGGCTACGCATATTTTGTACGGATGAATAGATTCTTGACCACACTGGCTCCCCTCCACGACACACACTTCTCGGGTCAACCAAGCATCTGTACCCATGAATCTCCCATGGCATAATTTTCATCTCTACAAAAAAATTGCATGTATAACATGGGGTGGCTTCAAAGGACATGACCTTTTGAACCAACAAAATAGATAAGGATTTGGCCTTTCTAAGCAAGGGTTTTAGTTTGGTCTTTCCATTCGTGGAGGCTAACCAATGCAGCAAGAGACTATTTCTTCTCTTCTTACTAGAGCCAACCTTGTGATACTGGCTTTTGTTCTAGTACCCACTTTTATATCCCAACTAGAAATACAGTTGTCCTAAGTGTGTTATTGGATGGGTTGTTCCCTTGGGTGAGTACTTTTTCCCATAAGGCAGGCCCTCTAAGATAGAAAAAAGTGAGTAAACTTATTTTTAGTTCGATCAAATTTTGCTTAGAAACAAAGGGAGAGCACATGCCATAAGTTTACTCACACTCACAAAGTCTTTGTTCAATTTTAAAACCAAAAAATGAAGTGTGGAGGTAATAATTTTGACAACTTAATATCACAAAAAGACTTTTGATTCTCAAGATCATCGTGACGTGCGAGAGAAGTGCATACACCTTTTAGATGATATTACTTTGTTATAAGGATTACAAAACATCAAGAACACATATTCATTTTAATCCTCAAAGCAAGAAATGAGTTCTTTTTAAAGCACCAACCTTGAAGTGTGAGAGTTACCTTGTTCAATTTTTAAACCTTTAAACAAAATCTACTAGATTGTTTCTAAGTTCTTTTTAGCCTCTTGTAAAATTTGAAAGAGAATTTTTTTTGTTCTTTTTTTTAAACCCAAAAGAAATCTAGTGTTTCTAAGGAAAATGAAATTAACAAATCTCTTTTAAACGGAATTTCAAATCCTTAAAGAGTGTTGAACAACACTTTAGTGTTTAAAATCACTTTGTGAATAGTGAACATGATGCCACGATGAACCTCATAATTTTCTTTTTTCCTTTCTCCAACCTGCAAAATGACAAAAAACAGAGAACACAAAAACAAAAAAAGGTCAAAAGATAGAAAATCAAAAAATCAAAAAGCACATGTTAAAATTTAAAAACTGACTATTTTCCCATGGTAGAGTTAGCAGGTGCGGTAAAGTTTGGAAAAGAGGTGGTGTTATATAGCACCGCACGTTTGACTAGGTTCGGTGCAATTTAGCCCGCAACGCAGTTTGTAAGTGGTGAAGTTTGGAAAAAATTAATTCAGGGGCGAGAAATAGGTGCGGTTCAATATAACATCATGGTTTACAAGGGGTCCAGTTCAATACAGCTCCACATTTGCATAAGCGGTGCGATATAGGGCTGCATGAACTATCTGGGGTGCAGTTTCTTGTGTGTAGACATAAAATGAAAAAACCACAGAATTTTCACAAAAACGTGACGAAATTCTTGATCAACCCTCCTTCTAGCACCAAAATGTGAACCCCTAAACCTGCAAATGCACAAGAACAAAAACATGTCAAGTTTTTAGATCAAATGAAAACAAGCATGAGGGATTCCCCATGAATCCATCTACTAAACTTAAACCAAGAAGAAAATGAAGAATAAAACTTCAATAAATGAGAGTTAATCCTAATTAAGCAAGTAAAATAGTGATCCCATGCAGAAATTGGTGCCAATTGAATGTTGAAATTGGCCCTTTCCCAGCTCCTAAGTTTCAATGTGAATTATTGTAGATTGATCAAATCTCTCCAAAGAGATTTGAGCATAACCTAGCTATGAATTGTGAAAATGATGAATGGTTGAGTGGATGTGGGAAAAATTAGCTCTCAATGTGAAGAGAGTAACTTTGCATGAAATTGGGGATGGATAAATGAGGAGAGAAGCCTCCAATTTATAGATTTGAATTTGGAAGAATGAGTAAGATTTGAGCAATGTGGGAGTAAATTTCAATCCAATGGTTGAATGTCACTTGTCACCATGTGAATGGTTGATGGTTGTGCAATTTTTGATCAAAGTGCCCATAAATGCATAAATTTGAATTTTGAAATATTGAAATGACAAGGTGGACGGAGAGTCAAATGGAGTTATGACCACTTGGCTCAATACAAAAAGATTTGCAAGATGAAATAAATGCCTTGTTGGAAGTACCCATCCACTTGGATTTTTTGAATTCAAATTGAGGGAATATTCCCTTTTGATGCCATGTGAGGGAAAATAGAGATTTAATAAATGAATTTAATCTATTTTCATGTGCAAGTTGCATTCTCTAGAGGATTTTAGTTTGAGGGATTAACTTAATCAAGATTTTGATTAATTTAATGAAGGATTAGATGATTTGACAATTTTGACTCAAATAGATGAATTAATTTAAATCAGAATTGAGAGGAAATGATTAATTAAATAAATGATTTTGATTTATTTAACTAAGGGGGAATATGTTAGATTAAGTCAAATAAGGTTTAATTTATTTAATTTAATAAGAAGAATTTAGAGATTTTAATCAAATAAAATGATTTATTTAATTAAACAAAAATGTAAGGCTAATTAAATTAAATTGATTAATTTAATCACTAGAGGAGAAAGACTTAATCAAATGAATAATGATTCATTAAATTAAGAGACATAATATGATGAAATGCTTAGAGTATGATTTAGGGGTAAATGTTGTTGGTAATCAAAATCAAGTGTTTTGAACCAAAACTGTACATTTTCCATGTCTAGAAATCATATAGTATGTGAAGCATAGAATGTGACGCATGTTTCAGATTCAAAAAAATTGATACCCTTTGAAAGCTATAGATTTTTATCAATCAGCCTATCAATCAGGACTTTAGTCATAATTCAAATAGAAAATGAATAATAATAATTTATTAATTTCAAAGTAAAGCATAATTTATATTGGTGGAAAGCTAAGAATTTCCTTTAAAAACCCTTTTCGTTTCATCAATTTTGGGTAGGAAAAAAGTCATCAGCCACATGGGCCATCATATCATTTACATATCACCACTTTTTGGCCCATCATGATCCTTCACACACCCAAGACTTATAATGCAAATTCTAGCTTTTGGAAGATTTTAATGTTTTTGGACTTAGTCAAGTTTCAATAACTAGCATGTCAAATTTTAGTAATCAGGAGGTCAAATTTCAATAATCAAGATGTCAAATCTCTGTGAACCCCTAAACCTGCAAATGCACATGAACAACAAACATGATTAGTGTTTTAGATCAAATACATTGAAACAAGCATGAGAGATTCCCCATGAAATCCATCTATCTAAAACTTATATTTGGAAATGAAGAACACAATGAGAAATGAAAACTTATGTAAATCCTAATTAAGCAAATAGCATGTTGATTCCATGGGGGAATTGGTGCCAATGGTATGTTGCAATTGGCCCTTTCACAGTTCCTAATTGCAATGTTTGATTAAATGAGAGAAATGGTCAAATCTCCAAAGAGATTTTAGCATAACCTTGTTGCAAAATATCAAATATGGTGGATGATTGGATGAAATTGGCAAAATTAGCTCTCAATGTGGAGAGAGTAACTTTGCATATGAGTTGTGGATGAAGATTGAGGAGAAGAGTCTCCAATTTATAGATTCAAATCTTGGAAGAGATAGTGGAAGCAAGAAATGTGGGACAAAAGATAGTCCAATGGCATTGTGCCACTTGTCCAAATGTGATTGGATGAGGAATGTGCAAGTTTTGGCCAATGTGCCAATAAATGCAATTAGGTGGCATTTCAAACTTGAGAAATGACATGTTGAAGAGGGAAAATGAATGAAGTTAATGTCACTTGGCTCAAGTTCAAGGACATGTAAGAGGCTTTTAATGCCATGTTGGAAGGACCAAGTCCACTTGGACTTTTTGAATTCAAAAGAGGAATATTCCCTTTTTGATGCTTTGTGACGAAAAATAGGAGAATTAATAAATCAAAGTAATTGATTTATCGTGCAAGTTGCATTCTCTAGAGGATTTTAGTGAGAAGGATTAAGTTAATCATGGATTTGATTAATTTAATGAAGAATTAGGTGATGTGACAATTTAGACTTAGATTTATGAATTGATTTAAGTCAGAAATTGAGAGGAAATGATTCATTAAATAAATGATTTGATTTATTTAATAAATAAGGAATGTGCTAGATTAAATCAAATAAGGTTTAATTTATTTAATTTAATAGGAGGACTTTAAATATTTTAATTAAATAAAATGATTTATTTAATTAAACAACAATGTAGGGTTAATTAAATTAAACTAATTAATTTAATCAAAGGAGGTGAGAATGACTTAATTAAATGAATAATGATTCATTAGGTTAAGAGATAGAATGTGATGAAATGCTGAGAATGTGATTTAAGAGGAAACATTATTAGTAATCAGGATCAGGTGTGCCAAGATGATCTTGTACATTTTCCATGTCTACAATCTCATATTTCTCTTTGTATATCATTCATTTTCATCTCTTATTCTCTATATATCTCTCTCTCAATCACTATATCCATCCCTTTATCTGACAATCTCTATCTTGAGCTCAACAACTACGTCTCTACATGTCAATCTCCCTCTCCTTGCCTCTCCAATATCTATCGCCCTCCTTCCCTCCTTCCCTCTCTACATTTCTCTATCTCCCCTCCCTCTCCTTTTATCTCTATATATCTCTCTCTACTCTCTATATCACCTCTCTCTATACCTACCTATCTCTCTCTCCCTCTCTCTCCCCTCTTTCTCTCTCTGCTTCCCTCTCTCTCCTTCCCTCTCTACTCTCTATCTCACCATTTTCTCTCTCCTTCCGTCTCTAGTTCTCTCTATCTTTCCTCTCTCTCCTTCCACCCCTCCCTCTCTAATTTTCTCTATCTCCCACTCTCTCTCCTTCCCTTTCTACTTATCTTTATCTCACCTCTCTGTGTCACTCTCTTCCTTTAACCCACCTTTTCTGTCTAATTCTTGTTATCTAACCTATTCCTCTATACCTCTTTCTCTATCTCCCCTCCTTCCCTCTCACTCTCTCCACCTTCCTCCTTACCTCTCTACTTCTCTCTCCATCACACATCTCTATCACCTATTTCACTTCTCTCACTCCCCTTCCCTCTCTACTCTCTTTATCTCTATCTCACCTTTCTCCCTACCTATCCCTCCCTCCTCTCTCTCTCCATCCCTAACTCTTCCTCTATCTCTCCTTCCCTCTATACTTTTGTTTATCTCCTCCTCCCTCTATCTACCGAGACCTCTCTCTATTATTGTCTAACCTCTCTCTCCATCCCTACCTCTCCCTCTATCTCTCCTTTCATATTTACTTCTATCTACCTAGATATCCCTCTATAACTATTTCTCTCTCCCTCCTTTCCTCCTCTCTCTTAATATCTCCACCTTCTTTCCCTCTCTACTTCTCTTTTTATCACCTCTCTCTATCTCTCTCATCCCTCTCTACCATCTCTATCTCTCCCTCCCTCCACCTCTTTATATCTCTCCTTTTTGCCTCTCCCTCTTTCTATCTCCCATCGCCCTCTTTCTACCTATCTCTTTCTCCTTCTATCTATCTCAACTATCCATCTTTACCTATCCCTCCCTCCTCTCTCTCTTCCACCAAACTTCACTCTAAATCTCTCTATCTAGCCTACCTCTATATAACTCTTTCTCTCTCCCTCTCTCTTTCCCTCTCTCAATATCTCTACCTTCCTCCTTACGTCTCTACTTCTCTCTATAACCTCTCTCTCTCTCCCTTCCCTCTTTAATTTATTTCTATCTATATCACCTCTCTCTCCCTAAATATCCCTCCCTCCCTACTGATTCTTCTGTCTCCTCCCCTCTCTACTCTTTATCTCCCCCTCCCTCTCCTTACCTTCCCCTCTCTCTATTTCACTCTCACCTCGCTCTCTAAATCCTTATCTCTCCCTCTATCCCTACCTCTCCATCCAT
>CM021101.1:729909924-729932891 GCA_007115665.2 Sequoiadendron giganteum
CTTTCTATATCTCATCTCCCTATCTATCCCCTCTCCCTCTCTACCTACCCCTTCTCTCTCTCTCAAGTATCTCCCTCCTACCAACTCTTCCTCTCTCAGATCTCTATGTCTTACTCACTCCCTCTATCTATCTCCCCTCTATCCTTAACCCTAAACCCTAAACCCTTAACCCTTAACCCTTAATCCTTAAACCTTAACCCTTAAAACCCTCTACCCTCTACCCTATATATATATCTCCCACTCCCTCTTTCTCTCTCTCTCTCTTTCAAGTCTCTCATTCCTACCCCCTCTCCCTCTCTCAAGCCTCTCTCACTCACTCACTCACTCCTATGTCTCTCCACACTACCCTTAGCCCTCTACCCTTAACCGTTAAAACCTTAAACACTCTACCCTCTATATATCTCCCACTCCCTCCCCATATCTCTCAAGACTCTCCTTCTACTCCCTCTCTTAGGTCTCTCTCACTCACTCACTCACTTCGTCTATCTCTCTCCCCTCTCCCCTTAACCCTTAAACCCTCTACCCTCTATCTCTCTCCCACTCCCTCCCTCCCTCTCTCTCTCTGAAGTATCTCCCTCTTATCTCCTCTCCCTCTCTTAGGTCTCTCTCTCACTCACTAAATCCTATATGTCTCCCCTCCACCCTTAACCCTCTACCCTCTACACTCTAAATTAACCCTCTACCTTCTATCTCTCTAACAATCCCTCCCTCTATCTCACTAAATCTCTCAATCTCTCTCCCCTCTACTCTTAACCCTAAACCCTTAACCCTTAAACCCTCTACCCTTTCTCTCTCTCTCAAGTATCTCCCTCCTTCCCCATCTCCCTCTCTTAGGTCTATCTCTCTCTTTTAGTCCCTCTATCTCTCTCCCATCTACCCTTAACCCTAAACCCTTAACCCTTAAACCCTAAAACCTTAAAACCCTCTACCCTCTATTTCTCTCCCACTCCCTCTATCTCTCTCTCAATTCTCTCCCTCTTAACCCATCTCCCTCTATCAAGTCTCTCTCTCTCTCACTCACTCACTCACTCCTATGTATCTCCCCTCTACCCTTAGCCCTCTACCATTTATCTCTCTCCAACTCCCTCCCTCTCTCTCTCTCAAGAATATTTGTCCTAACCCCCTCTCCCTCTCTCACTCACTCCCTCTATCTATATACCCTCTACCCTTAACCTGAAACCCTAAACCCTTAACCCTTAACCCTCAAACACCAACACCTTAAACCCTCTACCATCTATGCTTAACCCTCTACCCTCTATCTCTCTCCCACTCCCTCTCTCTCTTTCAAGTCTCTCCATCCTACTCCCTCTCCCTCTCTTAGGTCTCTCTCTCTCCTCTACCCTTAACCCTCTACCCTCTACCCTCTACCCTTAACCCCCTACCCTTTATCTCTCTCCAAATCCCTCCCTCTCTCTCTCACTAAATCCATCTATCTCTCTCCCCTATAACCTTAACCCTAAACCATAAACCCTTAGCCCTTAAATTGTAAACCCTTAAACCCCTTATCCCTCTCTCTCTCTCTATTCTCTCCCTCGTATCTCATCTCCCTCTATCAGGTCTCTCTCACTCACTCACTCCCTCTATCTCTCTTCCCTCTACCCTTAACCCTAACACTTAACCCTTAAACCCTCTACCCTCTACCACCAACCCTCTACCCTCTATCTCTCTACCACTCCCTCTCTCTCTCTCAATTCTCTCCCTCCTACACTCTCTCCCTCTCTTAAGTCTATCTCTCTCAACCACTCACTCATATGTCTCTCCACTCTACCCTTTATCTCTCTTTGAATCCCTCCCTCTCTCTCTCAAGAATCTCCCTCCTACCTCCTCTCCCTCTCTCAGGTCTCTCTCTCTCACTCACTCCCTCTATCTCTCTCCCCTCTACCATTAACCCTAGACCCTTAACCCTTAAAATATAAAATCTTAAACCCTCTACCCTCTTGTTGGATGTTTCTCATACATGGTTTTCATTGATTTCAAAACTATTGGCATTAATGATTTTGAGGTTGTATATGTTGAGGATACTGAGAAAATTGCAATAAAATAAGTTCTAGGTTGTTAGTAGTGAAGTGAAGTTTTATATATTTTCTAGCTCAGTATATTAATGATCAAAGGTTGTCGATTAAAGGGTTTGTTTTCGATTATATCTAGTTTATCCACATTAAGTTTCAGAGATCCACATGAAGATTTGATCGAGTTATGAGTATTTGTGTTTTGACAGTTTTTTTGTTACTTAAGTTGGTGTTCCTAAAAGAAGGTGATGTAATTCGAGTAAGTTCAATTGTTGTGGATGATTCTCTAGTGATTCATGATGCTTTTGGATGTTTCTAGATTGTTATTTTTTTTGGTTTTACATCCACATTAATCTTTGCGCTTGTGATTGATGATTTTATTTTGTGTGTTCATGTTTTTCATCTTCATGGTTGTCAGGGTGATTGTAGCAGGTTCTCGATCTTTGAAGATGTTGTTTTGGCTCCTCACTATGTTGTGGCTGATATTGGTTGATTCACATTTATAATCATTTATGTTTTAGGCTGAAATTTTTTATTCATTTCATATTTTATTGAAGACAACATGAATATGATGTTATTCTTGGTTGTGGATATATATGAGTGATTATTTATACCATCTGATGCATGGTGTCTATCCATGAAGTGAAGTGTGTGAGTCATATGTGTGAATAATTTTCTAATCATTCAAAGGAAGAAGTTAAGTGTGAAGAAGAGTGAGCATAGTTAATGTGCTTAACTAGAACTGTAATCAGACATGAGTAGATGCTATTTTATCAGTTCAAAATCTCCTAGATGGATTTAATCTGAATGCTACTATAGGAAAGTGTGTCTTCCTTTGGGCAGTAAGCCTTTTTGTATTTGAGCAGTGAGCTCTAGGCAGTGTTCCTGAATACATGTGCATTCCTCATTTACTATACTTTTAAAATAGTATAAACTTGTGAATTAACCTCCACCCTAGTTTTTTCCCTAACAAGGTTTCCATGCCAAAATCTTTGTGTTATGTGTGTTTCTAATGTGGTGATTCTTTTTATTTCATGTTTAATTATCAGATCTAAGAATAAGTTTAATAACAATAATTTTTATGATAACTAATTCACTCCCCCTATCTCAGTTATATATCCTTGTGTTTCCAAGAATTGGTATCAGAGCCAGGTTCCTTGGAAGAATTTTAATAGCTAGAGGTGATCTGGGATGGCGATATATAAGAAGGATAGTCTAAGATTTGATGGAGAAAATTATTTTCTATTGAAGACTCGAATGGAGTGTCATCTGAGATGTATTGGTGAACCTTCTTGGAACATTACAAAGAATAGATATACCATCCCATAGAATGGTCCCTCTACTATAAGTGAAATCAAAGATGTTTGAGTATAATATCAATGCTAAGGAATAATTTTTGAGTGCTCTAACTAATTTCGAGATGAAAAATGTAATGGATCTGAAGACAACTTATGAGATCTAGAAAAATTTCAAAACTTTGTATGAAGGTGATACTCATGTGAAGATGGCTAAAGTGTAGAGTCTGAAAGGGAAATATGAAAAATTGAAAATGGGTGAAGATAAAAACATCACTTCTTTTATGTAGAGAGTGAATGAACTCGTGTGTAATATCAGATGTGTTAGTGGATCATTGGAAGATTTAGAGATTGTTGCTAAAGTGCTCAGATCCTTTCCTATGACATACACACACAAAGATACTACTATTGAGGAGATACAAACTATGACAAGTGTAACCACAGACATGTTGATTTGTAAGATTCCTTCTTTTGAGTTAAGTGATTTTGGTGATGCTCTTCCTAAGAAATAATCTACATTCAAAGGTACGTACTTCGGTAAAGATAACCAGAGATATGATCTGGGAGAAAGTTCCTCTAGAAGCTAGTCCAATTATGATCAGGAAATGAGAGAGATTAAAGAAGAAGAGAGAAAACTAGATGAGCTTGAAGCACTTCTTGTCAAGAGAGTACCTAGAGGAGAAGGTAAGTATGAAGGGAAATTTCCTCTTAAGTGTTTTTCTTGCAACAAGATAGGTCATTTTTCCTCAAGGTGTCTAGAAAGAGTTCATAAGCCACGATCTAACAAGCCTAGATTTCAAAGGAATTTTTATTTTGTTGTTGATGAAGGTGTGAGAGATGATGAATCTAATAAAGGGAATGTAAGTTAAGATAAGTTTATATTTATTGCTATCAAGGAAAGTGATCATGTACCTACTAAATGTGGTAGTTGCATGAATCTGGAGAAAGCTCTACCTACCAGAGTTGAAGAAAAAGATGAATGGGTGATTGAAAGTGGATGCTCTCATCACATGATAGGTGATGAAAGTAAATTTGTAAGTCTTGAAAAGTATGATGGTGGTGTTGTAAGATTTGGCGATGATACAATTGGTGTTATCCATGGTAGAGGATCCATTTCTCTTGATGGTATGAATAATACTGATGAATTTTTTATATGTGGAAGGTTTGAAACATAATATTTTAAGTGTTGGATAGATTGTTGACAAGGGATAAAATAATCAATTCAAGGATGGAAAATATAGAATATTGGGGAGTTCTGGAAATATGATTGCATTAGGTACATAAATAACAGGTAATATCTTTCACTTGAGTGCTGCTAGTAAAATTTGTTTGATTGCCCAAGTTGATGAAAGCTGGTTGTGGCATAGGAGATTGTGTCATGTAAACTTTGACAATATTATCAAGATAATTTCTACTCTGGCTATGAGAGATCTTCCTAAGTTGGTAAAGCCTACTAATACCATATGCCAGGAATTCCAATTACGAAAGAAAACTAGAGTTTCATTTTGGAGAAAACAACCTTTTTCAAATGAAGTATTGGAGCTTGTGCATACTGATCTGTGTGGTCCTTCTAGAGTCAGAAGTTTACAAGGAGATAGGTATTTCATGTTACTCACTGATGATTATTCTAGATTGGTGTGGATTGGTGTGGGTTGCTTTCTTAAGGGAAAAATATGGAACTCTAGATAGATTCAAGAGTTTTAAGGCTAAGGTTGAGACAGAGACAGGTCTGAAGATTAAATGTCTAAGATCAAATAGAGGTGGTGAATTCAATTCTAGTGATTTTAATTATTTTAATGAAGATAATGGTATAAAGAGAAAATTATTTTCCCCACGAACCCCTCAACAAAATGGAGTTGTGGAAAGGAAGAACATGAAAGTTCTAGATGTTGCTAGGACTATGATGCTGGAAGGAAATGTCCCACAAATCAACTAAAGAGAAGTTATGTGTACTATTATTTATACTCTCAACTAGGAATATTTCAAAGGTGATACTGGTAAGACCCCTTATGAGCTATGGTTTGGTCATAAGCCTATTTTTAGATACTTCAAAAAAATTGGGAGTAAATTCTATATGAAAATAGATGAAGATATAGGAAAGATTGATGCTAGGAGTGATAAAGGAATATTTCTTGGTTACTCTACTAAAAGTAAAGCCTACCGGTGCTTCAACAAGAGATTGAGGAAATTAGTTGAAAGTGCTAATGTCAAGGTTGTGTAATGATGTATATTTTCTGCAAGGTGGAACCAGGTTATTAACACATGCATATTAAATTAAAATCCAACAAACAATCGATTGCATAGGAGAAATAAGAAAGAAAATGAATGAAACTAGAACAATATCACCCATTTCTCTCCTCCATGGCTGATTTCCATTGCACCTTCTTGGCTTGCTATGATGATGAGTGCCCTCAGATTTTGTGTGTGAGAAAACTCTACAATGCCTAGACTTAAACAAGAATTTGAAGTATTTTTCTATGTGTTCAGGCACAAGAAAATTAATTCTAGAATGCAAGAAGCTAAGATGAAAAATAATTATGCAAGAAGATAATAATAAGAGAAAATGCAATATTAAGAGATTGTCCAAAATGAGGACAAGATTGCCATTTTATAGAAAATGCAATCTTGAACAGATGGATGAGATGAGAGATTGAAAAATGCCCTAGAATCAATGGTCAAGATTCAAAATGGAAACTCTCAATTAGGGTTAGGGAAAAATTCCCAAATGTGTGGACAATATTTAATTTAGGATATTAAATCAATGATGGAGAATAAATGTGACATTGAGATGAAATTAATAAAAATTAGAAGATAATAAGATGAGAGTTTAGACAATTACTAATTTTAGAAATTACTTGATTTGTAGAAGAATATTTCCATTTTGAATTAAATTAATTCAAAATATGAATTTTGTGAGATAATAAGGAGTTGATTTTTTGAATTAATTACTAAAAGGAGAATCAGTTAACCATGTCAGACATTTTTAAATATATTTTTTTATTTAAAAAGATGGAAGTGTCACATAAAGCAATTAAATAATTAGGAATAATTATTTAATTTAGAAGAGGTATTTAATTAATTAAATACATTAATAAATTTATGTAATTAAAAGAGGATTTTGAGATTAGTGACATATTAAATAAATATATTAAAATATATTTATTTAATAATCAAGAGGACATTAATGATAAAGACTAATTAAATAAATGTGACTTTATTTAACTATGAGATGACTTTGATAATTAGTGACACATTAAATAAATAAATAAGATTTATTTATTTAATAATCATGAAGAATAGAAGATCATGAATTAATTAAATAATTATGCACTATTAAATTAATAGTTGAAGGTGGGTTAGAAACATAATTAAAATGTCATAATTATGCTAGGACGAAAGGTGGTAAAACATTGCTTGTAGGCTTTAATCATTTTTATGTGTCTACATTTTCCCCTCTTTGTCATAATGCATTTTATCACGTTATGGAAAAGAAATAAAGTCCAGAATATGCCCCAGTGAAGGTATGGATTGCCTATGCCCCCTCGATAAAAAAATTGAATTTCGACCCGAGGTGAGAAAAATTTGGAAAGTGTCCCGATTAGAAGATTTAATGACAGGAGAAACAACGTCGTGATCAAATTTGGCAATTAAAGATGCTAACCTAGCCAAAATTCTAGAGAAAGACGGTCAAATGGGCCTCTAGTACAAGCCTACCAGGTTAAAACCCTAATTTTTAGCCTATAAATAGGTTGAGAAAGCAAAACCAAGTGTGATTTGTTCATTTGTTGTATAATATTTTTTAGAGATTAGAGCTTAAAGAGATGATGGTGATTCCCATGACAGACCACCATGGCTACCATGTGTGGACCTTCCGACAACCTAAGGGCACAGAGACACCGATAAGTACCCTATCGCCTTTGTAAATTTTTTAATTTTATGCATTTATGAGGGTTTGCAGGGGGTTAATCGAATGCATTGCAATGAATATGTTGTAGCATAAGCCACAAATTCATTCGCGTTTGATGCATTTTTTGCATCATGATGCCAGTGCACTATGTGGATAGGACAAAGTATAAAAGTCCGCATTTGATAGGGAAAATGACACAATCGTCAAATTGCAATGCAAGTGAGGCATTTTGTGACGCATCTGCAATGTTATGACGTTTTTTCCTAGTCATATGATGCAATGGAGAAATTGTGACACAATAGCCATATCAAACGATGCAATCGTTGTTAGGCTGTGCAATTGCTAGATAAGCTGACACATTTGATCGATTGTGGCGCAAATGCCATGTGTAGAGTCATAAGTGACAAATCATGACACATTTATAGTCAACGTGATGTAATTGTAGTTGACTAAAGTTGACCATTGTTGACTTTTTGATTATATTGGTTTTAGATTTACCTTTCACTTCCTAATAGTAATAATTTGTCAACAATGTTGTCCCATGTGTGCTAATTCTTGTCTTTTCCTATGTAGAGACAACTTGTGCTGATTTATAAGTGAGAATTCAGGCCAGCTATATACGCCTTTAGAGATTGTTTGAGTGACAGGGAGAGACAACGCTTGATGACACTAGGCTTATAATACATCACATATGTGCCCATTATTTGAGCAAACGGGGGTTTGCTGACAACTCTTTGCGAGATGTGGAACTCAGAGACTTTCTCTTTTCATCTGCCTATAAGAGAGGCTACGGTCACCCTAGAGGATGTGTACCACATTCTTCACATACCGATCAATGGAGAGAGAGTGGTATATGATCCTCACCGAGGGCAACAAGCCCTATTAGAGATGTACTAGGATGCCAGTGGTGTTGGCCTAGGCATTAATGGTTATGAGATTGGTTGGGATATTATGGCCAACTAGTTTCCTAGGTAGGTTGCTATGCTGATGACCTTGATTGTTGGATTACTGATTCTAGATCACCGTGGGAATGTATTTCCTATTGGATGAGGGGATGTATTAGTCTTAATGCGAGGACAAAGGACCATTTTTTCTTAGGGGCCTTATTTGTTGGTCATGCTATATCATCAGTTGCATGAGGTCATCTATCATCAGGGCAAGAGTATCAGTTGCGGGACTACTCTCCTCATGATCTAGGTAGGGGAGGGCATTCCCATTTTTTGGCCACTAGTACAGATGTAGCAGTTGGGTGATGGGATGCCATATGTCTATCTATATGTGGGTTTAGTAAGTTAGACTCACATTGGGGATACCAGTTATTGGCATCACATGATTGAAATGATCATTCATTTTTTTTGGAGGTCATACAACGATTGTGGTCAGTGGCCAGATGAGGATGTTCACCTATCATTGTGTAAATAGTTTTGGTATTTGATTGGCCGCATGGTTGAGAGCTAGTGGATCATAGAGATGTACCTACCCCAATAGGTACTATGATAGTTCGGGGAGCAACAGGATGTGCCAGTAGGCACTACAGAGTATGGACAATCTTCTAGAGAGACCATACGGGGGCCACCTATATCAATGACAATGGTTGAGCAATAGGTAGATGGTCTTGTTGTTGTTCAGTGGATGTGGAGGGGTGGTCCAAAAAATGTAGGTATAATTGCCGAGTTTGACTCCTAGTGGCAGATTCACCGGCCTATCCCATTGACAGATCAAGATGGTCCATCACCTATAGATTGAAGATCATTCATGCCACGGGTATGAAGAGGAGGTCAGGGTGGTAGGGATGGAGGCAAAGATGGCAGAGGTGCTAGAGGGAGAGATGGTGGTAGGGGAGACAGAGGCTGAGATGGAGGTAGGGGTGATAGAGGCATAGATAGAGGCAGGGAGAGAGGTAGAGACAAAGGCAAGGGGAATGGAGGTAGAGGAGATGGGGATGATGGGGGTGGTGAGGGAGGATGGGATGGAGGAGATGGGAGGGGTGTTAGGAGGAGGAGGGATCACAAAGGGCAGAGATAGCCCAAGAGAGTTAAGAAGAGGGTGGGTGGTGCACTATTGTCACCCATTCATGAGGAGGGTGAGGAGAAAGAGATTCCAATCGAGCAGGAGGTAAGGGAGGAGATAAGAGGGGGTGAGGAGGAGGTGGATGTGAGGGTAGAGGATGTGGTCAGGGGGAGAGGATGAGGCAGAGGAGAGGGCAAAGGAGGATCCATTTTTTGGAGGAAAACCTCTTGATATAGATGTGGAGGAGGTCCAAGCAGAGGACAAGAGGGATGGGGAGGACAAGGAGGATGAGGGGGAGGATGAGATAGACCAGAGGTTGTGAGAGCGGATGATCATCAAAGATGAGGAGGGTTACAGGTCACCCATTTTGCCTGCATATGCCACTATTGATCCAAGGATCATAGATCTTCAGAGAAGACTAGACGCGGCCTTGTCTCAAAACAAGGCCTTGACAACACAGTTAGAGGTTATGAGGGTTGAGAGGGATTAGGTCGTTATCCGATGGTAGGAGGTAGATTGGTGGGTTAGCAAGTTCGCAGAGTTGTGTGTAGGACCAATGGGGGATATTTCTCAGGAGTTGGCCAAGATTTTTAGAGAGAAGGGGTCGGTATATATTGGTATATGAGCAAGTTGTTCCAATAGAGCGACAGGACCCAAGTTTGTCCTGATCCTATAGTAGGACAGGAAGTGGTACCCAAACACACAATAGCAGCAGATCACATAGTGGCAGTCATACTAGTGTTGTGGGGTCCATGTCATCAGGACAATCATCAAACCATAGGTCACATAGACATTCATCAAGCCATAGCCATAGGTCAGAGCATGGGCACAAATCAGTGTCATTAGGACACCAGGTAGAGTAGAGCCAACCTCATGTTATTGATCCCTTGGGATCATAGAGTTAGACTCAGGACACCACTCCCATCCAGGTTACTTTTCATGTGGTTGGTCAGTCAAAGCCACCCCATGATTCACCACCACGAGATGAATGAGGCACCTCTTAGGACTTGTTATTCTGCCATTTGTATTAGACACTTGTATGTTTTGATGTTTGAGCTTGCGAGCTCCATTTTTGGGATATCATATGACTCTATCCTATAACATTACATTTATGAGATTGTATATATGCGATGCGGTTTTTGATGCGGCCTATATGATTCTATGTGTTAAACTATTTTATGATTTACTAGATGCTATTCGATACTTTTATGATACTATGAGATGTATGGATGTTATGCTTATGTTTATGAATAAAATTATGGATGTGGTTAAGTATGTATGCATTGTATAAAGTGATGACGATGTGATGTGTATATGTTAATACAAATGTTATTTATGATGCCTATATATTGATGTAAATGATGGTTCATGATGGATGTAAATAATAGTGTTATGTAATGTGAATTATGATATTTGATTTTATGCAGATGTGAAATGTGAATATGAGATGGTCATATGATTATGTATGCAACTTTGATTTTGCTTTATGTCACAAGATATCATCTGAGAATGAGAGAAGAGAATACGAAGATGGATGTTAGTGCAAATAAAGACATGCATGTTAGTGTAGAAACAAAATCCTTAAAATCTTTGCTATAGTTCAGTTCTAGTTGTTTCTCTTTAATCATCATTAGGCGAAAATGTCATGATGGCTGAAAAACACTATGATATGATGTAGATCAATAGTGTGCAAGGTCGAACCATCACATAGATCAACAGTTGCAAACAAGGATGATCATGACTCATATGAGGAACACAATTTCCCCTATTCATTTTGTTAGGATCAACTGTCAGAAAAACCAGCCTAATCATGAGACGTTGATGCTTCTGTAAATCATGATGTCAGGACATCCTCAAGAAACTTGCCACATGATAGTCAAAACAGACAAGAAAAACATCATGCGAAGTCGTTGCTTCTCTAAATATTGAAATTGAGACATCCTTCAGAAACTATTAGCAAGGTGATTATAAAAGACAAGGATGATCATCATGAAATGTCGTGGCTCTTATGACCGAAGGAACTAATATCATGATAACCATCAAAAAGACATATAAAGTTTGTCAAGTTTTTTCCAAGTGTTGCCAAGTGTCGAGTGATATCAAATTTAGGAAGGACACATCCTGAATGATGTTGATATCTGGGAGATCAATTCTCTGGGTTAGGAGAATCCATCAAAATTCCAGATGATGATGACGATGCTTAGGAAGGACACATCCAAAAGCATTAAGAAATGATTAGAGTTTATTTTTAGAAGGACACATCTAAAGAAGAACACAAAATTTTGCCAGGTTGAATTTTCTTGATTGAATTTGATTACATGTCATTGCTGACATGTTCAATTGATGACACAGATTGCTGATAGAATGTCTGTTAGAGATTTGATAGAAGATTTTCTTGATTTGAAGATAGTTTGATGTGTGTGAATGTTGTGCAATGAACCCTAATGGACAAACCTAATGTGTCCTCTGGGGATCATCGATTGGTGGCCTTCCCTATGTCATGCACTCAGAGACCTCGTAGTTCAACACGAAAAATGACCTTGTCCAAAGGACAAAAGTTTAAATCATTATTTTATTTTGACAAATCTAGAAAGACTGACCTAGTGTCTAAGGGATTCAAATATGAATCTTTCCTACGTAGAAAATGCACAGAGACAACGTAGTTCAGACATGGACAAAACATTGATTGGCATGAGTGATTGAATTGACCAGATAGACATTGACTTCAACTCTATTTTTGGATTTTCTTATGACATTTTCAAATATTTTAGATCTTTTTTCAGGTCTTTTTTGGATTTTTAGGACCTTTTTTCAGATTTTTGCAAATTTTTTGAGACTTTTTGAAGAATGTGGGATCATGTGTGACACTCACTACAATTACATAATAAAGGTCTTTCCCCTAGATAGATTAGGGATTAATCGAGGCCAATGATATGGAGATAGGCAAACACAAGGCAAAAGGTAAGGATATGCAAGGGATGATGTCAACCAAATGCTAACCATGGTCAGAATCGACAGGTCTTAGGATGAAGGTCATGAATATGTTAAGCTTTAGTGATTCTAAAAAGTGGATAAAGGTCAATGAGAGTAATAGTAGATGGCAAAGCAACAATCGACTACACATGGTTCCTGTTTGTGAGGTTTTCACCATGGTACCTATCAAAAGCACATGTTTGCCAGGTTTTCACTATTGGATGAATTTATTTATTTTTACTATTTTTTCCATTTTTTGATTTTTTTGGTGTCACCAAGACGCTTGTTTGCTAGGTTTTCATTAAGGGATGATTTTCTTTGTACTTTTTAGGTTTTTTAGCCAAGCTATATGATGTTATGTGTAGAAATTTTGCAGATGTAAGTTGTTGATGGGTTTTGTCAACTATTCTCCATTAGGTGTGGCTAGTTGATAAGCTCTAGAACCGAATGTTGCAGTAATAATATAGGGACTGAGCCAATTAGCCTTAGAATTTCCAAGTTTTTTATGGTCTACTTGATTTCTTGGGTTTTGCATGAGGACCAAGTAATTAATTTCAAAATTTCTCACCATTACTCTTTTGTTATAGCTTCGGCAGAGATAATTTTTACATGCCTGCAAATGATTTAAGGCATTTTTTCATCTTTCTTGTAACATTTCTAGCTAATGTAAGCGAGACTTTCTGTACTCTTCCTCATCAATCATTCCTTTCAAGGAGACTCAAAGAGAAGGAATTTTGACCTCGATGGACAATATAGCCTCAGATCCATAAACCATGGAAAATAGAGTGACTCTAGTGGGGGTACAAGTGCTGATATGATAGGCCCATAAAGTAGGATTAAGTTGTAGGTGCCAATCTCGGCCAACATCATTGGCAGTCTTCTTGAGTATGCAAATAATTGTTTTATTTGACACCTTAGCTTGGTCATTACCTTGTGGGTAATATGGGGTGGAGAAATGATGTTGGACATGGAATCTCTCAAAGAGTTCACGAACGTCCTATTTTTTGAATGGACTCCCCTTATATGTGATGATGGACTGTGGACCACCATACCAACAGATAATGTAATTTAGGATAAACTTGGATATTTTCTTACCAGTGATGTAAGTGAGAGGGATGACTTCAATCCACTTAGTAAAATACTCAGTGGTGGTGATTATGAATTTATGCCCATTAGAGGAAGAGGGATGGATCTTTCCCACAAGGTCAAGTCCCCATTATGAAAAAGGCCATGGAGAGGTCATTGGTCTAAGTTCCTATGCAGATGTGTGAATTAGGTCACTATACACCTTCCATTTCTGACATGTTCTGGAAAACTGAAAAGCATCTTTTTCTAATGTCGGCCAGTAGTATCCAAGACTAGTGGCTTTTTGAGCTAATGTTGGACCACTCGAATGAGATCCACTTATACCCTCATGTACTTCTCATAAATTTGTTTGGGCTTCATCATTTTTGAGACAATGAAGAAGATTGTTATCAAAGCCATGACAGTATAGGGTGTCACTGACGATGGTATGTCTAGCCACTTTTTGGATAAAGGACTTTCTTTGATTGTTGGAAAGGTTGGGTGGTAGGGTTTGGGACTTAAGATAATCATAGATGTCCTGGTACCAAGGTGAACTGGGACCAACAATTTTGCACACCATTTTTGTCTCTGGGATATCATATGCAGGCATCAACAGTTGTTCCACTGAACTCAAATTGTGACACATTTTTATGGATGTCCAAGAGAGATCCAAGAGTAGCCATTACATCGACTGCCTTATTTTGTGTCCTTGGGATTTGTTCAAAAGAAATCATTTTGAAATATTTCATGAAAGTATCCACCATTTTCTTATAGGGAAGCAACTTCTCAACTTTTGTTTCATAATCATCATTGACTTGGTTGATGACTAGCTAAGAATCCCTAAATACGAGCAACGTCTGAATTTTCAATTTAATTTCTATCTTGAGGCCTATGACCAATGCCTCATATTTTACAATGTTATTAGTACAAGGGAAGGCGATCTAGAATGATTTTGGAATTAAATCCCATTGTGGTGTGATAAAAAATATACCAGCTCTTGAGACGTTACCAGTGTGGGACCCATCGAAATATAGCTTCCATGGTAAGGTTGGTTCCACATGAAAAATAGACTCGTCATGAAAATTAGATATCAGTGGATGAGTAGCCTAGATCAAAGCATTTGCAAGTTGATATGCTATTAATTAACCTTTAATTTCATTGTGCTCAACATATTGTATGTCATACTCGCTCAATATCATGACCCACTTTGCCAAATGGCCTGTCAATGCTACCTGACTTAGGGCGTACTTTAGTGGATCAATCTTTACAACTAGGTGTGTTTGTTGGCTTAGCATGTAATGTCTTAGTTTTTGCACCGAAAATAAAACTACAAGGTATGCACATTCAATGGATGTATAGTTCAACTCATATCCTATCAGTGTGCGACTGATGTAGTATATGTCTCTTTCTTTTTCCTCATTTTCATTTTGTGCCAATAATGCCCCCAGTGCATTTGAAGTTGTGGAGACATACAGGATCAACGACTTGCCTTCACTGGGTGGCATCAGGACTGGTGGTGTCAAAAAATATTGTTTAATTTGTTCGAAGGCTATGTGGAATTTGTTTGTCTAGACAAAGGGAATAATTTTTTAGAACAAATATTGAAATGATTTACACTTGTTTTCCAATTACGCGATGAAATGGAAGATGGACTCTAGTCTGCCCTCAAGTGTTCTCAACTCACTGATTCCTTTTGGTGGAGGCATGTCTAGAATTTCTTTAACTTTAACAGGATCAACCTCAATGCCTCTTCATGAAACTATGTATCCTAAAAGCTTGCCTAAAGTGACTCCAAAGACTCATTTTTTTGGGTTCAGACAAACCTTGCAATATTCTAGCCGTCTAAAAAAAATTTCCAAGACTTTGAGATGATCTTTCCGCATCAAATATTTTTCCAATAGGTCATCCACATAATCTTCCATTAGGATATGCATCATTTCATGAAATATTGTTGTCATAGCTCTTTGGTATGTGGTTTCTACATTCTTTAAGCCAAAAGGCATGACATTCCAATAGTATGTTCCCCATGGGCAGGTGAATGTCATTTTGTGCTGATCCTCTATTGCAATTCGGATTTGGTTATATCCCGAGAAACCATCCATGAGAGATAGCATCTCATACCCTACTATGAGATCGAAAATCATGTCTATATTTGGTAATGGGAAATCATCCTTTGGGCAAGCCTTATTCAAATCTCTGGAATCCGTGCACATGCAGATTTGTCTGTTTGGCTTGGTGATAGGGACAATTTTGGATATCTAGTTAGCATAATATATTGATCTTATAAATCCAGCATCTAGTAACTTCTTTAGTTCAGCCTTTACCAGTAGTGCAATCTATGGGTGCATTTTTCACAAATTTTGTTTGATTAGTTTGATATTTGGGACTAATGGGAGATGTTGCAGTACTAATTCTAGATCTAGGCCTGCCATGTCAACATATGACCATGTGAAGTTAACCTTCCTTTCTGTTAAGAATTGTTGGAACTCGGGTTTTTCTTCATCTATTAGTGATGTGGCTAGGAGAACCATTTTGGGGTCCTCTGATGTGGCTATGTTTATTTCAATGGTTTCTTCGATTAGCATGGCCATTTTTTCTTGTGTTACTGGAAGAAAGTCCAATCCTCCATCCTTATGCGCCTTAGAGAAATTTTCACCTTTAGATATGTCCTTTATTTTTACTATTTTGTTGTCAGGAAGGTTCCTTGTGGTTTTCACCTAAAGACATTTCTTTTTTTGTCTTATTCTTTTCATTTTTGCAATTGGAGGATTAGACAGTCTCCCCAAAGTAAGTTGCACAATCTAGGTCAATGGAAAATCCTGTTTTGTGATCACCCCATGGTATGCCTTCTCGGAGCCCCATGAATTCTTTTATTGCCTAATCATTTTGAAATATGTCCATCACTGGTAGATCCTTTTGGTCCTAGTCAATCATTTGTGGGTAAACAAGGGGAATCCCATTGTCAGTGTTGGTAAAAGATGGGAAAGATGCAAAAACTATGCAAATTGATGCCTCAAGTGTGAAGGCATAGTTATCAATTTTAACTTCTATATCAAATGTGATGGATGGACCATAATCCAATTCCAATGAGTCAAACTCAAATTCATAATAGGGCACAAAAGTATCAACATCATAATTATTGGATGGAATTTCAGAGGTATGGATAGTGGGCTTAGATAAGTGAGGCTCATGGGTGGGCTCTAGAATGGAGCGGGATAATTCAGGTATTTCCAAGGACACCTTTTGTTCTTCTGGATCCCAAGGAATTCTTACCCATTCCTTATTTTTGGAATGTCGGTCAATGGGATCAATATTGTACTCTTTTAAGAATCGTTCTTCAAAGGGGAGTTGACTAGGGTCTAGGAATAGTTTGTCAATATCATAATCACTTAGGGTTTTCTCAGATCCCCATTCCCATTCATTTGAGTCAGTTTCGGTAATGGATTCTTTGCATGTCTCGACACTTTATGTAGCCATTACACCCTCACTTGAAATTTCATAGGTATATCGATTGTCAGTTCTAAGTTGGTCAAACCCTAGCCCTATATACCTTGATCTTGCATTTATGATAACAAGTTCCCTCCTATTGTTGTCCTTTCCAAGAACACTTGTGCTATTAAAACCTAGGGCCTTGCATTTATCATAGCCTTTTCCATAGAGATGCACTGGTAGTGGAGGAAAATCTTCTGGTTCTTTGTAGATCTAGTTGTCTATGTTAATGATGACTTCATTACCCATATCCCGCCATAGTGTGAAAAGACTTTTTGGTGGAACCTTGAAAGTTTTTTTGGGCTCCATTGTGAAACACGCTCTACCATAGAATCTAGGAGGCTTAGGTATTGTGGTGATAAATTAAGTCATATTTAGTTTGAATTCTCTACAACCAAGGTCCTGGATCATAAGGTCTTTACTTGGTATGGAGGCTGAGGAAGATGGTGTGGAAAAATTTGGTGGGATGGATGATTTTGTGAGTGTAGATGAGTCAATATATTTGGAAGAGGTGGAAGCTGAGGCTTCTTGATTGATGGGTACCTGGTGCTCAGCAGTGGCTTGTAGATTGGTATAGTATTGAAATGGATTAGGGTCTCCTAGGATAGTGATTTTAGTACCATCAAAAGGGAATTTCAGGCATTGGTGGTATTCGAAAGGAATAACCTTTAGAGCATGAATCTAGGGGAAACCAAGTAAGATATTGTAATGTATTTCATGATCTAGGACTTGGCATGTTGTATCTATGATAACTGGTCCCACCTAGAGTGGAATTGTAATGACACCTTTAGAAGTGTGTTCTTCATCATCATATGCTTTGAGGACAATGTTCTTGGTAGCATCTACACATGCATCAAAGAAGACAAGATCTTTGACCAATTTTAAAGAGAAGATGTTCAATCTTGCTCCACCATCTACTAAGACTCATCTAACTTTATGTTTGTGGAAAAAAACCTCAATATGAAGGGCATCATTATGAGATGGTTTGGGCCAGGAATAGTCACTGTCTGAGAAGGTAATGTGATGAGGCGAATTCATATATCTAACCATAGTTTCAAAATGGTTGACATCAATGTTGGTTGGGATGGATGACTCTTGCAGAACTTTATCCAAGATGGCCTTATGTGCAGGTGAGATACAAAGCCATTCGAGAATGGAAATTTGAGCGGGTGTTTTATTTAATTGCTCAATAAGGTTGAACTCTAGTTTATGGTTTGACTATTTGGCAGATAGACTAGGTATGGTGATTTTATGCTGACGTGCAGAAGGACCTGGGATAGTGACATTTCCTTTATATGTGGTGACATTGCATTCTGGGGCCTTTTTAATGGTAATAGTATTAACACACTCATTGGTATGTGCAGGATCATGATGGACCAAAAAGTGGTGATATGATGGGTATGTGGCTGACAACCTTTTTTTTACCTAAAATTTATGAAATGAAAAGGGTTTTTAAAGGAGATTCTCAAATTTCCACCAATATAAATTTGTTCATTTTCTATTTGAATTACAACTAAAGTCTTGATTGATAGGCTAATTTAAAAACATTTATAGCTTTCAAATGGTATCACATTTTTTGAATCCAAAATATGTGTCACATTATATGCTTCACATAATATAGGATTAAAACAAAAAAAAAAGAATTTCATTTAGTTTTGACCAAGTTAAGGTGGTCAGACATACGAGTTTTAATATTTTTTAAAAGTTGTAATAAAAAATTCATAATTAATTATTTACTTGGAAAAAATTACAAAAAATAATGCATCACATTGGGACATGAGCCCTCTACTTATATCTGAAATCTTATAAAAAATTATTATAATTTTATTGTGGCTAGGATGGTCAGACAGACACCTACTTCTTCTTTTTTCCCTAAAATTTAAGTGCTACTGCATTGAAATTTCAAATTTTACCAAATAGATTTTTTATTTTTTAAAATAAACCTAGTAATTTAGAAACTACATTAAATTTTCTACAGATTCTATTCTTACATATTTTTCAAATGATATAGATAACTTATTCAAATTTTTACTTCAAGTTGCCTAACTCTAATTTTTCTATTTTTTTTGCCACTTAAGGGCCTTTTTTTTCCATGATGATCCTGCACATACCCTCATCTTCATTAGTAGTGCAAAGATTGTTATTAATGGTACCTTTGGGATAATTGTAGGCAAGACAAACATTATTGTATGTAGGATGGATGTGATTGTCTTGATTATTGTTATTCTTTATGCCAGATAATGAGGGTTTACTATGATTCTACAGTGGGTTCTTGTGGATAGTAAGATCTGAATTATACACAAATTATTGTCTGCCTAACTCAATGGTATGGTTCTCAATAAGGTATTATACTAAATTTCACAACTGGTGACATAAAGAAGTTTTATGCCCTTTGAAACGGTGGTAATCACAAAATGCACTATCATCCCACCATGATGGCTTGAACTGACCAGGGTCATACAATTTAGGTTCTTCCAGCGTTATGACTCCGTTTTGGAGGATTTTCTTCAAGACAATTTTGATAGGTTTACCCAAAGGGGTGTATGTGTGTATTTGGAATTGTCATAGTTGACGCAACTGCCTTTGATTAGCTTGAGCAGGATTGCTTTGAATAGCATTGGTAGTTGCTATCAGTGTAGTTATAGGTGTATTTTGATTTTGTACTCCTTTGATGGTGAGTACATGACCTATTACATTTACGGTTTTTGTATCGACCACACTGTCATTGGTAATGTGTTTTTTGTTATCCCAGTATTTGGTTTTTTCATTAGAGCTACTTGGGTTATTATTTGTGGCGGTGTTGATGGTTTTGCCACCATATTTTAATTCGCCTTTAGTGATCAAGGCTTTCTCAAGTTGAACACCCTTTTCAACAAGGTTAACAAAGGTGGTGCAAAAATGGACTTGTAAGCCATACATTAGCGGTCCTAGGAGATTTTGTACAAACATGGTGACTTTCTCCTTTTTAGGTATTTCTACTAGATATCTACTTGCTAAGGTTCTTCATCTTTGGAAAAATGGGATAAAAATCTCTCCTACATCCTCTTGGGTAAGTCTACATAAGGAGGCAATGTCGATATATGTGTCCATGTTATAGGCATAGTTTTCAACAATTTTTTTTCCAGTTCATCCCATGTTTTGATTTCTTTAGGAAATAGCAAGAACCATTCCAGTGCATGACTTCTAGAAAAAAGTCTCATGTGATATGTTTTCTCATATGCAATATCCATACAACTAGTGGTGAATTCTCTTATGTGTTCAATAGGGTTCATTTTTCCTTTGTATTTAGTAAAATGAGGTACCACATAGCCATGAGGAAAGGGTGGCATATACAAGGTTGTGTTGAATGGATAGGGACATAAGTCATGTGAAATGTAAGACTTTTTGTTGGATTGTTTCAAGGTCTCCACTTGCATTTGAAGAGAAGCGAGTTGGAGTATGAGTGCTTCCACAATTGGGTTGTTGGTAGCATCAAACATTTTGGTGATAGGGATGGGTTGAGTGCCCACCTGTTATGATGAGATGTGTTGATTTGGAATTGGTTTTCGGTGAGAAAAATAAGTGTTTTGATGAGGGATGTGCTATTGTGTATGAAATTGAGAGGCATAAGTGGGGATGTGGTATCTTTCCATGTTTGATTTAATTTGAGGACCTTGTTGATTTTGAGCATTTTGATGCCCAAATGGAGTGAAATATTGCATGCCTTGATTACCTTGCCCAAATAAGAAATTGTGGCCATGAGGAATGTTGGTATTAACTTGTGAGGAATTAGGTTGGGTGCCTTGATTGAAAAATATTTTTTTATTTCTCCCAAAAGGGTTTGATGAGTTGGTTGCCATAGTATTTGAAGAACCTAATAATAGGTTTGCTGATGTACCCATGGAACTAGATGAAGTTCCAAAGAGATTTGAGGTGGTTTCACCCATTGTTTGTGAAGGGATGGTGGATTTTTGTTGGGTGATGGATTGTGATGTGGTGTTGGTTTTGGTGGTACTATGACCAAGGGTGGTAGCATTGATGGTGTTGATGAAATTTTGTGAAGAATCTCCCATGGAAGGATTGTGTGATGGGGGATTGGGGATGTTTCTCTAAGAGTGTTAAGATCAAATACCTTATGTAACTTTCCCCTTTGGTCAAGGAGCATAGATAGGAATCTATACGAGTCATTTAAGACTAATTCTTCCATAAAAGAAGTAACTTATGGGTGTTGGGCAACAACTAATATGTCTTCTTCAAAGACTTCCCCATTTGAGTCTCTGCAGATAAATTGTTCAAAAAGATCTTGTGGAGAGGGTGGGATGTTCATCTCACTGAAAGGATTGATATTGGAATTTCCCATGTTATAAGAAGGATTGTTCATGTCATTAGGGAAGGAATCCATGCCAGTTGTGAAACCAAGAAAGTTGGTGTCTTGTCCAAAGGAATCCATGAGTCTTTTCTTTTTCTATAATCTAGTTTCAACCATAAAAATTTTTCTCAACTTTGGGATGATGGGGGAGAATGATCTAAATATGACACTATGTTTTTGGGTTTTTTGGAATTTTAGGAATATAATGAAATGCAAGTGAGACCAAAATGAGGCTAAAGATTTGTGAATGCAAATGGTGTGACACTAAAATGGAGATGCTAAATGGTATGAAACTAAAGGGAGCCTAACATGTACTCACTATTGAGAAATCTAAGGAGATGACTACTTGAGAAAACCAAGTGTTGGCAATGCTTCAGGTTTGGAAAATCAATGGACCATAAAAGGACTAAAAGAGGAAAAAGTGAAGTTTCCACATTAGACTATTGAGTGGGAAATAATTCACAAAATATTTGACTAAATGACAAAGGGTGATTGGGTCCAATGATAACCTACTATTGAATGCAAAGTTTTGACAATGGATGTTAAGAGTCTACCCCTAAAATCTGCAAAGATAAGTGTCTAAGGAGATGGTAGAGTTAACAATGCAACTAATGGAATGGAAATGGAACCCTATTGTGATCCTAAAAAATGGTATCTATAATGTAATGTTTAAGGGAACTTGAGCAATTAAGTGTTTGGTTTAAACAGTAACAGTAAAGGAAGACTTGATGTAATTCTGGAAAAGACAATTTTTGGACTTCAATCTTGACAGTGAGAAGATGGTTGTGAAGTTTTTGCAAATGCATCACAGCGAATGTGACATGATAGAGCATATGCGACTCAGAATGGTGAATGTGGTTCTGGAATTGGCTAATGCAGCTCAGAATGGCGAATGTGGTTTGAAACTGGCGAATGTGGCTTAGAAAGGCGAATGCGATGCAGGAAGTTTCAAATGCGGCTCATCAGTGATTGCGGCTCAGGATGTTTCAAATGCGGCTCATCAAAGAAATTGCGGCTCAAATAATGACAAATGTGGTTTGACAAAGCATTTGCGTCGCAGAAAGAAATTTTTGGAAAAAATGTTTTCGCAAATTGTACCAATTTTGGCTCTGATTTTAGCAAGTTTGATGTTCAATGGTGGAAGTTTTCTGAAAATAGTTTGGCAAACACTTGGTGTTGTAAAAATTGAAAATCAACCACATTAAAGACATTGAAAAAAATTCTAGGGCTACAAGGACAATATTCTTATGGATCCCGCGAACCGCATATCCTTAGTGAATGAATCCAGAAGCTTGGCCCCACAAGCTCCCCCTTATAGTGCACTCACTTCTCAGGGCAACCAAGCTTCCAACCTCCATGAAACTCCCATGGCAGATTGATCATTTCTACTAAGAACTACACAGGTACGAGTGCCTTGGCAATGACCGTTGTTGCACCAAAGAATAAAAGGTTTTTGGTTTTCTAATACAAAAGATTTAATTTAGGCACCCATTCAGAAGGCCATGCGAGAGGCATTATCATCCCAGTTTGCAAAGGTTACGCTCTACAGGTTTTGACGTACCACAAGGGTAGTTGGGGAGTTAATTGCTAGTCCGCAGGAAGTTCTGTAATGCTAAGCTTTCCTTAACATTCAAATTTATATACCGGTTGGGCGTCGCTTGGCTTTAGCACATTCCCGGTTTGAGTCGCTTTGGGGTGAGTACTTTTTCCCACCAAAGCAGGTCCAAGATATAAGGCTTAACAAAAGCGAGCCAACATATTCATAGTTCAATCAATCTTTGTTTAGAAACAAAGAGAGAGCACATGAATATGCTAACTCACACTCGCATGGTGTTCATTTTAAACCCAAAAACAAATGTGTACAAACAGAA
>CM021101.1:729932991-730014236 GCA_007115665.2 Sequoiadendron giganteum
ATGTCTATATTTGGTAATGGGAAATCATCCTTTGGGCAAGCCTTATTCAAATCTCTGGAATCCGTGCACATGCAGATTTGTCTGTTTGGCTTGGTGATAGGGACAATTTTGGATATCTAGTTAGCATAATATATTGATCTTATAAATCCAGCATCTAGTAACTTCTTTAGTTCAGCCTTTACCAGTAGTGCAATCTATGGGTGCATTTTTCACAAATTTTGTTTGATTAGTTTGATATTTGGGACTAATGGGAGATGTTGCAGTACTAATTCTAGATCTAGGCCTGCCATGTCAACATATGACCATGTGAAGTTAACCTTCCTTTCTGTTAAGAATTGTTGGAACTCGGGTTTTTCTTCATCTATTAGTGATGTGGCTAGGAGAACCATTTTGGGGTCCTCTGATGTGGCTATGTTTATTTCAATGGTTTCTTCGATTAGCATGGCCATTTTTTCTTGTGTTACTGGAAGAAAGTCCAATCCTCCATCCTTATGCGCCTTAGAGAAATTTTCACCTTTAGATATGTCCTTTATTTTTACTATTTTGTTGTCAGGAAGGTTCCTTGTGGTTTTCACCTAAAGACATTTCTTTTTTTGTCTTATTCTTTTCATTTTTGCAATTGGAGGATTAGACAGTCTCCCCAAAGTAAGTTGCACAATCTAGGTCAATGGAAAATCCTGTTTTGTGATCACCCCATGGTATGCCTTCTCGGAGCCCCATGAATTCTTTTATTGCCTAATCATTTTGAAATATGTCCATCACTGGTAGATCCTTTTGGTCCTAGTCAATCATTTGTGGGTAAACAAGGGGAATCCCATTGTCAGTGTTGGTAAAAGATGGGAAAGATGCAAAAACTATGCAAATTGATGCCTCAAGTGTGAAGGCATAGTTATCAATTTTAACTTCTATATCAAATGTGATGGATGGACCATAATCCAATTCCAATGAGTCAAACTCAAATTCATAATAGGGCACAAAAGTATCAACATCATAATTATTGGATGGAATTTCAGAGGTATGGATAGTGGGCTTAGATAAGTGAGGCTCATGGGTGGGCTCTAGAATGGAGCGGGATAATTCAGGTATTTCCAAGGACACCTTTTGTTCTTCTGGATCCCAAGGAATTCTTACCCATTCCTTATTTTTGGAATGTCGGTCAATGGGATCAATATTGTACTCTTTTAAGAATCGTTCTTCAAAGGGGAGTTGACTAGGGTCTAGGAATAGTTTGTCAATATCATAATCACTTAGGGTTTTCTCAGATCCCCATTCCCATTCATTTGAGTCAGTTTCGGTAATGGATTCTTTGCATGTCTCGACACTTTATGTAGCCATTACACCCTCACTTGAAATTTCATAGGTATATCGATTGTCAGTTCTAAGTTGGTCAAACCCTAGCCCTATATACCTTGATCTTGCATTTATGATAACAAGTTCCCTCCTATTGTTGTCCTTTCCAAGAACACTTGTGCTATTAAAACCTAGGGCCTTGCATTTATCATAGCCTTTTCCATAGAGATGCACTGGTAGTGGAGGAAAATCTTCTGGTTCTTTGTAGATCTAGTTGTCTATGTTAATGATGACTTCATTACCCATATCCCGCCATAGTGTGAAAAGACTTTTTGGTGGAACCTTGAAAGTTTTTTTGGGCTCCATTGTGAAACACGCTCTACCATAGAATCTAGGAGGCTTAGGTATTGTGGTGATAAATTAAGTCATATTTAGTTTGAATTCTCTACAACCAAGGTCCTGGATCATAAGGTCTTTACTTGGTATGGAGGCTGAGGAAGATGGTGTGGAAAAATTTGGTGGGATGGATGATTTTGTGAGTGTAGATGAGTCAATATATTTGGAAGAGGTGGAAGCTGAGGCTTCTTGATTGATGGGTACCTGGTGCTCAGCAGTGGCTTGTAGATTGGTATAGTATTGAAATGGATTAGGGTCTCCTAGGATAGTGATTTTAGTACCATCAAAAGGGAATTTCAGGCATTGGTGGTATTCGAAAGGAATAACCTTTAGAGCATGAATCTAGGGGAAACCAAGTAAGATATTGTAATGTATTTCATGATCTAGGACTTGGCATGTTGTATCTATGATAACTGGTCCCACCTAGAGTGGAATTGTAATGACACCTTTAGAAGTGTGTTCTTCATCATCATATGCTTTGAGGACAATGTTCTTGGTAGCATCTACACATGCATCAAAGAAGACAAGATCTTTGACCAATTTTAAAGAGAAGATGTTCAATCTTGCTCCACCATCTACTAAGACTCATCTAACTTTATGTTTGTGGAAAAAAACCTCAATATGAAGGGCATCATTATGAGATGGTTTGGGCCAGGAATAGTCACTGTCTGAGAAGGTAATGTGATGAGGCGAATTCATATATCTAACCATAGTTTCAAAATGGTTGACATCAATGTTGGTTGGGATGGATGACTCTTGCAGAACTTTATCCAAGATGGCCTTATGTGCAGGTGAGATACAAAGCCATTCGAGAATGGAAATTTGAGCGGGTGTTTTATTTAATTGCTCAATAAGGTTGAACTCTAGTTTATGGTTTGACTATTTGGCAGATAGACTAGGTATGGTGATTTTATGCTGACGTGCAGAAGGACCTGGGATAGTGACATTTCCTTTATATGTGGTGACATTGCATTCTGGGGCCTTTTTAATGGTAATAGTATTAACACACTCATTGGTATGTGCAGGATCATGATGGACCAAAAAGTGGTGATATGATGGGTATGTGGCTGACAACCTTTTTTTTACCTAAAATTTATGAAATGAAAAGGGTTTTTAAAGGAGATTCTCAAATTTCCACCAATATAAATTTGTTCATTTTCTATTTGAATTACAACTAAAGTCTTGATTGATAGGCTAATTTAAAAACATTTATAGCTTTCAAATGGTATCACATTTTTTGAATCCAAAATATGTGTCACATTATATGCTTCACATAATATAGGATTAAAACAAAAAAAAAAGAATTTCATTTAGTTTTGACCAAGTTAAGGTGGTCAGACATACGAGTTTTAATATTTTTTAAAAGTTGTAATAAAAAATTCATAATTAATTATTTACTTGGAAAAAATTACAAAAAATAATGCATCACATTGGGACATGAGCCCTCTACTTATATCTGAAATCTTATAAAAAATTATTATAATTTTATTGTGGCTAGGATGGTCAGACAGACACCTACTTCTTCTTTTTTCCCTAAAATTTAAGTGCTACTGCATTGAAATTTCAAATTTTACCAAATAGATTTTTTATTTTTTAAAATAAACCTAGTAATTTAGAAACTACATTAAATTTTCTACAGATTCTATTCTTACATATTTTTCAAATGATATAGATAACTTATTCAAATTTTTACTTCAAGTTGCCTAACTCTAATTTTTCTATTTTTTTTGCCACTTAAGGGCCTTTTTTTTCCATGATGATCCTGCACATACCCTCATCTTCATTAGTAGTGCAAAGATTGTTATTAATGGTACCTTTGGGATAATTGTAGGCAAGACAAACATTATTGTATGTAGGATGGATGTGATTGTCTTGATTATTGTTATTCTTTATGCCAGATAATGAGGGTTTACTATGATTCTACAGTGGGTTCTTGTGGATAGTAAGATCTGAATTATACACAAATTATTGTCTGCCTAACTCAATGGTATGGTTCTCAATAAGGTATTATACTAAATTTCACAACTGGTGACATAAAGAAGTTTTATGCCCTTTGAAACGGTGGTAATCACAAAATGCACTATCATCCCACCATGATGGCTTGAACTGACCAGGGTCATACAATTTAGGTTCTTCCAGCGTTATGACTCCGTTTTGGAGGATTTTCTTCAAGACAATTTTGATAGGTTTACCCAAAGGGGTGTATGTGTGTATTTGGAATTGTCATAGTTGACGCAACTGCCTTTGATTAGCTTGAGCAGGATTGCTTTGAATAGCATTGGTAGTTGCTATCAGTGTAGTTATAGGTGTATTTTGATTTTGTACTCCTTTGATGGTGAGTACATGACCTATTACATTTACGGTTTTTGTATCGACCACACTGTCATTGGTAATGTGTTTTTTGTTATCCCAGTATTTGGTTTTTTCATTAGAGCTACTTGGGTTATTATTTGTGGCGGTGTTGATGGTTTTGCCACCATATTTTAATTCGCCTTTAGTGATCAAGGCTTTCTCAAGTTGAACACCCTTTTCAACAAGGTTAACAAAGGTGGTGCAAAAATGGACTTGTAAGCCATACATTAGCGGTCCTAGGAGATTTTGTACAAACATGGTGACTTTCTCCTTTTTAGGTATTTCTACTAGATATCTACTTGCTAAGGTTCTTCATCTTTGGAAAAATGGGATAAAAATCTCTCCTACATCCTCTTGGGTAAGTCTACATAAGGAGGCAATGTCGATATATGTGTCCATGTTATAGGCATAGTTTTCAACAATTTTTTTTCCAGTTCATCCCATGTTTTGATTTCTTTAGGAAATAGCAAGAACCATTCCAGTGCATGACTTCTAGAAAAAAGTCTCATGTGATATGTTTTCTCATATGCAATATCCATACAACTAGTGGTGAATTCTCTTATGTGTTCAATAGGGTTCATTTTTCCTTTGTATTTAGTAAAATGAGGTACCACATAGCCATGAGGAAAGGGTGGCATATACAAGGTTGTGTTGAATGGATAGGGACATAAGTCATGTGAAATGTAAGACTTTTTGTTGGATTGTTTCAAGGTCTCCACTTGCATTTGAAGAGAAGCGAGTTGGAGTATGAGTGCTTCCACAATTGGGTTGTTGGTAGCATCAAACATTTTGGTGATAGGGATGGGTTGAGTGCCCACCTGTTATGATGAGATGTGTTGATTTGGAATTGGTTTTCGGTGAGAAAAATAAGTGTTTTGATGAGGGATGTGCTATTGTGTATGAAATTGAGAGGCATAAGTGGGGATGTGGTATCTTTCCATGTTTGATTTAATTTGAGGACCTTGTTGATTTTGAGCATTTTGATGCCCAAATGGAGTGAAATATTGCATGCCTTGATTACCTTGCCCAAATAAGAAATTGTGGCCATGAGGAATGTTGGTATTAACTTGTGAGGAATTAGGTTGGGTGCCTTGATTGAAAAATATTTTTTTATTTCTCCCAAAAGGGTTTGATGAGTTGGTTGCCATAGTATTTGAAGAACCTAATAATAGGTTTGCTGATGTACCCATGGAACTAGATGAAGTTCCAAAGAGATTTGAGGTGGTTTCACCCATTGTTTGTGAAGGGATGGTGGATTTTTGTTGGGTGATGGATTGTGATGTGGTGTTGGTTTTGGTGGTACTATGACCAAGGGTGGTAGCATTGATGGTGTTGATGAAATTTTGTGAAGAATCTCCCATGGAAGGATTGTGTGATGGGGGATTGGGGATGTTTCTCTAAGAGTGTTAAGATCAAATACCTTATGTAACTTTCCCCTTTGGTCAAGGAGCATAGATAGGAATCTATACGAGTCATTTAAGACTAATTCTTCCATAAAAGAAGTAACTTATGGGTGTTGGGCAACAACTAATATGTCTTCTTCAAAGACTTCCCCATTTGAGTCTCTGCAGATAAATTGTTCAAAAAGATCTTGTGGAGAGGGTGGGATGTTCATCTCACTGAAAGGATTGATATTGGAATTTCCCATGTTATAAGAAGGATTTGTCATGTCATTGGGGAATGAATCCATGCTAGTTGTGAAACCAATAAAGTTGGTGTCTTGTCCAAAGGAATCCATGAGTCTTTTATTTTCTTATAATCTAATTTCAACCATAAAATTTTTTCTCAACTTTGGGATGATGGGGGAGAATGATCTAAATATGATGCTATGTTTTTGGATGGAAGCAATGAAAGAATAGTTCTTACAAATTAAGAAGAATGATACATGGACTCTTGTTCCTAGACCTAAGGAAAAACATATAATTGGAACTAAATGGGTGGTGCAGGAGCACCCATAATTTGCTTTCAGTTGATTAGGAGGTTGTCTAGGACAATTTTTCTTAGGAAAACTAAACAACCTCATTTAGTTCTTTGTGTGTCACTTTTGTTGTGATTTGTCCTGATGCGTTCATGTTGACCATGGAATAGTTGTCAAAAGGTCTGAACTCAAGATGAGGTTTAGGACTTTGAGGATTTTTTTTCAAATATTTGCAAATGTTGTTCAATGGGAGACACAAGTGGCCAAGGAAAGGTTAAGGGAGAGCATAACTGATTTAGAGACCCTATTTGAGGGTGGCCTTGACTTGGGAGTCAGGTTGGAAGCATTTTAATTGTTTAGAATTTTTGAATTCAATGAAAAACAGTGGTGATTTTTGTGTGAATTTCTGGTTTTTGCTTGGAAGTAGTGTTTTTATGGATTAATGTTGGCATTGTAGTTTGTGTAGGATGTAGAGTAGTTGTTCTTTAGGCATTGTGTTGCAATAGATAGTTAGTTTGTTCACTTTCAAGCAGTTTTTTCAATTGGTTTGGTTTCCATACTGTTGTTGGTCTGAACCAGGCATTTTTTGAAGAATGGAGGGTTAGTTCACTTTCCCATCGTACAAATTGTGCAACCCTTTGGGACCAATGACTAGACTCCATGGATGTACATATAATAGTGGTAGGAGGCTTTGACAGCATCGGAGCCACTGAGGAAGTCTTCTCCTAGGCGAGCCAGGGAAGAGCCCAGTTAGGAAAGGCTAAAGTGCAGTGCACTAAAAATTATAGATTGTATAAAAATTTTCCTTTTGGAGAGGGAAGATGTGAGGCTTACCAAGCTATGGTAACAAGGAGGAGACTCCACCAATCAATCTGGTGAGGGAAAGACTTGACAGTTTGTAGTGGGGTCAGAAAAAGGGCTTAAAAAGGTCTAGTTCTGACCACTTCCAGATTAGGGCTTTATACGGCTAGTTGAGGCCCAAGGCCACAATAATATTTGAGTGGTGGACATAAGAACTAGGAATTCCAATAAAATATTGGGGGTTACTTGGAAGAACCTTGTGGAAAAAAACCTGATCCCTCGAAGAAGAAAACCTAGGTTCTAGGCCTAAATGAGCGTTTGGTGAAAGCAACTAGAAAATGGAGCTAGGTGGATCCTTAATACCCTAGATAGGTTGGTTTGAAGCCTTTGGAAGCACCTCCTCACCTCTGTAAAAATAAATTCATGAATTGGAGGTTTAATAGCCTTTAGGGTGGATTAAGGGCTAAAGCAAGTGGTACAAAATAGCACCAAGTGTTGACTTGGAAAGAAAACTTAATTGATAGTTGGGTTGGCAAGGAGAACTAGGGGAACCCAAGAAGGAAGGGGTCCTATAGGTTATCAAAGGTGGAGTAAAACACCCTAGAGGTCTACCAAGCAAGACCTAGAGCATGAACCAGTGATTGATTCATCCAACCTCCCTATTAGATTTGTATCTGAGCAACAAAAGATTTGGGATTGACTGTTGTATGTCAGAGATCGAGTCTAGTGGTTCTACAACCATGGTGAAAAATATAGAATTGGCCAAGAAGGTCAAAGATCAAGAGGAAGACAATAGGTGATTGATGGAAAGAATAGCCCAACTTGAGCAAGCAATAAATAATGTGCAAACCAAGACCGATGAGGTTAGTGATAAGTTGGAAGGGAGGGTACCCAAGAGTGAAAAGGTTGCAGAGGAAGACAAGATCCTTGAACATGACCCTGTTTTACAAGAAGAGCCTTTCTTGAAGGCATTAAAAGCTATGAGTGGAAAAGCACTTGAAGGCATACCACTGTTTAGTGGGAAATTGGAAGTTGATCTAGTCATGGATTGGATAGAGGGAATGGAAAACCATTTTGAGTGTGATGGAGTCACTGAAGCACATAAGGTAAAGGTGGAAAAGTCAAGATTGAGAGGTTCTACCTTGACATGGTGGAAGTTCATTCAGACAAAGAGAGAAAAGGAAGGCAAGAAACCTATTTGTACTTGGAAGGGAATGGTTGCCAAAGTGAGAGAAGCATACATGCCAGATGATTATGAGATTCAGTTGCATAAGAAAAGATAGAGCTTGAGACAAAGAGATCAAGATGTAAATTCCTATACAGAGGAGTTTCAAAAACTTTGTGTGAGGTCTAATGTTTCAGAGGATGAAAGTCTCAAGGTGGCTAGGTATCTTAACAGCTTGAAATGGAACATTCAAGAGGAAATGACTCTTCTAAGTCCCAAGACAGTACACCAATGTTATCAATTGGCTATAAAGATTGAAGAAAAAAGCAAGAGGAAACAAGACTAGGCTTCCAAGAGTAGAGGGAAAGGCAAACATCAAAGAAGACATAGAGGTGGATACCAAGGTAGAGGAACTGAACAAAGAAATCAGGGAGAGTCTAAACTCACAGAGCATGGAAGTGAAACAAATTCTAGAGGAGGTTATGGAAGAGGAGTAGGCAGAAGTAACTCATACTTTTCTAGTATGAAGTGCTATAACTGCGGTCAAGTAGGACATCCAGCTTATAGGTGCCCAGAGAAGGAATCTTCTTCAAACACAGAGAAGAGAGTAGCATATGCTCAAGAAGACACCATGAGTATCAAATCACTAGAGGTTAGTCACATTGAATCATAAATGGGGGAGAACTTGATGTTTAGAAGGGTTCTAATCAAACAACTAGTCATGGAGGAGCCAAAGCAAAGGAGAGCCTTATTCAGGGTAAGATGCAAAATAATTGGGAAGGTGTACAAGGTTATAGTGGATTTAGGGTCTACTGATAACATTATCTCAGAGGAGGTAGTGAGGAAGTTAAATTTGGAGAAAGTACCCCATACTAATCCCTATAAGGTGACATGGTTGAATAAAGGGTAGAGTGTTCTTGTGAATGAGCAGACAATAGTGGAATTTTCCATTGGAGGGTACAAGGACAAACTGATTTGTGATGTGTTGCCTATGGATGCATGCCATCTTCTATTAGGCAGGCCATGGCAGTATGACAAAGGAGCCAACGATGATGGAAAGGAGAACACCATCTCATTCAAGAAGGATGGAAAAACATAAAAATTGCAGTCATTGTCAGATGAGGAAGAAGGATAGTCAAAGACCCCTAGTGTCTTGTTAAGTAGTGGCAAGGAGTTTATCAACACTCTACAACAAGGAGGTGAAGGATATGTGGTCATGGTGCAACCCAAGGAAGAAGACAAGACTAGGAAGACAGTCATACTAGGAGCAGTTCAGGTTACTTGAATAGTTCAAAGACATAGTCAGTGGTGGAACACTGGCAACCTTACCTACAAAGAGAGCTATCAGTCATTATATTGACTTCATACTAGGGGCTTCATTTCCAAACAAAGAAGATTACAAGCTCACACTAGATCAGAACTTGGAAGTGGCTAGACAAGTGTAGGATTTATTAGACCAAGGACTAATTAGGAATAGCATTAGTCCATGTGCAGTACCAGTGGTCTTAGCAACCAAGAAAGGTGGTAAGTGGAGACTATGCACTAACTCTAGGGCTATAAATAGAATTACAATCAGATATAGGTTCCCTATTCCTAGGATTGAGGATTTGATGGATTGTCTTGGAGGAGCTCAGTATTTCACCAAGTTGGATCTCAAGAGTGGATACCATCAGATCATAATCAAAGATGGGGATGAGTGGAAGACAACCTTTAAGTCAACTGATGGGTTGTATGAGTGGAGATTTATGCCATTTGGCTTCTCAAATGCCCCTAGCACATTCCTGAGGCTCATGAATGAAGTGCTTAAGGACTTCATAGGGATATTTGTGGTGGTATATCTAGATGATATACTCATCTTTAGCAAGACAACAAAGGAACATTTGAAGCATGTGGAGATGGTTCTTAAAAGGTTGTAGGAGGAGAGGTTAGCCATCAACCTAGAGAAGTGTGAGTTCTTCAAACAAGAGCTTGTGTATTTGGTGTTTGTAGTATCCCAAGGATCATTGAAGATGGACCCAAGCAAGGTGGAAGCTATCCTAAATTGGCCTACACCAACCACTGGGACAGAGGTAAGGAGTTTTCATAGGTTAGCTCAGTTTTATAGGAAGTTTATAAGGAACTTTAGTGGCATATGTGCACCTGTACTTGATACTATCAAAGGTGGTCTAAAGACTAAATTCAAATGGACCCTTGAAGTTGAGAAGGGTTTTGAGAAACTAAAACAAGAAGTGGCAACTCAACCCATCCTTTTGTTACCTAGTTTTGATAAGTTATTCACTGTGGAATGTGATGCCAGTGGAATTGCAGTAGGAGGAGTACTTAGCCAAGAAGGTAGGCCTATAGCTTTCTTTAGTGAAAAGCTCAATGACGCCAAGAAGAAGTATTCTACCTATGACCTAGAACTATATGCTCTAGTATAGTCACTTAGAAAGAGGAGGCATTATCTCCTACCTAAAGAGTTTGTTGTGTTTACAGATAACTAGGCCCTTAGCTACATCAACACAAGAAAATTTGAGCAATAGACACTTGAAATGGACAGAGTACCTTCAAGCCTTCACTTTTACCATAAAACACAAGAAGGGATAGTTGAACAAGGTGGAAGATGCACTAAGTAGGAGGTTACTGACAATGCAAGAGATTCAATTCAAAAGCATTAGGATAGAGAGTTTTAAGGATCTCTATGGAGAAGATGAAGACTTCTCTGAAGCATACAAGGTATGTTCTAATTTTGAGAATCACTTTCATAGTCAATTCTCAGAGTATACATTGCAGAGTGGACTTTTGTTCAAGGGAAGTTAGTTATGTGTTCCAAAAGGTTTAATGAGAGAGAATCTCATCCAGGAGAAGCACAATGGTAGTCTTAGTGGTCATTTTGGTGGTGTTGACGGGTGTTTTAGCACTTTCTCAACATAGGTTATGCATAGGTACATCACCTCTCTAAGAAAATTATTCTCTAAGAAAATTTCCAACAAGTTGTTGAAAATCACCCCAAGGTCTCTCGGGTGTCAAATGATGACATGCTTGGGATTTCTCAATTGGTGGTGTTGACGGGTGTTTTAGCACTTTCTCAACACACATTATGCATAGGTACATCACCTCTCTAAGCAAATTATTCTCTAAGAAAATTTCCAACAAGTTGTTGAAAATCACCCCAAGGTCTCTCGGGTGTCAAATGATGACATGCTTGGGATTTCTCAATTGGTATTTGATGTTTTTTTGTTGGTAATCATAGGGAAGACTAACGAAAGTTAAGTTGGAAGGAAGTTGGATCTTAGGATGGAGCTCCTGAGATGGGAAGTTAATGTGAAATCTATTGCAGGTTCATACATCAATCTTAAAATCCTATCTTATCTTGAGATTTGTCTTTAAAATGTGCAATGAACCTTAGCATAGGCTATTTATTAAAAATAAAAGGAAAAAGTGGTAGGGAAGGGAAGAGGTTCTTGGATCTGCATCTAACAATGAATAGTTATCTTGCAGGGTTCTACTGTGGACAACTTCCCCAAAACAAAATTTCACTTAACTAGGTTAACTCATAGTGTCATGAAACTTCTGAAAGCTTCTAAGGACTACAAATATTCAGCCATTCATTCACCATAAACATGCATGAACAAAAGATATAATTTTGGAGCAACTTTTAGTTTATGACAAGAATAATTTTACATAGTTGTTTATCATCAATAAAAAATAAAAAGTATGGACAAAGAAATATATCAACACAACATAATACTTCAAAACTAGTGAGCAACATTAACCAATTTACTAAAAACTAACTAAAACACTTGAAACAAAAAATTAAATCTTTCTAAATCAGCTAACTATGGGAGATGAACCATGTAACCTGCAATAGAAACTCAAGAGTCCACCAAAAGACAATGAACTTTTATTAATATTTTTGTAGCATGCCTATACAACAAATCAACTTGCTTAAAATGAGAGGAGGAGACCCCTATTTATAGTTTCCAAAAATAAAAATGAGTGGCCAAGAATTCATTTCATTATGTGGCCATGATTCACTTTACACTAGGGTTTCAACTACCCCCAAATATTTTACAATATAAAATATAGTTTTGTCCTTTAGCCTATTTTGTCTTTTGTGGCAGCATTGATGCTATTTTATCATTTAGCAGATTGTTGTTTTCTCTTTCACTGCAACTACATAGTGAGAGACTCATCCTCAATAATAGGCTTTCTAGCTTCCCTTTTTCAGCATGGCATACTTCACAAACCTGCCAATCAAAGGATGAATCCTACCCCAATCCAAGATGTCAAATTGAAGCACCTGAATATTCAACCTCTTGGATTGGTGGGTGAGTGTATTCCAATCTTCATCATATTTGGTAGTACTTTGCACCATCTTCTCTGACTGGGTAATCTCACCCTTGGTTCCCTCTTCCATCCTCTTATGAAAATAGGGCCTTACCTTTTTTGGATCCATCTTAGTAGTAGGCATGTCATAATATGTCATTAGCTTTAGATACTCCTCACATGCCGTTCTAATTTCTTTTACGCAATCAAGATCCTACTCCACCTCATGGAGCACCTATTCTAAAATTTCCTTTCTATGAGCAATGTCGAGTCTCCAATTCTCCACAAGCTAGAAATCACTCTCTACCATTGCAAGCTCCTTCTTCAATGTTTTCTCTACCATCTTGAGGATTGCCTCAATTTTAGGATATGTAATCTGGTATATCTCTGGGAAGTCAAGGTAGGTTTTCCTCATATCCTCATGATATTTCTGCAAGTGAAAATATTTATTTGTTGTTCCAATAGTTCATCCAATACCCATATTTCCATTATAGAGGACCTGTCTGAACCAATCCTCAGTGGCCCTTGTCCAAACCTTTATTTCCAACTTGCTGATTTTTTCTTTTGATAACAACAATGGGGTAGTTGTTGACATTGTAGGGAGCTCGTTGGTTGAGGACCATTCTTGAATATATGTTGTTAGATCTGAAACCTATTCCTTGAGATCCTTCTTCAAGGTCTTGTCCTTATTCATGTGGTGCATAATGGTGGCAATAGATCCATGGAGATGATTGATCTTCCTCTCCCTCGTGGCTATCCCTAAGTCAATGGTGGAGATGTTATAACTGATCCTTTCCTCACCCACTACTGGGGTGGCAATTTGTATGATCCTTGACAATGAGGCATCCATAGTTAGCTAGGATCTGACCTTTGGCTTCTTCTTTTTCTTGTATTGATCTGAGCTTGAGCCAAGATGGCCTCCAACCTTTCATTTGGATCTGTTGGAGATAGGATTTTCTTCTCTAGTTGTTTCCTAAGCCCCTCGGGTATCTGAGTTTCTCTATTAGGTGATTCATGATCACCCTTTTCCTCATGGGCTTGCTGTATTTGTGACATTTTATCGCTTGAGGTCTCTTATTGCTGCTTCGCCCCCTCTTCTTCATCTGAATATTGTATTAAAACTATCACTTTCGGGGAATCAACAATCATCTTCTTCTTGGGACTACCTTCTTTTTTAGAAGCTTCTTATTCTTCCACATGTCCATGCTTCCCATGATGTCCTAACCTTGGATATTCTCTTATTTCCACTTGTTCTTCAGGCTTACCATCCTCCTTCTCTTAGTCCTGTTTATCAAATAGAGACATATACTCATTAGGTTTGGATTCCTCATCATGTTCCTTTTTTGGAGACCTAAAATATTTTTTTCTAGGTCAAAACCCTTCACTTCAAAGGTAGGTTGTTTTCTAGCCTCTTCCTCCTCAACATCCTTGAGCTGCTAAGTTGAATCCTCTTCAAGGTCGAGATCAAAGGTCTCCTTAATAATATTTGCATTTGACACCTCATCATCTCCCTCATAGGACTCATAGATGACCTCATCAATTAGAAGATGCCCAAACATGGGATTCTCATGATACTCATCTGCCTGTACCTCCAACTTACCGGCTGGTTCCCTCTACTTTTCGTCAAACTCATCAGATATTTGCATTGTAGCATTCATTAAGGGTGGTTCACTAGGAGGAAGAGGGACTGGGAGACTGATTATGGCATGGGAAAGGGTAGCCTACATTGTAAGGTTATCAAACATTTCAGAAAACTTTGATGGAATATTCTGTATGTATTTGGTAAAATCTTTTAGAAGGGTGAGATCGGGTATTGTTGTTGTTGTTGTGGAAATTGAAATATATAATGATGGGGAAACAGATGAGGAAGAGAGTGGAGAAATGGTGAAAAAATAATATTCCATGGTTACAACTTGTTCTATGGTAGAAGTAGAGGCGAGGTGAATGAAGATGTACATCACAGGCGGAGAGGAGGCAATTGCTACATGTACAATAGGTGGGGTGGTAAAATTAGTAGCACTGGTTGTGGCAGCAGACGCAACAAGTGAGGACTTTGGTTTTTCTTATCCCTCATGAAGAGGGTCTTCTTGTATAGTATCCATTCCCATGATTGCCTGACTTCTTTGGGTTCTTTGAAGTTCCAGCTTTTGTAGTCTTCACTAGAGACCCCTCAAATATGGGATGATCTTTGAATGCCTCCTTTATTTTCTTTGATCCTGTGAGTGGGGGAAACTTTGAGGTCTCTCATGTGGAGGTGTCATTAGTAGCAGCACTATTAGTTTTCTCCTTGTGTGGATGTTTGGGCTCCATAAATGTTAACTCTACTCCCTTCTGCTTCAATTAAGCAACCTGCCCATCAATCCATTGCTTAGTCCTTGCTTCAATAGGCTCGGTGATAATATCAAGGTCATTGAAATCCTCTTCATTCCAATATATTTCTTATAATGATAAGTTGGTGATGACATTATACATTGGATCCAACACTGTGCTTTCTTCTTCGACCACCTACTCTGACACAAGAAATAATTTGACCATCTTGACAAAGGAAGTCATCATGTGCATGTATTGTAGCATATGCACCTCCTTTTCATCCCTATAATTTTCCCAAAAGTCCTTGACATTATGTGGGTGGGCATACTCTACCCCCACCATCTTCCTTATCTTTCCATATGGATCCATCTGTGGCCTAGTACTATAGAGCTTTAAATTGTATTTCTTTAGCTCCTTGTCACAGTTTTCTGCACATTGAGAAGCATGGAGCTCATATTGTCCTTATCTAAAGGAGAGGGGGTAGGGGATCCCTACCCTATGATTTTTGCTCAGTAGGGTGTGCAATCATTGCAACTACCTAAAGAATTTGAGTAATATTATTCAGTCATTTGGATACTGAGGTAGCTTATATGGGTTATCCAAGAATCACTCGGCTCAAATGTAGGTGAATTTCAAAAACTATATAAAAAAGAATCTGAAACGATGAATGAAGGCACTAACACTATGTGAAATCCTCCTTTCATGATCACCCCCAATAAATCTGATGACGTCGCCCATGAATGCGTCATTAACTTTGTGGTACTCCCTCTTGAAATTTCTATATTGAAGTTGAGGGTGCTTGTCATACACCTTCTGCTCCGTTTATGGATCTGGATTTGGTGCTACAAATAGACCCCTATCTTGGGCATGGTTGGCAAGCAAGTACACAAGGTATAATTTCATTTAAAAATTTCATGTTTTCTTTACTGCCATAAATTTCTCATGCAGGCAGTTGTTGATGATTCCCTCCCAATAGAAATATGTATCCCCCTAGATGATTTCCTCAATGAAATAAAACATTAAGTCTTGAAAGAAAGCAATGATTGTAAGGCCCATGACCCTGCTCAGAAGAGTTACCAAGTCATTTTAATATTCAAAGAAGTCACTTTGAAATAGTTCATGGGGGACCTTATTAGAAATTATCATCTTGTCCTTTAGCCAATGTTGGTTAATCAATTTCCTGCACTTGAGGGGATCTTCATCCCACATCTACTTTCCATATGACATGGAAGTTTTCTCCATTTTGGTGAAGGTAGGGATGTGGAAGGTTTTTCCTATTGATTTGGTGGACAAGTCAGACAATGCATTTCTATCCATGTCCACTATTGTTCTTGTCTCTTCCTGGTAGGCCTCTCTGTAGGCCATTACAAGTTTGGGAGCAATAAGGGCTATTAGGAAACCCGCAACCTTGGCCAATCCACTACCTCTAATTTTTTAGGTGTTCTCTATCTTGGGATTGAGCCTAACCCTTTGTTTGAACTCATCAATGTCTATGTGCCCCAAATCATGAAATATCTTTCCATTCTATGAGGATCTTGGAGTTAAGGGGACCCCCTTGGAACTTGTACTTCATTTGGTCTTTGTCTTCCTTGAACTGAGGAGCCTTTGTGACTTTCTTCCCTTTATCTTTCTCTATGGCCACTCTTGATGATCTGACAACTAGTTCTATATATCATGCAACCAAGGAAGCAGTAAATGATATAGGCATAAAGTACAAGGAATGCTATCCAACATCCTACAAAACAACATTAGATCAGATAATGCATGTATAAAAATCCTTTAAAGATTACATTCGCCCCTCGTTTGGAGGAAATTGGGCAATGCAGGCCTAGGGGTGCAGACTTCCCTTGGCTAATAGTTGTTTCAATGTTTGTCGTTAAAATGGAACTAGAAGGATGGCTTCCCATGGATGAGTTTCACAATGCAGGATATGTGGGCGTGGAGGACGGTGGAGTATGTAGGCTAGAGGATGCGAAGGATTGCTCATCCAGAATGAAAAAGAGGGCACAATGACATGCAAATAGAGTCCTGTGGCATCAGACTTGCAGAGCATCATGGCTGTTTAAAGACAGATCATCGGGTTCCATACAACGGGGAGACGAGGGTTGGAGGACGGTGGGAATGAAAAATTTCAAGTGGAGTCCCACAAATGGGGGTCTGCAAGACCTGGCCCGTAGTGCTTAAAACTTAATCATTTTAGTGCATGTTTAACACAAATGAAATTCTTTGGGGCGAGACCCTATGGTCAGAGGGACGACACCAAATGACCATTTGGAACAGTGAATGGGTAACGACCAAGAGTAGATGGAGGTTCACGTCGGTAGGCCTAAGGGGCATGGTGGATCCTGCCCTCACAAACTTATTACAAACCTCTTAGATGATGAGTGTAGACATGGGATCTGACAAGCAGGAGGATGGGTCATGGTTGCCACTCCAAATGGTTGAACCAAAGGGAAACTGATAGAGAAAAATCCATGGTATTGGACCCGACAAGGGCACCACACACCCATCTTTGACTTATGAAAACTGAGGTTTGTATTTTTGTCAACCGCCTAAGTAGAATCTCATGTTCGAAGGGGCGCAATAAGATATCCATTGGAAGCAATGGTCTTAAAAGGAAAGATGCACACGAAAGTCTACACTAGTAGATCTGCTAGAGTTGGAGGATGGCACATTTTGATCTTGGAATTCTTGAAGGCATAGGATGGCTGAAAGGAGAGGTCACTTCGCATAGGTGGGCTTGATGGGGTAGACAACCAAGTTTAAAAGTTTTGGTTTTTGAGAAAAGGGAATGATTGAAAGAGAGGATCAGGCTTGAGGGGCATGGATGCCACACTCCAAGAACAAGAGCAGGGTTGGCTTGGTCTGTTGTCCCCAAATCTATATGTTGTAATATTTTTCTAGATTTCTAGCTAATGGTTTTTCTGGGGAGGACACTTCTTCACCTAGCTTTGATGTTTTCACTGGAAAGATACATAATGTATTCACCATTTAGAAAAAAAAATGACATGGGAAATGGTGAAATCACTTGATGATCCCACATAGCACACTAATGAAATCTCCTCGCAAGATTCTCAATTCAGTGGATGAAAGCTATGGACACAATGGTGGCAATGGGTGGGGCTCTGACATTCATTGCAAAGAAAATTTGGTGAAAATGGCAAGTCGGGCTTGGTATTTATAGGGAATTTTAGAATTTAATGTCTACAATTAATGTTGGTATGATGACCGATGCAGTGGTTGAACAGTCACTTTGGAATGACATCTAGGATAGAGTAGTCTAATGGGTGGATGGACACCAACTGATTGATGTTCAAAACAATTGTTGATAGAAAAGATCCAACCGAAGTGTGGGTCCTGCATGGATGAAGGATTCCAAGCATTATCCATTCACAATGATGAAGACATTAGGGAGTCCCACATATGATGGCCCGTAGGGGCAGACCCGCACCAGTCCAAGGAGGCCAACTTTTAACTTTTGGTGGAAAACAACATGAGGGACCCCACAGGGACTTAGGACTTAGAAAAATTGGAGGGGGAAAATGTGATTAACTCGAGGTAATTATTCAAGGGCTCCTCAATCACTTAGATCTCAAAATAGGGGCACACAAAATGAGGCAAAGAAAAAATGGCTTGACACAAGCGAAAAACAGAGGTCCCCCATTCTGAATAGAGCATATGTGCTATAGGAACAATAGGTGGATTGTTGTATTTGACTCAAACTAGATCTGATATCATGAATGTCGTATGCATTTTTGCTAGATCTCAAGTTGATCGTAAGGAATCTCATGTGACAACTATGAAGAGGATTTTTAGATACTTGAAAGGGATAGTTTATTTTGGCCTATGGTATCCTAAAGAAGATGATTTTACTGATGTTGATTGGGCTAGAGATGTCAATGATAGAAAGAGTACTTGTGGTGGTGAATTTTTGTTTCGGAAAGAAGTTGATTTCATGGTTAATTAAGAAGAAAAATTCCATTTTTTAATCTATTGCAAAGGAAAAATACATTGTTGTTGCTAACAATCATAGTCAAGTATTGTGGATGAATAGATGTTGAAAGATATCAAAGTTGTGTATGATGAACCTATTGCTATATTTTATGATAATTCAAGTGCTATTAATATTTCTAACAATTCGGTGTTGCATTAAAAAACCAAGCATATATCTATCAAGTTTCACTTTTTGAGAGACAAGGTGAGTGAAAAGGAAGTGAGATTGGAGTATGTGCTTGCTAAGGAATAGATTGAATATATCTTTACCCAACCCTTTCCTAAGGATACTTTTGACTATCTCAGAGGGAAGCTAGGGGTGATTACCTCTCCTAAAAAAAATTAAGATGCATTGACTTGCATCAGTTGCTATATTTCAGAGTCATATCTTGATTCAGATTGGTGTTGTGGTGGCTGCTACTCAAGGGAGTAGTAAAATGTTTAGAAATATGGTTCAAAGCTTGTGTGGAGGAAGATACACATTATATTTTTCATTGATTCAAAGGGGAAGAATAGTCATGTGAAAAAATTTGAATTATCTTAGGAGAAGAGTCAAAATCTATGTGGGAGAAAATACTAAGAGAAAGTTGTGTTTATGCTATTTTTCACATCACGTATTTCCATCAATGCCAAAGAAGGATATTTTTAAATTTTTTTGATACATGGTTGTCATTGATATAAATGCTATTAGAATTAATGCATTAAAGGTTGTATATGTCGAGGATATTGAGAAAATTGTAGTAAAATAAGTTGCAGGTTGTCAATAGTGAAGTAAATTTTTGTATGTTCACTAGCTCAATATGTTGATGATTAGAGGTTGTGGATTAAAGGGTTTTTTTTCAATTATATCAAGTTTATCCATGTTAAGTTTCATATATCCGCATGAATATTTGATCGAGTTATGAGTATCTATGTTCTGATTGTTTTTATGTTGCTTCAATTGGTGTTCCTGAAAGAAGGTAATGTAATTTAGGTAAGTTTAGTTGTTGTGGATTATTCTCTAGTGATTTATGATTCTTTTGGATGTTTCTATATCATGCTCTATCTTTTTTGTACATCCTCATTGATCTTTGCACTTGTAATTGGTGATTTTCTTTTGTGTGTTCATTTTTTCATGTTTATGGCCAGCAAGGTGATTGTAGTGTGTTGTGGATCTTCAAGTAACACCTCTATCTCTCTCCCACTCCCTTCCTCCCTCCCTCTCTATCTCTCTCTCAAGTCTCTCCCTCCTACCCCCTCTCCCTCTCTTAGGTCTCTCTCTCACTCACTCACTCGTATGTCTCTCCCCTCTACCCTTAACACTCTACCCTTAACCCTCTACCCTCTATCTCTCTCCCATTCCCTCATCTCTCTCTCACTAAATCCCTCTATCTCTCTCCTCTCTACCCTTAACCCTAAACCCTAAACCCTAAACCCTAAACCCTTAACCCTTAACCCTTAAGCCCTAAACCCTTAAACCCTGTATCCCTCTCTCTCTATCAATTCTCTCCCTCCTACCCCATCTCCCTCTCTTATATCTATCTCTCTCATTCACTCCCTCTATCTCTCTCCCCTCTACCCTTAACCCTAAAACCTTAACAATTAACCCTTAAACCCTAAACCCTTGAAACTCTATACCCTCTACCATCAAACCTCTACCCTCTATCTTTCTCCCACTCCCTCTCTCTCTCAAGTCTCTCCCTCCTACCCCATCTCCTTCTCTTAAGTCTCTCTCTCTCACTCACTCACTCACTCCTATTTCTCTCCACTCTACCTTTATCCCTCTACCCTCTATGTCTCTCCCACTCCCTCCCTCTCTCTCTCAATACTATCCCTCCTACTCCCTCTACCTCTCTAAGGTCTCTCTCTCTCACTCCCTCTATCTCTCTCCCCTCTACCCTTAAGCCTCTACCATCTATCTCTCTCCCACTCCCTCCCTCTCTCTCTTTCTCACTAAATCCCCCTATCTCTCTCCCCTCTACCCTTATCCCTAAACCCTTAACCCTTAAACCCTCTACCCCCCTCTCTCTCAAGTCTCTCCCTCCTACCCCATCTCCCTCTCTCAAGTCTCTCTCTCTCACTCACCCATCTATCTCTCTCCTCTCTAATCTTAACCCTAAACCCTAAACCATTAAATCCTAAACCCTAAACCCTTAAACCCTCTACCCTCTACCCTTAACCCTCCCTCGCTATATCTCTCTCTCACTTCATCTCTCGCTTTCTCTCTCAATTCTCTCCCTCCTCACCCCTCTCCCTCTCTCAATCTCTTCGCCTTCCTCCTTCCCTCTCCAAATTCTCCCTCCCTTCCACTCTCTCCTTCCCTCTATACTCTGTCTCTATCTCAAATTTTTCTACCTACATATTTATCCATCCCTCATCTTTCTATTTCTCATCTCCCTATCTCTTTTCTCTCCCTCTCTACCTGCCCCTTCTCTCTCCTCTCCCTCTCTTTGCCCTCTCTCTCTCTATATATCTCTCTCTCTCTAACTCTCTCCCTCTATCTCTCTTCCCTGTACACTTAACTCTAAACCTTAAACCCTTAAAACCCTCTACCCTCTACCATCATCCCTATACCCTCTATCTCTCTCCCACTCCCTCTCTCTCTCTCTCTTTCTCTCTCTCTCTCTTAATTCTCTCTATCCTACACCCTCTCCCTCTCTCACTAACTCAGACGGAATGGAGCCGGAGTGGAGCCGGATGGACACGGACGGACGGATGGACGGACGATGGACGGACGCCGGAAGGACCGGACGGACGGAGCCGGACGATGGACGACGCCGGATGATGGATGGACGGACAGGAAAGGACGACGATGGATGGACGGAGGCCGGATGGACCGGATGGAAGGAGCGGATGGACAACGGATGGACGCCGGAGCCGGACTGGACGGAACGGACGGATGGACGGAGCCGGAAAGGAAGGATGACGGACCGGATGGACGGATGGACGACGATGGACGGAGATGGATGGACGGATGGACGCGGATGGACGGACGGAATGACCGGAGGACGGATGGACGGATGGATGGATGGCCGGATGGATCAACGGACGGATCTGGAAGGAACGGACCCCGGATGGACGGACGGAGGAATGGATGGAGGACCCGGACGCGGATGGAAGGAAAGATGAGGATGGATGGATCGACGGATGGACGGATGGATGGATGGACGGAATGGAATGGACGGATGGATGGACGGATGGATGGAAGGAGGAGCGGATGGATGGACGGACGGATGGACGCCCGGACCGGACCGGACGGACCGGACGGACAACGGACCGGACGGACGGAATGGACGGACCGATGGATGGATGACGGATGACCGGACGAACGGATGGAACGGAGGAACGGAATGGAAGGATGGCGGATGGATGGATGGACGGACCGGATGGACCGGATGGAATGGACGGATGGATGGACCGGATGGATGGAATGGATGGACGGACGGACGGACGGATGGACCGGACGGACCCCGGATGGATGGACGGACGGATGACCGGACGGACCGGACGGATGGATGGACGGACCGGACGGACGGATGAAAAGGATGGACGGACCGGACGGATGGACGGATGGACCGGATGGACCGGAATGGATTGACCGGATCCACGGACGGACCTGATGATCCCAAAAAGAGAATTATGAGATAGAGAGGAGAGAGTTAGGGAAAAAGAGGGGGAAGAGAGGGATAGAGAGTGAAAGAGAGATGTAGGTAGAGGGAGGGAGAGGATAGATAGAGATTAGAGAGGGAAAGAGGTAGAGAAGGATACATAAGTGAGATACAAAGTGATGGAGGGAGAGGTAGGTAAAGAGAGAGAGGGGAGATAAAGATAAGTATCGAGGGAAGAAGATGTAGAGAGAGAAGAGATAGAGAGAAGTAGACAGGGTAGGGAGGGAGGCAGATGTAGGGAGGAGATAGAGGGGTGTGAGAGAGAGAGAGAAGGGAGAGAGGGAGGAAGGGAGAGAGAGGGATTAGAGAGATAGAGAGGAGAGAGGAGAGAGTGAGAGAGAAAGATAATACAACTTTCTGACTACTAAAATTTGACCTCTTGATTATTGAAACTTGACATGATGATTACTGAAATTTTTAAGATTTTCCAAAAACTAGAATTTTCATTATAACTCCTAGAGATCCGAAACCCCTTTCAAACATCCTGGAAGTCTATACATGAAATATAACTTAAAGTATAATAAATAAAATGTCCATATTTAAATGTTTATTTCATGTATATAGTCTCCCTAGCAGAGAAAGAGAAAATGAAAGAGTTTAGAAAAATACATTCCAAAATTCATTGCAAAAATAAAGAGTTCACAAGCTCATTCATTGTAAAATTTAAGCCATTTGGCGAGTGCCAAATTTGGTGTTCAAAAAATCGTAAAGCCATTTGGAGAGTGCAAAATTTGGTGGTTTCTAAATAGGCTCGATATTACCAAGCCTATTTGTTGAGCGCCAAATTTGGTACTCTACAAATTTGGTGAGCGCAATTGGCCTATTACGGGTTTTTTTGTAAATTGGAACCAGAATTGTGTCATAGATCCATGCACTTAGCCATATTTATTTTTATTATCCAATTAATTTAAGATTTCTCTAGATCAATTAAAATTAAGAAAATGTTTTAGGATAACTCATTCACCACCCTCTCAGTTATCTAGATTGCTCAACGATTGGTATCAAAGCCTGGTCCCTCACAGTTAGAGCTTAACCACTTGTGGGAGATCTTGGTAGTTTGAATAGATGGTAGGAGATTATTACTTTGATGAAGAAATGAAGACAATGTTAGATGATATCGAAAGCACATAAACTGGAAATGAGGAATTGAATTAAAACATCAAGGAGGAAAATTCTTGTATCTCAAAGCTAAGGGAGCAAATCCAAAAATTCAAACAAAGACACAGAGAGGCAAGCAATGAATAAAGGGAGTGAAAGGAAAGTGTTTTGAATCTAAAGCTATGGTTGAATGAATCCAAGAAGATTGAATAAAATAACAAAGATACCATCAAACATAAATTAGAACAAAATGAGAAGTTAGATGAATATTTAAGAAGGCTGAAATCAGAAGCAAGAGTATGTGAAAGTAGCATAATTCAGGATCAACTCGTGTCCCCATATAAATCTTACAAGGATAAGGAAGGACTTGGCTTCTCAAGTCAGAATACTAAGGTTAAAGTAGTTAGAGCTAAAGCAGGGTCCAAAATTGAAGAACATCTACAAAAAGACCTTCGATCAAGAAATAAAATGTTCAAAGGTACTTATCATTTACTGAGATCTGATACCATAGAAGAGCTCCCCACAATCATTTCCTTTTTCCCCCAAACCATGAAGGTCTTCTTCTTAGATTCATATAAATGTTGTAATCTAATTAAATGAAACTATCTATTGAATGTAAACTAATAAAATGTACAACCATTGAAAACACTATGTAAAATGACCTAAAATGAAAGAAAACTATAATATAACTTAATCTAATAGAAGAGGTTCACCTGGAAACTAAAGTTTGATGAAGAGGAGACATAGAATATTCAAAAATATTCTATGGGAGGCCACTAGGACTCTTATGCCAAGTTGGGTGACTTAGTCCCACTTTGGGGAAACTTTGTTGGAATAGGTTTCAGAGAAAGGGGTGTCCAAAAATGTAGAGATCAGTTTTCAGGCCTAGCAGTGAGACTAATTTTCCAATGATGGCAACTTAGTCCACCTGTAGGTTTTGGGAATCTTGAGACTAGAATCTGTAGCTATCAACTTGTAATTTTGTTCCTGACATAAATCTAGATTTGAATCTTCAGATGTTGACCTATAGGTTGTCTTCAAGATCCTTTTAGGGTTTATTGACTTTGAGTGATGTTGATGGAAAGATGACACCTTTTATCACCTTTATCTTTTACTAATTTTCATAAAAACCTCCAAAAACACATAAAAATAGGGGAAAAAGGATTAGGGTTAAAAAATAGGGGTTTTCCTAAATTCAAACCCCATTTTGGTAATCAAACCCTAGATAATGAAATAAAATGTAAAGGGAAAGATGACTGAACAAAATTTAAGTGTAACAACTCACCAAACCCTTGTTGAATAAGTCTTAACATATGTAAGTAATCAACTCCAATGGATAGATGCTTGATGCTTGCTTTAGAAGAATGAATTGCTAAAAGATTAAGTGTAGGAGCATGGAGGAGGATGAGAATGAAGGTAAAACCCTTTATTTATACATATTGTGCCCTAATTTCTAGAAATTACCTCATCACAGGCCGAACTTAGGGTTTAGAACACAATATCCCACAAAATTTTTGGATTAAATTTGATTTTTATGCAAAATGGGACTAAGTCACCCAAGGTGGTGACTTAGTCTACTTGGAAAATTTTAAGTGGATGTCGGGAATTAAAGTGTGAATAATGTTGTTTACCACGATTGTCTTCTAAAACACAACTAAGTAAGATCTATAAGTGCATTAAGGGGTCATTTTAACATAAAAAAGGGTCCATTTGTTACAACACCTTACAACACTTTTAAATAAGGCTTGGTAAGTGAAAAATGTCATGGATACATTTTTTGCGACACATTTAGTCTCCACTTTAGTGAGAGGATGAACTTGCTTCAAACTCACACTAAATTAGCCAAGATATGCACATCGATAGGGATCCAAATGAACTCATGTTCTCAAGATGGGACAACTATAATCAAGAGGGATGATCAAGCCACTAGGATCAAGATACCGTGGAAAACCAAACATCAGCACAAAATATCACACAAGAAAGATGTGAAATAATGCAAATAAAGGGAATGTCGGATCAAGCTTCAATATTTTATCTAGCTAGTTGTGGATCAGATCTAGGATATTTTTCCTAAAATATGTTTACTCACTCTAAGGTGACAAAACTCATGGCTATCCCCTGGGTGATAAGGACAAAAGGTGAGAAACATACACTTATGGTTGGTATGCACTCACACACACGTAGGTGGCTATGGGAAATTCATGCCATTGCTTGGGCTTCACGCTTAACCATACCAAATTTATACCTCCTGATAACTTTAATAAGGCACCAAAAAAAGAAAAGGTGTTTTAGATTCATGAGAGAAGCAAAGCTTCATATGCTTGGAGCTCATGATCAAGTGCAAGATGACACCAACATGAAATTTGTGTTATGCAAGGTGGCCATATATGCAAAATGGAAAATGTAAAATGAAACATGTAAAAGAATGTTAAAGGGAGTCTTTCTTATTTCATGTGAGGTATTTAGCTTAGGGAACATTGTGTTTATTGTCTCCAAGAGAGGACCAATCAAAGATATAAAATTCAGAACTTAGGGGATGTAGTGTGTTGCATCAGACCACTATGATGAATGTGATATGCTAATATACATCACATTTATGAAGGAAATCACACCCAATGTCATCCAAAAAGCGACAAACACATCATATGAAGTAATAAGGTTGCACTAAGAACCCAAAAAAAAATGCAAAAATAAATAATGTCAATGTATGCCCCCACTTAAAGGAATTTCTACACACCATTCTATGAGAAAGTACTTTAAAGTAGAAAATGAGAAATGAAAAAATAAAGAAATACATGAGAGCCAACTTGGAAAGCTCCTATGCCAAGTCATACGTTTCCAACTAAGGCTATGTCATGTAAAGGAAAAGAAAAAGAAAAGAGAATGGATTTCTAAAACATGGATCTATGGTGTGTTGTGAATCAGATCATTCAACATGGAAAGGCCATAAGGTGTCTCTGATGCTTTGGGTGTCCCAAAGGACAACAAAAGAAAAAAATACAAAGACAAAGAAAAAGAGCCTTGTGGGTCAACATGAAAGGGACATTGTTGTCTCAATGCATTGCATCATCCCCAAAAGGAAGGCAAAAAGAAAAACAAAAGGAAAAAAGAGCCTTTTGGGTCAACATGAAAGGGAAATTGTTGTCTCAATGCCTTGCATCATCCCCAAAAGGAAGTCAAAAAGCAAAATAAAAAGAAAAGGGGCCTTTTGGGTGAACATAAATGGGATTTTTGTCTCAATGCCTTGCATCATCCCCAAAAGGAAGGAAAAAAGAAAAAGTGAAAAATGAAATAAATGCATCACATATAGATAAATGAAGGTAAAAATAGAATAATGTGATCAAGGGAGAGAACATAAAAAATAACAGTACGGGGAAAACATGTTACACACAAAAAAAAAACACAAGAAAAATATAGACTAGTAAGGAAAATGCAAGTCAATCATCATGTGAGTCATCCACCTCCCAATCTTGTTAAGTGTAAAGTGTGGGTGGGTGACTAGCTAGAGGGACAACAAAAATTTTAATACTAACATCAAGGTCAATGCTCGTCTGAGTAGAGTTATCATGCAGGCTCATGGAAGAAGAAAAAAATGTGTTCAAATTTTTATGCACCTCTTCATCTATTTTAGAAATCTCCTCCTCATCATCATCCAAATTAATAATAATAGGAGGGGAAATGATTATGTCATTTGAGGCATGTAACTCCAGTGGTGAGGGAGGTATAGTATCATGTTGTGGTGGTTGGGGAGGAGGGTCACCAGGCATTTCTTCTGGAAAGTGTGGATGATAATTTTTATTATTTTCTTCATCAAATGACTTGCAAGAAAGAGTGAAACGACGACACCTATGATCCCTAGCTCCTTTATTTCTTTTGATTCCATTGTCAAATTACATCTGTAAAGGAGTGGGTTGATCAACCATAGGTTTCTTTTCATCCCTTGGGGGAGGAATTAAAGGAACCACAGAAGGTTTTTCATCCACTTTCTCCTTTTCCTTATAAACTTTTTTTATACGAGGAGGCATGAGGTATTGAGTTTCACAATCTCGAGGTATCTTGGATGATGTAGAAGAAGTTTCAAGTGTTGGTTGTGCTTGGTATTTTTTAGGTTGAAGAATGGTTTCATCTAGAATGGTAGTAGCTGATGTGGATGGAGACATTTTGCCAAGGGATAGTTCAAATATTTTCTTTGCTTTAAACTGTTGATAGGCAATGAAAAATAAATCATCTAGGTGTGATGGGTTCCATGGGCTCATGCCAAAAGGCTTATAAGGAATATTTTCCTTTGGAAGATAAGGGGTTAAATTCGTTGTGGTGGATAGTTAATATGTCATTGTCAAATGGAAACTTTAAGCATTTGTGAAGAACCAAAGGGACCAGTTTCATTGAGAGAAGCCATGGATGGCCTAGCCATAAATGAAATCGGTCTAATTATGGGATGATAGAGAATGTAACATCCAAGGATTTAGGTCCTATTTGTAATGGGAGGAAGATCAATCCGATCGTAGGGAAAGAAAAATTGTTGTGCATTTTCATCCATGTTGTAGGTTTATCATAATCATCTTGATAAAGATCATGCAATACCAAAAATTATTTTTTGATTACATTCTCTCCACAACAAAGATTTATAATATCCCATTATTGGTCTTATCATAGATAGGGTCGGCTATGTAAAGAGGACCATCAAGGAGATTTTTAAGTATGTCTTGAGAGGAAAAGGTAATATCAAGAGATGTTTTAGGTTGGCCCTTATGAGGCATAACATCTATCGCACCCACCGTTTTTTCCATAGGATTAACATGGGTTTCATTCAGAATAAGATCAGAATGTTCATCATTTGTATCAATATTCATAACATCATTATGTGGAGTTTCACAAGATTTGAAAAATGAAATATTGTGTTTAGGCATGGGATTAGTGAAGATTTGCAATTTTTTATTAGGAAGGTCCACAAACTTATTGCCTTGATCAATAACATTGGAAATAGATAGATGACTAGAATCAATGAGGTCTTGAGCAAGATGGTTAAGACACATACATTGTTATGTGTCATGTCCATTTTTCTATGAAAATGATAATAAGCTTTGGAGTTGAAGTTTCTAGGTAATGTTTTGGTAGGATCAAGTGCATGAATACCAGATAAGGTAATAATTTGTTGTTGCAAAATTTGAGACCTTGTACTATGGAGGGTGTCGTGTAAAGGTGTGAAGTGTCTTTTCGAATCTCCATAATTAAGAGGAACTATGGATTTAATAGCTACTATCTAGTTTTTGATAGGTGGAGGGGATTGTTGAGGAGGGCTAAATTGTAAGAAACCTTAATTCTGATTTCTAAATGGTGGAGAGCTCATTTGGTTGGTATTGTCAGATTTCTCAATTCGACTAGAAGTGGATCATGTATTGCGACTACTAATTGAATTGTGATAATCACACAGGGCAGTGCATAAATGCATGAAGGAGGGAAATTTCATCATGGCAAGTTTATCATGAAGGTGATTTAGTAATTTTTTGATAAACATCTTGTGAAGATGTGCGTCAAGAATCTTGACATCGATTTGGGAATAAAGCGATTGATAGTGTGTGATAAAATTAATTATCTTTTCATCATTATTTGTCTTACATCGCATCAAATTGGCCAAGGTATTCTTGGGAGTCATGTGCACTTGGAAATTACTAATATATGCATCAAAAAGTTCATTAAATGAAAAAATTGAATTGTTTAGTAAAGAAGAAAACCATTCCAAGTTAGTATCCTTTAACATCCCCGATAATAGATTAATTAACAATTTTTCATCAAGGAAAAATTCATTACGTAAAGTGGTGTATGCATTAACATGGTTAGAAGGATTTTCCTTCCCTCCATATTTCTAAAAATTAGGCATCTCTACTCCTTGTGGCATCGAGGTTCACAAGATCTCTAGGGACAAGGGGTTGTTGTGAACATGGTATGTGGGAGGACCATTCTAGTTTTGGTTGATGGTAAAAAACATTGTTGCACAGATGAGATGATTTGGAAAAGTTGTGTTATGAGAGGGTCATTATAGGTCATGTGAGGTGTAAGGGAAAGTGGTGATGGGGTGTGTGTAGTGGTAGGGAAAGTGAGTGGGATGCTAATGGGTGGTATGGTAGAGGAGGATAAAGTATGCAATGATACATAGGAGGTAGGAATACTAGTAGGAATACCAAAGGAAGGAATCACTTTGCTAACTTATTGCATTGCGGTTGTGAAATTAGGTGAAGCATAGGTAGGTATGGAAGCTAATTTTGAGGGAGGAGGAGTGTGAGGTCCTCCATGAATAACCACAATATGTGCTAAATGAGTGACACTAGAGGTCGAAGGAATATTTTTTTGATATATCTCAACTATTTTCTTCACAATGTTTAGGCCTTCATCACTGTCAAGCATGCGGTGAATGTTGTCTACAATGGGAATTATAGTAGACGAAATGGTTTCAACGGTCACTTGATGTTACAAGTGTGATAATTCCTCACGAAGGTGAATGATATTGTCTTATGTGATATCATCAAGTTTATGTTCAGTATGCATACTACCTGAAGGCAAATAATTACTAAGGATAGTTTCTAGGCCTAGTGTATTATTATCAATAGTAGGAGTGGAAGCTCTAGATAACCCAAGATCTACAACAAGTGTATTGTTTTGAGATGCCATGAGTCTTGAACATCTTCTCACTAATATATCAGCAATAGGACACCAAAAACTCATGCAAAGTGTTATAAATATGAGGTGAATGCAAATGCAATACAAACAAAAAGCACTAAAATCCTTATAATTAAAATTTTGGAAAACAAGATAGAAATGCAAAAATAGAAAACATAAATGCAGAAATTTCTCTGAGAATGCCAAAACTTACAGTGAAAATTGTGTAGGTGGACTAAGTTGGCCAGTGTGGAAAATTAGTCCCAACGGTGAATTTTTTAGCAGTTTTTAGAATTTTTGAATGTTTTTTTATGATTTTTAGACTTTTCCAATGCAAATATAGAATGAAAATACATTTTTTTAAAATTTTCAAGGATAATGTAATGCAAAAATGAAAGCTAAATGAGCTTTTCACTAATGAAATTTTAGAAACCATAGGATGTAAAACAATGCAAAAAACTAGTAAAATGTTGATGCAACCTTTTCCTAGGATGCAAATGCACTGAAAATCAGAATATTAACAAGTGTTCTAAGAATAGGTTCACCAAAATGAACCAATTTTTTTCGGGGAAAGTGGGTTCTCTAGCACTTCTAGGGTTTTCACCTAGAAGGAGAGAGTTATTTCACACCCAAAATCTAGGGTTTCATTCAAGATTAGGGGTTGAATGTGTAATGTGTGTGTGGTTTGGAATGTATCAAAAAGTTGTAATCTAATGCAATGAAACTATATAGTTGTGAACCCCTAAACCTGCATATGCACAAGAGCAACAAACACGTTAGGCTGTAAGATCAAATGCATGCAAACAAGTATGAGGAATTCCCCATGAAATCCATCTATTCAAACTAAAATTAGGAAATGAAGAACACAATACAAGAAATGAAGTTAAATCCTAATCAAGCCAATAAACTAGTGATCCCATTGGGGAATTGGTGCTAATCAAGTGTTGCAATTGGCCCTTTCCCAATTCCTAAGTTGCAATGTTTGAGTGATTGAGGAATGGTCAAATCTCCAAAGAGATGAGATTTGATCATAAACTTGTTACAAATTATAAAAATGGTGATAGGATGAGCTAAATGGGAAAAACTAGCTCTAAATATGAAGAGAGTAACTTTACATGAAGAGTGTGGATGAGAAATAAGGAGAGAATCCTCCAATTTATAACTTTCAATTTGGAAGAGAAAGTAAGTTTTGAGCAATGTGAAACTAAATTTCAATCCAATGGTTGAATGCCACTTGTCATGATGTGAATGGTTAGTGGTTGTGCATATTTTGGCCAAAGTACCAATAAATGCATTTATTTTGAATTTGAATTTGTGAGATGACTTGTTGAAGAGGGAGGAGAAATGGAGTTAATGTCACTTGGCTCAAGGCCAAGGACATGTAAGAGGCCTTAAATGCCTTGTTGGAAGAACCAAGTCCACTTGGCCTTTTTGAATCCTAATAAAGGAATATTACCTTTTGATGCCATGTGAGAGAAAATAGAGAATTAAATAAATCAAAGTAATTGATTTATTGTGCAACTTGCATTATCTAGAGGATTTTAATGAGAGGGATTAACTTAATCATGGTTTGATTAACTTAATGAAGCATTAAATGATGTGACAATTTAGACATAAATTTATGAATTGATTTAAGTCAAGAATTGAGAGGAAAAGATTAATTAAATAAATGATTTGATTTATTTAACTAAGAATATGTTAGATTAAATCAAATCAGGTTTAATTTACTTAATTTAATAAGAGTAATTTAGAGATTTTAATCAAATAAAATGATTTATTTAATTAAATAGAAATGTAAGATTAATTAAATTAAATTGATTAATCTAATCAAAGGAGGTGATAGACTTAATCATATGAATAATGATTAAGAGACAAAATGTATGATTCAAAAAGAAATGATGTTAGTAATCTAGATCGAGTGTGTTGAACGACATTTGTACATTTTCCATGACTACATTCTGCCCCTCTTTGAAGCAATGTACTTGTTGCATTGGTTCAAACAATAAACTGTTGTGATCAACATTCACTCCACCACAGGATAATCTCCCATACAATAACTATAATGATAAACCTCAAACATGGTTGAAGAAAAAAAATATCACAAATGACGGCATGGTCAATGCTAAAGTGGTCATCAGTGCTCCTAAGCAGAACATCAAAATCCATCATCAACCACAAAATCATAATTGCAACAATGTGCAAACTAATGCTGTAGTAGCACAACAACAACCACCTCCCCAAGGAAAATATCCCCCCAAGAGGAAGTTCACGGCTCTTGGTGAATCTATCGAGTCCATAATAAAGAAGTTGGTCAAAGAGAATCTAATCAAAGTCTCTAAATCTGAGCAATATGCGGAACCCATGACCAAGCTGCCATGGTATAATGAGAATCTTTTTTATGACTTTTATAGGGTAAAAGGACATACCACCACCAATTGCATGAGGCTAAAAAACATCATCCAAGACCTCATCGAGGATAAGATTATCAATATCGAGCAGCCAACCAGGAACCAAGACTTGAAAATATACACGAATCCAATGTAAAACCACAAACAAGGAAACAATTAGGGGAACAATAAGGGAAAGAAAAAATATGCTAGTGCTAACCTAGTGTATCAGTAGATAGTCAGATGTGTTGATGAAATGGTCACAGTCAGAAATGCCAAAGGAGCCTACAATGACTATGGAGTCACCACACATGGTAAAAAGGTTACCATTGTCAGGGCACCAGCTAAGACCCCCATTTCTAATAAAAAAGCCATCCCCTATGACTATAATGTCATTGACTAGCTGAAGAGAACCCCCACCCAAATCTCCATCATTGAACTATTGAAAATTTCTACTGACCACAGGAAGGTCCTTGAGGAAGCATTAGTTGTGTCCACCATCTCTACCACCCTTGACATAGAGTAGTTCCAGGCTATCGTAGGTAACCTCGTTACCCCAAATCTCATTACATTCTCTAACCAAGATTTCCCCCCACAGCCATCTCATAACTGCACACTCCACCTTCAAGTGCTCATACATAAAAAGAAAGTCAAAAGAGTCCTGGTGGATGGAGGTGTAGGCCTTAACATTTGTTCTCTAAATCTCATAAATAAATTGGGATTCATCGAGGATTCCATTAATAAGAACAAAATCATCATGATAAGGGCGTCTGATGATCAAGAAAGAGTGTCTCAAGGCACTATCGAAATCGCCATCCAAGTGGGACCAGCAACATTTGAAACCATCTGTTAGGTCCTCGACCTTGACCTACCATATAATATCCTCCTTGGATGCCCGTGGATCCACAGAATGAAGGCAGTGGCCTCGATGTATCACCAATGTATCAAGTTCTCACACAAAAATGAAGAGTTCACTATATATGGAGATCCTGAACCTTTCGCCTACTACAAAAACTTGGAAGACAAGTTTATAAGATCACCCAAGTACCAAAAAATGATGAAGGACCATCCATGTCATACATATACCCAGCCAACCTCGCTTCCACTTTTGCGACAGAGAAACCCGCCATCCCTGACATATTTGAAATAAAAAACATGATCCAGGAGAATGGATGTGGCGACTATAGAATGAAAAGAAATGCATTTGTTGTAGGAGAGTTACCACAATCTCCTAGGTCACATGGACAACCTCACCCAGCTGAAACACCTGTCCACACTGTTAGGGAAAACCCTTTTGGATTCCGCCATTGGGGGGATCTTAGTCAAGAAAATGTGGACGAGGAAGACATCTCAAACACATTATACCAAGATGAAAGGCCCACCCCCACCCTACCCATGGATGAAACTACCAAAGGGCTACAAATGATTTTTGGCATGGGCTATAATAGGAACGAAAGCCTTGGAAAAAATAGTGATGGACGGTTGGAGCCTATCATTGTAGAAAGAATAATGTGAAACCTTGGCCTTGGGTATACTCCTCCTAGTATAACCATGTCTGGTAGAGGTACTCCTAGTAGGGTAGTCAAGTCCTCTCCTCAGGTAACAACAACTACTCCTAGACCACCTGTATGCCTAGGTATCCCTCTTGATAACTCCACCTTTGACATCACCGATGTTTGTGACAGTAGTAATGATGATGACACCATAGCTAACCTTCCCAGGATCTTTGAGGATTCCACCTTTCTAATGATTAGTGCATCACCCGCTGAGTCAAATCAACAAACCCATCAAATCACCTTAGTACACCCGCAACTCATCAACCACGACCAACATTGACCACCAATTCTAGACTCATTCAAAAATGATGAGGTGCTCTCAGAACTCATGGGACTAAGGGATACGGTTCCATGTGGGTATCACAAGGTAGGCTTCAACATCACATTAGACACCCAAGCATACTATGGGGAGACGATTGAGTCCTTGAGTCACAAAATGAAAATATCAAGAATAAGTTGAGAGTTAGGATGTGAAAACCACACTATGGCACTCTCTAGCCACAAAATAGTAAAAGTAAAGGATGCATCCAATGGTGAAAAACTCTCTGAGGCACTGGAGGATGAAGGATTCAATCTCCCCCTAGTGCTCTACATCAAGAAAAGTCAGAAGTCCTGGCAAAGTAGTGCAACCCTGTCAACTTGGGAACAAAAAAAAAACTGCAAATCACTATTTATGTTGAGTCTCACCTGGCAGAGGAACAAGAACTATTAACAACATTCCTAAAAGAAAGAAAGGTAAAATTTGCATGGACCTACATTAACATGCGAGGTCTAGATCCTGAAGTAGTAGTTCATCATTTGGCTATTTACCCTGGAGTGAAGCCAGTTAGACAAAAGTTAAGAGAAATGCACCCACAGATAGCTTTGCTCGTGAAGATAGAATTACAGAAAGTCTTAGACATTGGCTTCATACGACCAATTGATTATCCATAATGGGTATCTAATCTTGTGCTAGTCTCAAAACTGAATGGGGGCATCCACATCTACATGGACTTTAGAGATCCAAACAAAGCATGTCCTAAGGATGATTTTTAACTACCCAACATTGACATGACAGTGGATATGACAGCTAGACATGAGATGTTGTCCCTAATGGATGGCTTCTCGGGTTATAGTTAGATAATGATAGCAAAGGAAGACCAACACAAGACAACATTCACATGTCCTTGGGGCACCTACTATTGAAACGTGATGCCATTTGGGTTAAAGAATGCAGGGGCTACATACCAAAGATCCATGACACTGATCTTCCATGACATGATCCACAAAATAGTCAAAGATTATGTAGATGATATATTGGCTAAAATAATGAAGAGGCAAGACCACATAGTGACCTTAAGTGCAATTTTTGACTAACTGGTAAAATACAAGGTCAGGCTCAACCCAAAGAAATGTGTCTTTGGGGTACAATCTGGAAAACTTTTGGGTTATATAATATCAATGAGAGGGATAGAAGTAGATCCTACAAAAGTAAAAGAAATCCTTGATATGGGAGTGCTGAGAACACTAAAGTAACTCTAAGGATTACAAGGTAGACTCTAGTCCATCCGAAGATTTATACCACAACTAGCAGATAAACAGATCGCCTATTCACATCTGCTCCACAAGGGAGCAACATTTAGGTGGGATGAAAAGTGTGAACAAGCATTCAACAAAATCAAAGAATATCTACTTACACCACCTATGTTGATGCCACCGATCATAGGGAAACCATTGATTCTATACATCTCAACAACTATAGCCACCCTTGGTGACCTTTTAGCCCAACATGATGAAAAAGGAACCAAGCGGGCCATTTGCTATATCAACAAAACAATGGTGGGGCACGAGCTCAACTACACATCAATAGAAAAATCTTGCCTAGTAGTGGTGTTTGTAGCCCAAAAGTTCAGGCACTACATGCTAGCTCATGAAATTAAGTTAATTGCCAAGATAGACCCCCTCGAGTATCTATTGTCAAAAGTAATGCTTACAGGAAGAATGGCTAAATGGGTAATGATACTATCTGAACATGATATTGAGTATGTCGAGCAAAAGGAAATCAAAGGACAAGTTCTTGCAGACTAGCTAGTAGAAGATCCCCTCTACATAGACAAGCCGCTTATATCAGAATTTCCAGATGAGTCCCTTTTCAATCTAGTTACAACCGACCACTAGAAACTATACTTTGATGGCTCCCACACTAAACATGGATCATGAGCCGGTGTGTTCTTCATCACCCCACAAGGGGATTGCATACCGAGGCCTTATAAGTTGGCATTCCCTTGTACAAATAACATTGCATAATATGAGGCTTTAACCCTAGGTCTCAAAATTGTGGCACAGTGGCGAATCATGGCATTAAAGGTCTATGGAGACTCACAGCTTATCATTAACCAGGTCAATGGTGAATACAAAACTAAAGATGATAAGCTCACACCATACAAAAAGGTGGTAGAAATCCTCAAGGATTCATTCATTGTTATTTTGAGCCAAATGAGAGCAATGGGAGACCTTATGGGAATCGCAGTGATGGCCTGTCTGGATCACTTATGAATGTCCTCACAATGTCTGAAACATGAATTCACGGTGAAGTGGCTTCCTGTTTACCTACATTTCAAGGGTACCGGAAATAAGATGTGATAGACCAGTAGGGGTTCAGTTATCTTTTTATTTTACCATAGAAATTTACCTATAAGATTCAGGAATCCTCCAATGACTGCCTCAGAGACCTCCTCAACTGCAGACTTCTTTCTCTAAAGGGTTTCTCGTCTGGGAGAAACCCCTTTTAAGTGAATGTCAATCTGAACCCACCGTTTCTTAGTACTACATGTGCTTCCCAGATTGAGCTACACAATGGCACTTGCAGTTCCCATTTGAGTTGTATGACCTTGGCTAAGAAGTTGCTAAGAACTGAGTATTACTAGCCGACAATGGAGAGAGAGGCACATGACTTTTCCTGAGGGTGTCTACAATGCCAACAACATGGAGATCTCATTCACACACCAACTCAAGAATTACATCCTATTGTTACACCTTGGCCCTTTTCCCAATGGGGGATCGATCTCATAGGTAAAATCTCACCCACCTCATCCAATGGACATAAGTTCATTATCACCACCACCGAATATTTCACAAAGTGGATCGAAGCAATTCCCATGACCTACATCACTAGAAAGTAGGTATCCAATTTCATCCTAAACTACCTCATTTGCCAATACAGTGTTCCCCAATCCATTATCTCTGATAATGGGACACCTTTCAAGAATCAGGATGTCCGTGACTTGTGTGAAAAATTCAAAATCCAGTACTACTTTTCCAAACCATATTACCCGCAAGGCAATGGCCAAGCAAAAGCTACCAGCAAAACTATCCTAAAGATCCCTAAGAAAATAGTCAATGACTTTGGTCATGACTGGCATCTACAATTAAACCCCACTTTATGGGCCTACCCCACCAGCATCCACACACCAACAGGTGCCACCCCATTTTCCCTAGTCTACGGATCAAAAGCTATACTCCCAATTGAGACCGAGCTTTCGTCACTGAGGATATCATTACAAAACCTCATCACAGATGAGGAATATAGGGTTACAAGACTGAATGAGCTGGAGTTACTAGATGAATGACAAATGGATGCCCTCAATCATCTACAAGTCTACTAGAATCGCCTGAAATAGAGCTACAATAAGAAGATCAGGCAACACACCTTCAAAGTCAGTGACCTTGTGATAAAAGAGAACCAAAAGAATGTGCCAAACCTGGATAGAAAAGGAAATTTTGGGCCCAACTGGTTGGGACCTTTTATCATCACCACAAGCTATAAATCAGGGGCATATCAATTGTCAACACCAGAAGGCAAACCTCTGCAGGAGCCCATGAATAGTTCTCATCTCAAAAAGTTTTATGCCTAAGAACTTGCAAGGTATAGAAACAGAAAATGCAAAAAAACAAAAAGAAAAAATCCTAAAAAAAATGGTTACCATGATGAAAATTTGGCAAACAGGCATCTTGGCGACAATAAAAAAATCAAAAAATACAAACAATAAAACAAAAAAATTAGAAAAAGGATTGGAAAAGAAAATTAAAAAATCAGCCTCTAGTGAAAACCAATTCGGTGGTGCTTTGGACAAGTACCTTGGTGAAAACCTAGCAAATAGGCATCAAGCATAAATAAAGCACTCTCTATCCACTAAGATCTACATGACTCACTCATCCATTCCATCACATTTCATTAATCATCCATATAGCCATCTGCTCGCATCCATACCATAGCTTGAGTTGGTGTCCACATCATATAGTACTACTTGGCATATTCCTAAGGTTAGTTTGTCTTGTCTTTATCGAAGTAGTCTATCACAACATGCTAGGGACATGTTCCTGTAGCGGCATTGGATCAAACTCGTGTATATTCTTGAAATCTTCTCGAAACGTCAAAAAATCAAAAACATTAAAAAATTCATCAAAAATACAAAAACATCCAAATCATCCAAAAAATCCAAAACATATCAAAATTTTAGAAAATCTTCAAAAAAGTCATCATTGGGTCTTGTCAATCTTTCACCTTGTCAAACTACGTCATCTTTGAGCTTGAACATAGGCAATGTTGATATTGGATCATCCCTCGAGACAGCTAGAGTCAGTCCTTAGGCATCTATTGCAATGGCAATCCATTTTCCAATCTATCTAATCATCAAGTTAGTTCATCGTCAGTTGAACTATGTGGTCTCTATGTGTATAACATAGGCAAGGCTAATCTACGGATCAGCTCTTGAGACCCTTAGAATAAGTCTTTAAGTTAGTCCTTTCGTCGTAAAATCTGAAAATACCAAAAGGAACCTTAAAATATCCAAAAAATCCAAAATGGTGCATCCATTTCATCTATCATCACTCATAATAAAGTCAATTGTCACCTTCACCCTTTGGTGAGTCAGTCAAAAGCAAGTTTATTAGGTTCAAAAGTGAACACTCTAATCGTTAGAGTCTTGAAAGTCTAAGATAGTAAGCAAGCAAGCTGGTCAACTTGAAATATCAATAGCTTATCACCCAAATCAGTCCCATCAAAAACCCTGATCACAACATGTCCTAGGATGAAGCTTTCCTGCGATGGACATAAGCATCAAGTACCCCCACAGTAGTTAGTCTTGGCTAACGGTATGAAGAACATTAGCTTATTTGGTTTTCTTTATTTGGTCTTTTATTGACTTATCTTATTTTGTGCTCATACCAAGGACCTCTCGATGATGCCTAAACAAAATAGGTTTAGAGAGAAAGGAATGGGGCAAGGATTATTATCTTTTTATCTATTGTGCTTATTGGATATTCTTGTAAAATAACTTCATCATGCATACTTTTTGTTTGTTTGTAGGAAGGATGCTTTAGGTGTCTTGTTGACCACATAAGAAGGCTTGCCTTCTTATGTTTTGGCCCGAGATGTCTAGAATATCTAGACTACATTCCGAATAAGGTTTCATTTGGAAAGTGTGAACAAGAATACTCCTATCTGTTTGTCAAGTCAAAGTCCACCACACTAGATGCACACACCATCCTAGTCCTTTATACCTTGATGCATCATACCTATGTGTATTATCAAACATAACATAATTGAAGCTTTGAAAATCCCAACTCCTAGAAATGTAAATCACCATCATCATCCTAACTAACCCATTGATTCTAAATTATTCTATATTCTTTCCACACTAATAGGGTATCATAATAGTAATCAAGGCATCACCAATACACTCTGCATATGCATAATCATTAGCGCATTGCATCATATCATTATCTTAAGTTATGAGAAATAATATAATTTTTTTATTCTAAGCATCTTAAGAAATCATTACATCATTCACAATCATTATGCATGCATTACATCCATAGGATCCTCATTAAAAAAGCATGGAAAACATACAAAAATAAATGCATCCATTACATACATTACATCACATAAGCATAAGAATAGAAATATCTCATATCATCACATCAGATTAGAATGCATCCATACATATCATAAAAAAGTGAATCATCTTATATATATATATCATCAAATAATACATTATTATGATACAAATCAGATCAAGTGTACACCAAATACATGGTACAATAAGGCCAAAATAGTGCACCCCTTAAATCAAAAATGAAAAATTGTTCATGATCAAAGGGACTAGCACTGTTGTTTATTGCCCTCCCCCACCTGTCCGTCACCGTGATGCTCTCTCGACCGCCTCCCTATCTGCTAGGAGAAATCTGGCACTCTACTCGCATATGGCACTACCTGTCGGTCGTGTTGCCGATAGTACTCGACCTCTCTGATAGCCTCTCTATACTCTTGAATGTCAACGGATGGGCCCCAAGATGTGGAAGCTATGCTCTCTAACTACCTCCACCAGTTAATCTCCTAATCCATCTTGGATCATGCATGATCTCTCTCAGCTATAACTACAGTAACCCATTGTCGGGCCTCATCCCGCTCTACTGTCAACACCTGTACCTGGCCCTGCATCTGCTGAATTAGTGCATCCCGAGGATTGGGATGTCTCGCTGGCTATGCTACTGGATGATGCTGTGGTACCACTTGGGGCTGCCCATCCTATCCCACTAGATGTTGTACCTGGTCTGTCAGAGGTGACTGCTGAGGAGGTGGTACACCTCCCTGACCCCTACCTACTTCCCTACCTCTGGGCCTCTGATGTGGAAGCACTGTCCCAGGAACTATCAATCTCAAAGGAGGTCAAAACAATGCCCTATATGCTAGAGTCACCCTTGCATCTGCTAGCCCCTGATCATATGGCCACAACCGAGCCACTAACTGTCTAAATGAGGACACTGCCTTTTCTGCTAGAATTGGTTGTCCCCATGCTATCTCCTTTGTCGTATGGGAAAAGAGGGCCAAGTATTGATCATCAGGTATATCCTACACCTTGCCAAACTACTTGGCTACCCTGTCGGGAAGATATCTCTCTACCATGGAGTGCTCCCGATCCTGCATAAATTTGTCCTGACGAGCAAAAAAGAGTTGTTGTGCATCATCATACCATGGACCTATACCCATCCATAGCCTCCATATGAACACTGTCATCTCATCCAAAACTTGCCGCCAATGGGCTATACCGTCTCTACCCCGCCATACCGTCACACAACAAGATCATCAATATCTATAACAACCGGTGTCACAATAGGGTGAAGCACTGGGATTCGCTCCCATGCTGGAATGTGCAGAAGAGTAAATCTGGCCCCAAGAGCCCACCCATCCAAATAAGAAAACTCATGCAAATCTTGGTACAAAGAGGCCAGCAGTATTAGTCCCTAGAAAAAGCACTCTCGGTAAACACACATCCGCTGCCATGCCAATCCCCAACCTGGACTGAAGTATCAGCCACACCAATCAGGAGCTACAAGATAGGAAATAATCACAACCACAATCAACCCATAAGTAGGGTCTATACCCCAATACCGCTCCAAGAATATCTGATCGTTATAAAGGATAAGCTTGTTGATACCCATAACATCAAAATAGGCATCCCTAACCTCCTCCAGATCATAGATCACTTGGGCTCTGTGAATGGGTAGTCGCAGGATGCACTAGACATCCTCAAGGGTAATGGTGGCCTCACCAGTAGGAAGATGAAAGGATGACATCTCGTTGTGCCACTACTTGTCCAAGGCATGCATCATACCCAGATGCACTCGAACATGATGGACATATGCAACATGCCATAGCCTGAGAATCCCAAGCTGCTCCTGGAGATATACATGCATACCCTGTAATCTCTCGAGTACTAGTTAGTGGTTCTCCCTCAAATGAATGACCTCATGACTCTCCTGCATAAGCAAGGGTCCCACATAAGTTTACCTAAGGAAAATTTGTTGTCCGTATAGCATTTCGCTTTTGAAACAGCAAAATCAGCACTATTCTTAAAAGCGGCATAGTTTGTAATGTTCCAAACTATGCCGCACGGTGGAATTTGGCACCCCATTTTGAAAAACTATGCCATGCGGCATTGTTTGTGCATGTGTCCGAGTTTGGTCATCGAAACCCTAGAAATCTAAACTATGTCGCGCGACACTCTATCCATAAGTGATTTCTATACAGGACCATGTGGCCCCAACTTTGCATTTTTCACGATGCTATATCGCACTGTGCTGCCTAGACCGAATCTAAACCCTAATTAGTGCATAAATAACGAAGAAAAATAAAATTCAGATAGGGGTACACACCACGGGTCCTACAGTGATTGGTCGCTGATGTACTCATACCCACTCTGACACGCACAGAGGAAGTTGTCATTGTGCCATCATGATCAGGACTCAAAGCTCAGGATGTCAAACTTTTCAAGGTTTAATATTGCAAATATATTGAAAGTGACCCTTTGAGGTCTATTTAAACCTGAAAATTAGGGTTTTTTAACCTAATTTGACCTTCCAACTAGGGTTTTAGTCCCCCGATCCCATTTTTATCCAACCGAAGGCTGTGTTGCATCCTTTTTGGGTGTCCTAACCTATTTTTGGGCATTTTGGGGCATGTTTGGTCTATTGAACACATGGTCATTTTCTTTTCGTGAGATCATCCAAACAATCAAAAATTTTGTCCGATCTCTCGAGGGGGCAATATCTAGTAATATCCTTCTACTAAGGCAGTAGTGGGGCATCTGAAAAAATCAAGAAATTTTGAAATTTGATCAGAGCAGTTTATTCTTTGAATCAGTGCAACAAGTACATTGCTTCAAAGAGGGGAAAAAATGTAGACATGGAAAATGTACAAATGTCATTCAAAACACTCGATCTGGATTACTAATATCATTTCTTTCTGAATCATACATTTTGTCTCTTAATCATTATTCATCTGATTAAGTCTATCGCCTTCATTCATTAAATTAATCAATTTAATTTAATTAACCTTACCTTTCTGTTTAATTAAATAAATCATTTCATTTGATTAAAATTTCTAAAGTCCTCTTATTAAATTAAATAAATTAAACCTTATTTGATTTAATCTAACATATTCCTCCTTAGTTAAATAAATCAAAACATTTATTTAATTAATCTTTTCCTCTCAATTCTTCACTTAAATCAATTCATAAATTTAAGTCTAAATTGTCACATCATTAATGCTTCATTAAGTTAATCAAACCATGATTAAGTTAATCCCTCTCATTAAAATCCTCTAGAGAATGCAAGTTGCACAATAAATCAATTACTTTGATTTATTTAATTCTCTTTTTTCCCTCACATGGCATCGAAAGGGAATATTCCCTTATTTGAATTCAAAAAGGCCAAGTGGACTTGGTCCTTCAAACAAGGCATTTAAGGCCTCTTACATGTCCTTGGCCTTGAGCCAAGTGACATTAACTCAATTTCTCTTCCCTCTTCAACAAGTCATCTCACAAATTCAAATTCAAAATAAATGCATTTATTGGCACTTTGGCCAAAATGTGCACAACCACTAACCATTCACATCATGACATGTGGCATTCAACCATTGGATTGAAAGTTAGTCCCACATTGCTCAAAATTTACTTTCTCTTCCAAACTGAAAGTTATAAATTGGAGGCTTCTCTCCTCATTTCTCATCCACACTCTTCATGTAAAGTTACTCTCTTCAAATTGAGAGTTAATTTTGCCCATTTCACTCATCCTATCACCATTTTCATAATTTGTAACAAGGTTATGATAAAATCTCTTTGGAGATTTGACCACTCCTCAATCACTCAAACATTGCAACTTAGGAATTGGGAAAGGGCCAATTTTAACACTTCATTGGCACCAATTCCCCCATGGGGTCACTAGTTTATTGGCTTGATAAGGATTTAACTTCATTTCTTGTATTGTGTTCTTCATTTCCTAATTTTAGTTTGAATAGATGGATTTTATGGGGAATCCCTCATACTTGTTTACTTTCATTTGATCTAACAACTTAACATGTTTGTTTCTCTTGTGCAAATGTAGGTTTAGGGGTTCACAATATTTAATGTAAAATAATGAAATGTAAAACTATTGAAAACACTATGTTAAATGACCTAAAATGAAAGAATACTATAACAAAACTTAATGTAATAGAAGGGGTGCACTTGGAAACTGAAGTTTGATGAAGAGGAGCCCTCAAATCTTCCGGAATCTATTATGGAAGGCCATTGGGACACTTATGCCAAGTTGGGCCACTTAGTCAGGCTTAAGGGAAACTTTTCCAAAGCACGTTTGGAGAAATGGATGTCTAGAACTATGGAGATCAGTTTCTAGGCCTGGTAGTTGGACTAATTTCTCAATGATGGTGACTTAGTCAACTTGTAGCTTTCTAGAATCTTGAGACTGGAATCTATAGTTATAAACTTGTACTTTTGTTCCTCACAGAAATCCAGATCCGAATCTTCAGATGATGACCTATAGGTTGTCTTCAAGCTCCTTTTAGGGTTTGTTGACTTTGACTGATGTTGATAGAAATATGACACCTTTATCACCTTTCTCATTGACTGATCTACATAAAAACCTGCAAAAACACATGCAAAGAGGGGAAAAAGGGTTAGGGTTAAAGAATAGGGGTTTTCCTAAAGTCAAACCTCAGTTTGGTAATCAAACCCTAGATAATAAAATAAAATGTAAAGAGAAAGATGATTGAACAAAATTCAAGTGTAACAACTCACAAAACCCTTGTTAAATAAGTTCGAAGATATGCAAGTCATCAACTCTAATGGATTGATGCTTGAACTACTTAGAGTGCTTGAATGGTTGATGCTTGCTTGAGAAGAATGAATTGCTAAAATATTAAGTGTAGGAGACTGTAGGAGGATGAAAATAAAGGTAAAACCCTTTATTTATACATGTTGTGCCCTATTTTTCCAAAAATACCTCATCAGAGGCTGACCTTAGGGTTTAGAAGACAATATCCTACCAATTTTTTTGATTAAATTTGATTTTTATGCCAAATGGGACTAAGCCGGCCAAGGTAGAATCTTAGTCCACTTGGAAAATTTTAAGTGGATGTCAGGAATTAAAGTGTGATTAATGTTGTTTAACATGATTGTCTTCTGAAACACAACTAAGTAGGACCTATAAGTGCATTAAGGGGTCATTTTAACATAAGAAAGGGTCAATTTGTTGATGAAAAGCCTAGGAAAGTGTGAGAGTTTGTTACAACACCTTATTGTTACCAAATTTTCACCTATGGCTCAATCATGTAGAGCCCATTAATATTCAAGAAAGAAATGCTACATTTAATTACCTCTCCTACGTTGCATTTGTGTGTACAAATGGAATAACTTAAAATATTATAGCAGTTTAAATCATTGCATTTATACAAATGCATGAAACATAAGAAATATTTTACAAATATTTTTTGGAAAAGTAGTCTTTCTTCAGTGTAAATGCAAGAATGTGCATTTGTCTCACACAAGCTATCAAGATATCTTTTTCTTATTCAATACAAATCAAGATCAACAAATAGATGAATAAGTAAATGAAAGAAGAGAAAGTGCATGTAGGTAAGGTAACCAGTCATTGCCTAAATGACTTGTTTAGAGTTGTCTGGTCTAGCTCTTGCCTACGTTTTCTTGTATTCCTGAGTCCTGCATTAAGCTGTAGCAATGTTTTAGAGCAGTGCTCCAAGAAATCAAAGGTTACACACCTCGCATGATCATTTACCTATGCATGTATAAATTGATAATGATTTGCATTAAAAATATATAGTTGTGTCTCATTATCATCAAGGTCATCATACATGCCCAAGCATGCATTTTTTCTAACATATTTGCTTCATGTGCATCTACAGGTATTGTCAAGATGTTATTTTTGATTTATTTCATCCTGGAAAGTGGAGTGGAATGTGGCTCCCATGAGGGTTGAGCCTAGCTTTCCAAGCATTCTCATTTTATTTTAATGGTGAGCTCATTGGGGCTTATTTGAAAGGACAATCTTATCTCATGAAATGTCTTCTTAGAATAATTTTCCAAAACAACTGAAAGGGGGATAACTAACAGAGGTTATGAAGGAACTTGGAATAGGTAGGCATATAGATTTTCATAGTCAAGGGGAATTTTTGAGAACCATGGCTAAGCAATCTTAGTTCAACACTTCAAGTGGGTAGTGTTAAAATAAAAATATGGGGCAGCCAATGCTATGAGAAAAGAATGAGGAGATTAAGTCACAGTGATGTTGAGAAAAGATCAATGTTGTGACATGAAATACAATGGTCATGGAGAAAACATGGACTATGACAGTCACTTTGAGGAGAAACCTACACACTGTAATTGTGGAGCATCAAGTGTGCTAGTTATCTCTAAATACTAGAAATGTGCAGCTAAAAATAATAATAAAAAAGATTGGCCATATTAAAATAGAAGGAAGCCATGTATGGGGATGGTATGATCCAATCAAGAAACACATGCAAAAATCAAATAGAAACACACTTCTAGGTTCCTTCAATTTTTTTTATAAGTATCAAGTTTATGTAAATGGATACTAGTTGGATCATATCAAGTATCCTATCAAAATTTGCTACTACAAAGATAGAGGAGAAAATGTATAGAAGAAAAAGATCTATTTGTCGCTGCTATTGAATAATTGAATATTTGTTACAGATCAATCACATAGATAAAATGGACAAAATATTTTTCAGACAAGCATGAAATTCTTCAAGGATAGTAAAAATAAGTACAATGAACAACAAGGCATCAAGCATGTGATAGTTTCATCTATCATTTTTCCTTGAAGAAAATTGAAGCATATGTGTACATACAATTTTTTTTTTGAATAGTTTCACATTCTACATTTTTTGTTCAATTATTAAGCTTCAGAGGATTCCTGCAACCTAAATGGCCTTTTCTCTCAGAACAAGCATAAACCACGACCTTTATCTTCAAAGAGCTCGAGGGAGTAGTCTATGTGTTAAGAAGGAGAAGGTCTAAGCTAGGAAGCCTTGAAGGGTTTGAATGGAAATACATAGAGAAAGGATTTTATATTATGAAGAAACAAACATAAATCAACATGAAAGATATAAAATGTGGTGGCCATGGAGGGCCTGTGTGTGTAAGAAATTAGTGTTTATTTTCCAAATGAAAAAAATTCACATATTTTTTGGCCTTATTTTAGAAAATATTCAAAGAGATGGCGATATTCACTCATTTTCTTCACAAATAAACTCAAATTTTCATAGGAAAAGGAACAAAATGTGTAAAAATCCTTATCAAATACTCACCTCAAGCATGAAAGTTGAATGCTTTACTATGTAGGCTAGATAAAATGAAGAAGGAATCCTCTGTAACTTCTAATTCCGCCATGAAAACAAGGTGAAAACCCTATGGTGTCGGTGGATGCTTCATCTAGAAGCTTCAAAAAAGTGAAAATGAGAATAACAAAGAATTTGATGCTTTTGGGTTAGGGTTGAAAACCCTATTTTGTCATCGATGAAAGTGAAGTAATTTTTATCACTTTATTTATCAAAATAATCTGCCAAGTAGTGATGCCCACAACTTTTGAAGAAAGTATAATGTAACCTTTGCATATTACATGCCTTGGTAAATTTTGTGATGCTATGTGCCATATCTATATACCGCATGTGGTTGAATGCCAATGTGGATGCCACATAACAAATGGTTTTGACTCTTTATGCTTTCATGGTTGTTTTTTGTAGGGTGGAGCTTTTACTTTAAATTTATAATAATTGTATAATAAATGGGTTAAGAGGTGTTATTATAAACCTTTAATTCCTCTTGTTAACCTTTAAAAGAAAAATGAGTGACTTGGTCAATTAGTTGAGGTAGTTATCAATTTTTTTATCATCTTGGGAGCATATTGATCTTGTTATGAGCTGGTTACCAATGTAAGGAGATGATAGTGTGTTTTCATCACTTTGTGGACAAAATCTAGGGGTTTTTTAGAGACATATGGAGCAAATTTAGGATTTTTGACTTAGTTTGAGGCACATTTGAGAGGTGTTTATGTTTTGATTAATTCTTGAATAAATTTTTCAACCATTAGTTGCTCTTTTGGAGAGGATTTAGGTCCTAGATTTTTTGATTTTGAGGTTTCTAGAACCTATTTTAGTGGAGCTACTTGGAGATGATGGCTTACTTATGCCTTTTTGTAGCTCATTGTTAGTTAGTTCTTGATATGTGTTTTTTTGCTTTATGAATTTTACAATCTCTGGGAGAATACATCATACTTTACAACTCAATTTTGACATGAATTCAAAAAGGAGCTTGGATATCAATACTTGAAGCTTTTACCATATTATTCTTTCAAAGTTGTGTGCTATCAAAGTGATTAATCAAATCACATGTTGGGTACTTAGCCTCCTTGTCATTTTGTCTCACATTCTATGCCTTTTCTGCAAGATGAATTTTCATCCACGTTGAATATTGTTATTGAAAATTACACATAACTTTTAGATTGTGAGAATACCTTATCTATTCCAAAAGATAGGTGAGTTTAAGCATTTTTTAAAAATATTTATGCATGAAACTTATTGAAATAGGTTGTGTAAGTGCTTTGTTTCATTCATTGAAAATAAATTGTTTTTCCTTTGAAGTTTTAGGTTTTTACAAGTTAGGTGTATCAACATAGGAAATAATATTTACCATTTTTAGTTTCATTTCATTTTCAATAGTCGTACCTTTTTTCTTACAAATTCAATAGATTAGGTGATAACCAGTAGGAATCTGACCTTCTCTAGAGGTTTGGTCTTATCCAAGTTTTCATAATTTTTGAGATCATTCCCATGTTATACTAGATTTTTCAGTTTTTCATTTAATAGGGTAAAAAATCCAAGTGATAACAATTTTGGCATGCCCATTGGGACATGTTCCTAATCACTGTTTTTTGGTTTGGTATGCAACCTACAAGTTTTAGACCTTTCAGAGGTATTTTTTCATACTTGTAGACTTTGTGAAGTGAAAGAATAACAAAAATAGTGTTGTTACATCTTATGAGAAGAGTAAAAATAAGAAGTTCCAAAGGTTTTGAACTATTGTAGTTGCCACCACCCAAAAGACAAGGTCAGACAACAAAGAGAACCCCTCCAGTAATGAGAATTCAGCTAACACCACCTAGTGTAAGGCGTAAATCATTTTTCTCACTGCCAAGAAGGAGATTTAGACCATCTAAGAATAAAACCCATTCTGCTTCACCAGGATACATAATAGTAAGGTCACCTTCAAGTAGCCCAAGGAAGCTTTTATTTACTGTTTCTTTACATTCTGCAGTTTTTTATTTTTCAAGTTTTTCTACTGTAGCAAGTTCATCAGTTGATGTTTTAACTCAGTTGAATCCACCACAACCACCTCCAATGGCTAGGATTCAGCCCTTTGTTCCATTTAATTGAGGCAGTCCATTAAATTTGGCACAATACAATGCTATCCCAATTTCAGCCCTTAAAATCTTGCCAATCTTCACTGTGGAAGATTAGACTACCCCAATTGAAAAAATACAAGATGTTGCTTTTTATGGGGAGTTCATCACAACTCAAGAGGATGTAGCTATAAGGCTACTTACATCATCATTGAAAGGAAAAGTGTTGCAATGGTATATGGGTTTAGCAGTGGGCACAATTGCAACCTGGGATTAGTTTGGGGACAAATTACACAAGCAGTTCTAGGATAAGTCTGATAACTTGTCATTAATTGAAGAAATTACAACTATAAAGAGAGCTCCTCAGGAGAAAATGATAGATTTCAACTTTCATTTTCAAAGAACTTGGGATAGAATCCCTGCTACGGTGAGGCCTTCACCTGAGTATGCTTTTCTATACTACCTTAGAGCTATAAACAATAATATATCAGTCCAGATACAGTGAATGGGAGGAGTATATTTACCACATGCTTTTGAGGTGTCAATCAAAGCTGAAAACAACCTAATACAAGCTAGTAAGCTTGCTCATAGACTACTAATGCCTATATTTCTTGATATTCACTCAATATCCCTTTGTATATATTGCCTTTTGCATCATTTCCACTTGTACTTGCAGTATCAACTGCTACCCTAACTGTTGTAACTCAAGAAGTTGTTCTAGGTCCATCAAATGAGCTAAAAGAGATCAAAATTTTGTTAGAGACTTTTAGTAACAAGCTAGTAATCTCAAAGAAGCAGTAGTCCTATAGACCACCTTACTAACAGAAAAATAATGGTCAACAACAACAATACCAAGGTAACAGGCAGCCTTATCAGGGAAATTACCAAGGCCCAAGGGAAAATGTGAACACAAGGCCTTTTCAAGCATATGCATCAGCACTATTTAGTGCACCTAGGGACCTGGTTCCTATTTAAAAATATCTTTATAACATAGTATGATTGGTGCTATCCTTGCAACCAACCTCACAATCAAACCACCTGCTCCAATGGAATCATAAATCAAGCATTGATGGTGCAAAGCGCTGTGGGTTTACAATAAAACATACATAATGATGGAGCTCCACAACAATAGGAGCAACTTTAAAATGATGCTACTATGCTAAACTGACATGGAGAGGAGTTCTATGGAATCAATGCAGATGATCCAGTTGTAGCAAACACTAGAGAAAAGAAAAGAGCTCTTGATCTTGAGAAAACAACAAACAAGAGGAGAACTATAGTTGTTGAACCATCCACATCATATATTCCTCACATTTTATAGAGGAACTCTCAAGGAGTTGCCAAGGAGCAACCAAACTTGCAAGATGATCCTACTGGTGTAAAGACCCATCATAAGCTAAGTTTGGTTTTACCTTTGAATATAATTGATAACATGAAAATTGTGAATGTAACAATGTCGATGTGGGATTCATTAGCTATCTTGGGTTAGAAAGACATGTTACAATCACCCTTATCAGGTTTTAAGGGTGACTAATGAGCCATCTGTAGGTCAATTTAGGACTATGTTAACAAAAAATCCTCAGGATAGCAATCAATAGACCATCAAAAAATAAGGTAAGGAAGTTAAGCCTCCTCCTTTTTATGTTTCCTTGATAGTGGGGGATAAGATGGTTCAAAATTGCATGGTAGATAGCAATCGCATAGCTTGGTCATGCCCAAAAAGGTTGCAGACAAATTAGGACTAACATATCAACCATTAGAAAAGGGGGTTCTTCAACTAGATGGTTTAGTTGTTAACATTGTAGGTATGATCAAGGATTTAAGCCTAACTTTGCATGCCTATCCTATTTTTTCCATACGTCAAAATGTATTTGTTATAGACTTGCCTATGTTCTTTACCTTGTGTTTGTCTAGGGATTTCACTTCCAAAATTGGGGGGTATTTATCATTGAACTGGTCCCATTTTCTCTTTAGGAGTAGATATGGCACGCAAGTAACAATAAGTGAGCACATTCAAGATGCTGGTGTTGGTGTTTTTTCCCACATAGGGTTTGCAATTCTCTAAGAGGTAGCCAACCTCCATTATAAAGAACCACAAAGGCTAGTGGCCAACTAACAAGATCCAGTGAAAGATTGACATCTCCTACACTTTTGGCTTTGTGAGACTAAGGTGAGTACACTTAAATGTGTTTGTAATAATGTTCTATGAATGGTAAGAACACTTATTCTTATAGATTACAATCCATTCACACGTAATGAGATAGTAATTATTCTCGATATTGGCAGACCAAAGAATAATAAAAGGTATCTTAGAGAGACAAGATTGAAATCTTCAATGTAAAATTTTCCTCTCATAGAGAGATAGGGTTTAATATTTTGTTGTGTTCATCTCTTAGATAGCCATGTTTAAAATTATAGTCCTGTAGTAATCTTGAAGAAAATAGCCAATGTCTCATCCATTGCGCAGGAGTCATACAAAGCATAATCTAGGTATTGTAGACATATCACCATAATTCTTTCCATCATGCTAAATTTAAATTTTAGAAAAACACTCCTTAGCAATCCTAAATGTATAATCATAAATCTGTAACTCATTTTCAAGAAATTTCATTAACTCATTGAAATTTACCATTGAAAGTGAATGAAGATATCATTGATAGGCTCGTTCACAACTTACGACACATAATTAGGAGATAAATTGTTTCAAAATGATTCTCATTTATTGCTTAAATATCTGTAATTACACTAGCAAGGCTTCCTTCCTTCATAGAAAACTGACCAAAAAAAGGCACTAACTAAAACCTTTAAGAGAACTAGAGTAAAAATAACTATCTATACATATATTTACAACTTTTAGGATAAAAAATTTGACCCTAACAATGAGCCATGAAATCTCCTTTATAGGACAGGAGAGGAACAAAGCATTAGGCTACATTTTTCATTTCAAAATTGAATTTCATTTAGAATGAAATTCGAATTCACATTCCTCATCATTGGATAATAAAGTGCATGATCTGAGGAATCAAAAAAATGGTTACATAGTAACCAGTCAGAGAAAAAACAAAAAGCGTGCCAGGCATGCGCACGTCCACATCAACAAGATGAAACACTAGGAAAATCACCACCCAATAGACCCAACACTAGCAACCACTAAGTAGACACACAACCCTGGTATAAGCGACCGCTCTGAGTTCTCACCTCGGTTAAAGGCAGAAACACCTTCTTCCCTCCAGCTACATTAGCACAACACCCAACAACCTGGCATAGTGCCACTGTAATTATTGGTTCGACTGCAAGGACCTCCTCGTTCACTCCCATGAGCTCAGTCAAGGCTGCTAGGTAACACCAAAAATCTGAGTTAGTTTTGGACATGTTACCATCAGAATATGATGAAATCAAAACAAGGGATGTGCAACACTCTGGCCTTTTTCCAACACTTTTAGTAGAAACTTCAGGTTTTCTAGGAATAGGTTGCTCCTTCTCAACTAGCGACCTCTTGGCTTCTACTCTGGAACTCATGCACCCTATAGATTTATCCATTGAAGAAATAGCTTCACAGAATATAGGAGAATAGCCACCACTTGCAAACAAAATAACTCAAAAATACAATGATAACACAGGGTAATTTTAGCCAACATTTATAGAGTTAATTGGTGCGATGAATATTAATTGCATTTTTACAATACAAGCATTTGAGCCATAAGTGGCTGACATAGCCACCATAATTTTTTCTATCAAGTGGGCATCACTTACACGCTAGAGAAAATTAGGAGAGGATCCTCTGAAAAGATCGAGCCATTAATAAAATAATTTTGAGATTGTGAAAGCTTGTCACACAGATGATCAATGATTTCTTTGAAACTGCACCATTGATGTAAAACAAACTTGGCAAGTCGGACGACTCAGATTGAGTCAATTGAGCATTGAAAATCCACATCAGTGCCTTGAAAAACCACAGCCAATCATAAACCATAAAAACAGGAGGTCACAACTAGATTTTAGGTCCCAGTTAGCCTTGTCGCTTCAAGAACTAGGCCACGTGTCGCCCTTTCACAAACCTTGTAGTACTTTAGAGACATTTATGGTGCTCGTGTGAGGTCTGTGAGGGAAAATTATTATTAACCTCGTAATTAAATCCCTTTGTTGGTGAAAAGACAACCACTTGTCATCATTGGCACCTCAGGAAAAAACTTTGCCCCTCCATACATGCCAAATGGCAGCATCTCACAAACCTTGCACTACTTAGTGACATCATTAGGAAAACCTGTGAGGTTTGTGAGAAATGGTCCAAATCAAAACTTGTGATTGGACGGTTAGCCAAAAAACATGTACGAACATGTAGAATATTCGGGTGGGACTGGCCAGTACAACCCTCAGTGGTATAAATGCTTAAGCCCAGGTGGAAAAAAGAGACCGACAAGCTAGGTAAAAGGGGCAGCTAAGAACATAGAGGAAAGGCTCAACCAAACCACTTAAGTGACTAGTTACCTTTGATAGAAAGTCACCATTGAAACATAACATGAGGGTTTCCAAATTTTATAATTCATATCACCATGGGTAACTTTAAAACCCTAAAACTCTATCCTCCTCCCTAGGAAATTTAAAATTCCCATAAGTGGCTCCGACTGGGGATGTATGCCCCCTACAGGTATAAAAAGAACCTAGAATCTTTAGTTTCATAGACCAGATTACTTAATTACACAAGTGCCTTGAAAAATATTTCACAATGCTTTGTCAATTGGACTTGTGCAATACCGACTTGGTGGCCCCAGGCCACCTAACAAGAGAAATCAAAACTTTCCCCTGTCAAAAGGAAAATTCTTTGTCACCTAGAGTAAACAAAGTCTGCAACATTTACACTTTGATGCTTCAAAAATAATAGGATAATCAATATGCTTGGAAGTATCATAATTTTTATTTATACTCCCCTACACCGATTTAGTCATTGTCTTGTTCTAAAAATTTAAAAGCAACATATGACCATAATAACATTTCACCTTACTCTTCCCCTGGTCATATTTCATAAAATGTTGGCCTAACTGAGATGAGCAGTGGAAACATTCATAACTTATCTAGTCTGCAACATTACACATTCTGGCATCATCATCAATTTGCACATCAAACTGAATTTTTTCATATAATACTATGTGCTGGTTATCCATACTACTATTGCTTAACACAAATGATACACAACTCAGGGAATCCCCACCTTGGAATTTCCCACATGAGTTTGGTTGCCAACACTTGAATTCTATCAATTTGGAATACATCCTAGCTTTACAAATGTCTACAATACTAGCTATATCATTCTCGAGGGAATGTGTAAAAACATTCATTTCAGGCCTCTCAATATACACCTTCCCCTATATTTCTTCATTTATTCTCAAATGAAAACCCTCAAAGACAAAGTCAAATACATCAATTTCAAACTAGTCAAAAGAGAAAGAGAAATATTCACTGGCCTCCTTGTACTCAACATTACCTTTTGTATGTGTTAATTTATAAGTGAAAATTTTGGCACAAGCTGAAAAATTTTCACTGACAATATCAATGTCACCTTCATTATAAGCTGAGAACTTGTCACTAACAATATCAATGTCACCTTCATTATAAGTTGAGAACTTTTCACCAACAATATCAATGTTAGAAGGTAACAACATATCAATCTCAACTTCACGTAAGCAGCCAGGAAAAATAGTAGTACCCATATTTTCATCAATATGTTGGTTGTTTTGAGTACTATTCTTTTGATCACATACTTCATTGTCCTCGAATTCCTCAACATTTATACAATGGGCTTGTTCCATTGCTAGTATAATTGGATTATACTCTAAATATTTATCATTTGAAAAGTGTTCCTTCACTTGGAAACAAGTAAATAACATGAGGTTCTACATTTCCATACAACTCTGGTAAAAAAAGAAAAGCTTAGTTCCATCCTTAGTACTACAATCATTACCTATGAAATCACAATCACTGGCCTGTAAAAAAATCTCAGTGACATGAGCAATACAATCCAGATTAGGAAGCACAATGGGTGTCTCACACAATCTTGCATCATTTTCCCCCTCAAATTCCTTTGCAGTTATCCAACTTTATTCAAAAGTGCAAGCATTGTCTTCATTTTGTGTAGGTACATTCTTGTTTGATTCTACAATCTCTATCCACTTACTGACTTGGTCCAGATTAGCAGGTTTTAATTCTTTTGGCAAAGCACTCAACCCTGGTTCATAACGTTCACAAAATAAATCAATGCATTAATAGTCATTAGGTGTATGACTTCTAGGAATTTGTATTAAAGCACCTAAAAATCTCAAGAAAAACTCATATGGTGATTCTTTCTTCCGCCTCTTCATGTCATACAATTCTAGTATAAGAGAAGTTTGATCATCATCATTCAAACTAGATCAGATTTCAACTTGGATCTCATTATCATTACACTGCAATGATGAAGATATAACAGTTTTCGGAACACCCTTATCATAATCAATGCTCTGAGCAACCAACTCTCACATTTTACTAGTATTAGTTAGGCTAGGGTAATCAATACTTGCAGCCAAATACCCCTTCATCATTGAGTATTTCATATTTTTTTCAATCTCCATAGTCATTTGATATGCTTGGTGCAAAATTTTAGGTTCTTTATCTCTTAGTAGGTATCCCATCCTTTTGTCAAAAGCACCAGGATATATAGCTAAGCATTCAGCCTCATTCAGTTTTACTTCTTTAGGGATTTCCCTCAAAGCTCTTGAAAAATTGAGATTAAAATATGCGATTAACTCCTCTTCTTTTATGTGAAATCCCATAAAACCTTTTCTTAATATGTTGGAATTGACTCATTCACCAAATTGTTCCATAAAAACTATCACCAACTGATTCCATGAGTTAACAGAATAGGTAGGTAAATAGGAAAACCAATCCTTGGCATCACTCTTCAAGGATTGCACAAAAATCTTCATGACAACATCCTCATGACTGATTTCATAATCCCCCATTACATCTACAAAATGTTGCAAATTCTTAGAGGTTGATTCTGCACTTTGCCCTGTATATTTAGGCAAATACTTCCTAGCCTTCTTAGGAATTGGATTAGAGTAACCACTGACATCACTGAAAATAAAAGGCATATACCTTTGAGTTACAAAACACCCCAAAGGGCTTAATGCAACTTGTTCTCTTTGCATATTTATGTCTGCCTTTACATATGGGAAATCACTTATACCCATTTAAAATTTCATCAACAGTATATATTTATCAGACATATCATTTACCATCTCAACCATGATTCCATTAGTGACTAAAAATAGTATTCCTTGCTTTCAGAGATATGATGGAACATAAAAATTAGTTCATAAGTCCTTTTATATATTGCATCATTAGAAGTATGGAAAAAATAATCATTGTTCCTTTCTTGATGCTAGACATCTAGTTTGGGACCATCTGTATCCCTAATTATAAACACCCATCACAATTATAAATAGTGAATTGTTTAGTTTTGATGAAATACCTAGTAATTTTTTGGTAGCATGTATTAAATTCTTCTCCCTGACTATAAATATCACAGATCGGGGACTGTTCCTTCATTCATCAAATGTTTCTTTAGACAAAGTCGCCACCTCTTCAACAGAGGACTGTTTTAAAAGAAATATGAAATTCCGTTTCAAAGCTTGTTAGATTCTGGGTTTTTACCCACACAGAGTCACACCATGCTGCTACCCATCTCCTTCAAAACCACAATCCATTACCATCAAAATTTAACATTCAACTTCACTTAATAAATAATTTTGGATATCATTCTTCAACCCCTTCGGTTCCTCTCTTCTCTTTTTCTTTTAAATTTCTTAGAAGTTCTCCCCAATAAAACTAGCATTCAACTAATGACTCCAGAAATCCTGAATCCTTTTCCAATAGGATACCATAGATCGTAGGATTATCAGGTTCATTTCAACAACCTCTTCCATCTAAGGTTAAAAAACATTCACCATGTAAATTCAGAACAACAAATCTTTGATATGACTCTATAACCATATGCAACTGGTGATTCAGAACTTCCCCACTAGAGTCACCATTTTGTTGGTGTTTTTTCTCACATAGGATTTGCAATTATTTTAGAGGTAGCCAACCTCCATTATAAAGAAACACCAAGGCTAGTGGCTAATTAATGAGATCCACTAAAGAACTGACATCTCCTACACTTTTAGCTTTGTGAGACCAAGGTGGGTACAACTAAATGTGTTCGTAAGAATTTTCTATCACTGGTAAGAACACTTCTTCTTACAAATTAAAATCCCTACACACGCAATGAGATGCTAATTATTCTCGGTATTGGCAGACCAAAGAATAATAACAAGTATCTTAGAGCAACAGGATTGAAATCTTCAATGTAAAATTTTCCTCTCATAGAGAGATAGGGTTTAATATGTTGTTGTGTTCAACTCTTAGACCACCATGTTTAGAATTATAGTCTTGTAGTAATCTTGCAGAAAATAGCCAGTGCCTCATCCACTGGGCAGGATTCATACAAAGCATAATCCAAATATTGTAGACATATCTCCATAATGCTTTACATCATGCTAAATTTATCTTTTCAAACACCACTCCTTAGCAATCCTGAATGTATAATCATAAATCTATAACTCATTTTCAAGAAATTTCATTAAATCATTGAGTTAAAGCAAGGAAATGAGGAACACATTCAAATATACCATTGAAAGTGAATGAAGATATCATTGATAGGCTCATTCACAACTTATGACACACAATTAGGAGAGCAATTGTTTAAAAATGATTATCATTTATTGCTTAAATATTTGTAATTACATTATCAAGGCTTGGTTGCTTCATACAAAACTGACTAGAAATAGATATTAACTAAAACCTTTAAGAGAACTACAGTAAAAAGAACTAACTGTAAATATATTGAGAACTTTCAGGATCCAAAATCTGACCCTAACAATGAACCATGGAATCTCCTTTATAGGATAGGAGAGAAACAAAGCATTAGGCTACATTGTTAATTTCAAAATTGAATTTCATTTAGAATGAAATTGGAATTCACATTCCTCATCATTGGATATTAAAGTGCATGATCTAAGGAATCAAAAAAATGGTTACACAGTAACCATTCAGAGAAAAAAAAAAGCGTACCAAGTATGTGCACGTCCACATCAACAAGATGAAACACCAAGAAAATCCCTACCCACCAGACCCAACACCACCAACCACTAAGTAGACACATGGCCCCGATACAAGTGACCACTCCAAGTTCTCGTCTCGGTTAAAGGCAGAACCACCTTCTTCCCTCCAGCTACATTAGCACAACACCCAACAACCTGGCACGATGCCACTGCAATTATTGGTTTGACTACAAGGACCTCCTCATTCACTCCCATGAGCTCAGTCAAGGCTGCCAGGTAACACCAATAATCCAAGCTAGTTTTGAACCTATTAACATCAGAATATGATGAAATCAGAACAAGGGATGTGCAACTCTCTAACCTTTTTCCAACACTTTTAGTAGAAACTTGGGGTTTTTTGAGCAGGTTGCTCCTTCTCAACTAAGAACCTCCTAGCTCCTACTCTGGCACTCCTGTGCCCTATAGATTTATCCATTGAAGAAATAGCTTCACAGAATATAGGAGAATAGCCACCACCTGCAAACAAAATAACTCAAAAATGCAATAAAACAGGGTAATTTTGGCCAGTATTTATATAGTTGATTGGTGCGAGGGATATTAATTGCATTTTTGCAATATAAGAATTTGAGCCATAAGTGGCTGACGTAGCCACCATAATTGTTTCTATCAGGAGGGCATCATTCACACGCTAGAGAAAATCCAGAGAGGATCCTCTAAAAATATTGAGCCATTAATAAAATAAGTTTCAGAGTGTGAAATCTCATCACACAAATGATCAATAATTTCTTTTAAACTGCACTGTTGATGTAAAATAGACCTGGCAAGTCAGATGACTCAGATTGAGTCAATCGAGTGTTGAAAATCCACATCAGCACCTTGAAAAACCACAAAAAATCATAACCCATGAAAACAAGAGGTCACAACTGGATTGTAGGTCCCACTTAGCCCTGTCACTTCAAAAACTAGGCCATGTGTTGCCCTTTCGCACACCTTGTAGTACTTTAGAGACATTTATCATGCTCTTGTGAGGTCTATGAGGGACAATTATTACTAACCCCATAATTAAATCCCTTCGTTGGTGAAAATATGGCCACTTGTCATCGCTGGCGCCTCGGGAAAAAATCCCACCCCTTCGTACATGCCATATGGTGACATCTCGCAAACCTCGCAATACTTAGTGACATCACCAATAAAACCTACAAGGTTTGCGAGAAATGGTCCAGATCAAAACCTGTGGTCGGACAGTTAGCCAAACAACATGTACGAACATGTAGAATATTCGGGTGGGACCAGCCAGTACAACCCTCAATGATATAAATGGTTAATCCTAGGTGCCAAAAAGAGACCAACAAGCTGGGTGAAAGGGGCTGGTAAGAACACGAAGGAAAGGCTCAATTAGATCACTTAAGTGACTGGTTTCCTTCCGTAGCAAGTCACCGTTGAAACATAACATGAAGGTGTCAAAATTTGATAACTCATATCACCATGGGTAACTTTAAAATCCTAAAACCCTAGCCTCTTCCCTAGGAAATTTAAAAGTCCCATCAACTAGTCTAGGAAATTATGTGCTATATGAAGCTGGGATAGAAATGCCAAATCTTGAAAAGAAGGTGAAAGGTCAGATTGAGCAGTAGAATGAGTTGTGGGAAACGCATTTTGATGGTTCCAAAAGAAGAAATAGAGCTAGAGGGGGTGCGATTCTTGTATCCCCGCAAGGAGATAAGTATGATTCTATATTCCAATTTTCTCTTGCATGATCTAATAATACTACTGAGTATGAAGGCCTTATTCAAGGTCTTGAGTGGGCAAGGAAAAGAGGAATAAGATGCCTGAACATATATGGGGATAGCGAGTTAGTTTTCAATTAGGTAAGAGGCCTGAATGTTGCCGAGAATGATTCACTAAAGTCTTACAAAAATAGAGTTTAGTATATGATAGAGGAATTTGATGCCTTTAACTTAGTTTCTATCCCAAGGATCCAAAACAAACATGTTGATAGTGTAGACATGGAAAATGTACAATTCAATCCGACACACTAGACCCTGATTTACTAACACCATTTCATCCTGAAAGATCTCTTTCACTAGTCATTTAATCGAATAATTTGTATTTGATTAAGTTCACCACTCTTCATCTCTTAATTAAATAAATCAACTTTATCTAATGAAGTCATCATCCCCTGTTAATTAAATAAATTAATTTTATTTAATTATTTCTATAATCCCTCTTTAATTAAATAATTCATCTTATTTAATTAAATCTCTAAATTCCTCTTATTAAATTGAATAAATTAAACATTATTTGATTTAATCTAACATTATCCCCTTTAGTTAAATAAATCAAAATAATTTATTTAATTAAACCCTTCTTCTCAATTCTTGATTTAAATTAACTCATAAATTCAAGTCAAAGTTGTCACATCTCCTAATTCCTCATTAAATTAATTAAGCTTTGATTAATTTAATCCTAACATATGTCACATTCTCTAGAGAATGCAACTTGCACAATAAATCAATTACTTTGATTTATTAGTTCATCTATTTTCCCTCACATGCTATCAAAAGGGAATATTCCCTCAAATTTGAATTCAAATTTGAGTGGGAAGGGTACTTCCAACAAGGCATTGAAGGCCTCTTACATGTCCTTGTGCATTGAGCCAAGTGACATTAACTCCATTTCTCTTTCCCTCTCACATGTCACATTCAAATTTCAAATTTGAATCTCATGGCATTTATCATGGACATTGACCAAAATGTGCTCATTCCTCAACCATTCACTTCTTGACAAATGGCACTTGGCCATTGGATGTTGAATGATCCCACATTGCTCAATTTCATTCATTCTTCCAATTTGAAATCTATAAATGAGAGACTGTCCCTCTCATTCTATCATCCACAATTTGAGTAAACTTACTATACTCAACTTCATCCTCATCCACAATCTTCATGGAAAGTTACTCTCTTCACATTGAGAGCTAATTTTTCCCATTTCACTCAACCTATCACCATTTTCATAATTTGTAACAAGGTTATGCTCAAATCTCTTTGGAGAATTCACCATTTCTCAATCACTCAATATTGCAACCTAGGAATTGGGAAAGGGCCAATTGTAACATATCATTGGCACCAATTCCCGCATGGGATCGTAAATCTATTGGCTTAATTAGGATTGAATCTCGTTTATTTAAGTAGTGTGTTCTTCATTTTCCTAATTTTAGTTTAAATAGATGGATTTCATGGGGAATCTCTCATGCTTGTTTGCTTGCATTTGATCTAACAACCTAACATGTTTGTTTCTTTTGTGCATTTGTAGGTTTAGGGGTTCATAGATAGGCTTTCAACCATTGCAGAATAGTTTGATATCCCCAATGATATCAAGAAAGGTAAAACACAACAATATTTGAAGGTTGTAGTAGGGCAATCAATTTTTGATAACAATATTCATTGGCAGGTATTTGACAATGTAGATTTTGTCATTTCTTCTAGAAGAGGATCAATTTTCTATAGTGAACAAAGAGAAACTCAAGCAACAGTATGATGATCAAGTCATTCAACTGAAGACAAAAGAGCTGTCTAAGGGACTTGTCACCTTGTAATCCATTTTCAGCACTGATGACCTTCTTAAGAAAGCTAAGGCTCGTTTGTAGATCAAAGAAGAACACTATGAAGAGCTGAATATTTTCAAAGGTAAACTCCTTAAGATAGGCAAATTTTGTTCAACTGAAGATAAACAAGCTTTTATTGCTTTATGTCAAGAATTTCATGATGTGTTTTCTTGGGAATACTCAGATTTAAAAGTGTTTGATCCCCACATTTCCCAGCACACAATTGAGTTAGAACCTAGAGCCAAGCCTGTAAGACAAAAATAGAGGCCTTTAAACCCAAAGCTTGAGCCCTTAATGATTAAATATTTAACCAAACTAGTTGAGGGGGTATCATCTTTCCTATTAAACATACTTCATGGGTCTCTAACCTTGTACCAGTTAGGAAGAAAAATGGAGAGATTAGGCTCTATGTTGACTTTAGGGACCTTAATAGAGCATCTTTGAAAGACCATTACACATTTCCCTCCATTGAGCATATTCTGCAAGTAGTTGCTAGTTCAAAGAGATTTTCTCTGTTAGATGGTTATTCTGGTTATAACCAAGTGATGGTCAAGAAAGAAGACCGGTTCAAAACTAATTTTACAATGAAGTGGAGCACTATAGCCTATAAAAGAATTCATTTTGGCTTATCTAATTTTGGTGCCATGTTTCAGAGGGCCTTGGACATGGAATTTCAATTTTTAATCAATAAAATTGTTTTGATTTATCTGGATGATGTCATAGTAGTCTCTAAGAATGTTGATGAACATCCGTCACATTTGAAATAAGTGTTTGAGAGATGTAGGGAGTTTGGAATATCCCCAAATCTGAAAAAGAGCATCTCTGTTGTCCATGAACGTAAGCTTCTTGGACACATAGTATCAAAACAAGGAGTTATTATTGACCCTGAGAGAGTCAAAGCTATACTTGAGTTGTCATTACCCAATCACAAGAAGGGTGTACAAAGTTTTTTAGGCATAATTAATTTTTTGAGGATATTTATACCTGATGTTGCTAATCTTTTATAACCTTTGACAACAAGGTTAAAGAAAAATGCAGTTTTTAGTTGGAAAAAAGAGGCCAAGTACAGTTTTGAAGTCATCGAAGAGGCTTTAGCAGTAGTTCCAACTCTGGTAAATCATAATTTCTCTAAGGATTTTTTTCTCTTTGCTTTTTCCAAGTTAGATTTTATTTCAGCAATTCTAGTGTGGCAGAATGATGATTGGTTTGAGAAGCCCATTGCCTTTTTTAGTCAAGGGCTAGGAGATTATGAGTAGAGATATTCATTTGTAGAAAGAAATGTACTAGCTATAATTAGGATTTTGAAGAAATTCAAACCTTTTATTTCTAATAATTAAATTCATTTGACGGTTGCAAATTCAAGTATTAAAGAGTTTTTGCTAAGTAGGGATCTAAACAAGAAAGAGCAGGATGGATCAAAAAATTGATGGAGTATGATATGGATATTAAGATCATGAAGCTTGTTAGCGGTAAAGGACTTTGTGAAAAACTTGCTACAGGGTCTAGCAATGAAAATAAATCAGGAAATGATGCTATTTTAGCTTGTACTGATGAGCCTTAGAATGCTCAAGATGATGTACCTATGTTAGGTGTAGGTTGGGTTCAAGATATGACTCATTTTTTATAGACTAGTGAGTGTCCTCCATGTTTGGACAAAGATAAACAAAGGTCTTTCAGATTCCAGTCTATTCCAGATGTGTTGGTAGATAATATTATTTTCAGGAAAGATCTTAATAGTGTTTTGTTAAGATGTATTGACAATAATCAAATTGAAAAGGTACTTCATGGGTTCCATGATGGAACTGCAAGAGGTCACTTTTCTCCTAGAACAAAAAATTGGAAACTAATGAGAGCTAGCTATTACTGACCCATCTTATTCAAGGATTCCCATGCTTGGGCCGAAAAGTATGTTAAGTGTGCTCTTTTTGTAGGGAAAGAGAGGCTTCCAACTTTTCTTTTGCAGCTTATTCAAGTAGAGAAACCCTTCATGAGGTGGGGCATTGATTTCATTGGACCTATAGATCCACCTTCCAGTGTTGGTCAAAGGTGGATACTTACAACCGACTATTTTACACGGTGGATGGAAGAAGTAGCTTTGAAAGAAGTTAATGAATCTTTTGTTCTGAGGTTTACTGAAGACATAGTCACCAGGTTTGGAGTACTTGATTCCATCATTTCAGATAATGGTCTTGCATTTCTCAGATTAAGAGTTGCAAATTGGGTTGTCAAACATGGAATTCATTTGAATACCTCTTCCAATTATTACCCATAGGGTAATGGTTTAGCAGAGAGTACTAACAAGAATTTGGTCAGAATTATTAAAAGAACCATGAAGGAGAATCAAAGAGTTTGGTATACCACATTGAAATGTGCTTTGTGGGTAGATAGGATAACTCCTAAGAGGTCAATTGGTAACTCACCTTTTGTACTAGTTTATGGTAAAGAGGAAAGATCATCTTTATTTATAGATTTTCCAGCTCTTGATATTGTCCATTAGCTGGAGATGTTTGAAGATCAAGACCCAATTTCCATTAGGTATGTTGAGCTCATGGAGTTTGAAGTGACAAGAGACAAGGCAATAAAGTCATTGGAGTATCGTAAGCTCCAAACAAAGAAGGTCTTTGATAAAAAATCTACACCCAAAGTTTTCAAAGAGGGTTATGGTGTTCTCAAATGGGATGTACTGAAGAGTAGGCTAGGTAAGCATTCAAATTTTGACAACTTCTGGACTGGCACATTTTTAATCACTGAGTGCAAGGAACACAATGCATTCCAATTATCAAAGACAGATGGAGAAATCTTGCCAATCTTAGCTAATGGGATTCACCTCAAACATTGTTTTGAGGTATGATCTACCTTTGTATATATTAGGTTAGGTTTATTATTTTAATAAAGTCTTGTTGCACTATAGTTTAGTTGCAAGTTCATTCCCTAAGTGTTGTTCCAAGAAAATTATTTATTTTACTTTCTACTATTTTATTTTCAATAAATGTCAAGGTGTCTTTCATACTATCATTAAGTTACAAAGGTTTTGATTCTATTTCCCTAAGTCACGAGCCTAGTTTTCTGAGCGACTCCATGCCCAAGGATAGGTCTAGGAAGCTAGTCAGTATTGTGTTTAGTAGGAAAACACTCTATAGAGGTCACCAAAAATGTTACCATATTTTCACATATGGCTCAATCAGGTAGAGCCCATTAATATTCAAAAAACAAATGGTACATTTATTTACCTCTCCTACATTGCATTCATGTGTACAAATGGAATAACATAAAATATTACAATAATTTAAATCATTGCATTTATACAAATGCATAAAACATAGGAAATATTTTACAAATCTTTTATGGAAAAGTAGTCATTATTGAGTGTAAATGCAAGAATGTACATTTGTCTCACACAAGCTGTGAGGCTAAATTTTTATTATTCAATAGAAATCAAGATCAGCAAATACATGAATAAGTAAATGAAAGAAGATAAAGTGCATGAAGGGAAGGTAACCAGTCATTGCCTAAATGACTGGTTTAGAGTTGTCTGGTCTAGTTGTTGCCTGAGTTGTCTTGTACTCTTGAGTCCTACAATAAGATGTAGCAATGTGTTAGAGCAGTGCTCCAAGCAATGAAAGGTTACATACCTCACATGATAATTTACCTATGCATATATAAATTGATCATGATATGCATTCAAAAGCTATAGGTTTCTCTGAGTATCATTAAGATCATCATACATGCCCATGTGTGCATTTGTTCTCTAACATATTTGCTTCATGTGTAGCTACATGTATTGTCAAGATGTTATTTTTGATTTATTTCATGCTGGCAAGTGGAGTGGAATGTGGATCCCACGAGGGTTGAGCTCAACTTGCCAAGACTTCTGAGTTTTTTAATGGTGAGATCATTGGGGCTTATTTGAAAGGAAAATATTATCTCATGAAATCTCTTCTTAGCATAATTTTCAAAAGCAACTGAAAGGGGGATAATTAACAAAGGTTATGAAGGTCGTTGGAATAGGTAGGAATATAAATTTTCATAGTCAAGGGACAATTTTGAGAAGCATGGATAAGCAATCTCAGTTTAACACTTCAACTGGGTAGTGTTAAAAGAAAAAAATGGGACAACCAATGCTATGAGGAAATAATCTAGAGATTAAGTCACACTAATGCTAACAAAAGATCAATGCCACACATCAGATATAATGGCCATGGAGAAAAAATGAACTATGATAGTTACTTTGAGGAGCAACCTACACATTGCAATGGTGAAGCATCAAGTGTGCTAGTTATCTCTAAATACAAGAAATGTGCAACTAAAAGAGATAATAACAAACTTTGGCCATATAAAAATAAAAGGAAGCCATGCACGGGGAAGGTATGATCCAATCAAGCAAAGAATGAAAAAATTAGATAGAAACACAATTCTAGGTTACTTAAATGTTTTTTTAAGAATAAAGTTTATGTAAATGGACACTAATTGGAGCATATCAAGTATCTTGTTAAAATTTTCTACTACAAAGAGAAAGGAGAAAAATTATAGAAGAAAAATATTTGTTTGTTGCTACTATAGAACAATTCAATGTCTGTTATAGATCAGTTACATAGAGAAAATGGATAGAAGATTTTTTAGACAAGCATGAAATGCTTTAAATATAGTAAAAATAAATACAATGAGCAACAAGGCATCAAGCATATGATAGTTTCATCTATCATTTTTCCCTCGAAAGAAATTGAAGCATATGTGTACAAACAAAAAAATGTTTGAATAGTTTCACATTTTACAATTTTTGTTTAGTTGTTAAGCTTCAGAGGATGCTCGCGGTCTAAATGGCCTTTTCTCTCAAAACAAGCATAAACCATAACCTTTATCTTCAAATAGCTCGAGGGAGTAGTCTCTATGTTAAGAAGGAGAAGTTCTAAGATCGCAACCCTTGCAGGGTTTGAACGAAAATACACAGAGAAAGGATTTTATATGATAAAGAAGCAAACATAAATCAACATGAAAGATGCAAAATGTGGCGGCCATGGAGGGCCTATGTATGCAAGAAATTAGTGTTTCTTTGCCAAATGCAAAAAATTCACATAGATTTTGGGTTAATTACAAAAAATATTCAAAGAGATGGCGACATTCATTCATTTTCTTCACAAATAAACTCCGCTATGAAAACAAGGTGAAAACCCTATGATGTCGGTGGATGCTTCATCCAAAAGCTTCAAAATTTGAAAAGAAGATGGAATTTCAAAAGACAGATGGAAAATGAAGAGACAAATGAAAGATGTGTCCATAATTAAAATAGATAATATTTAATTATGTGTGGGAAATGAAAAGCTTCTTAATTAAATATTTGAAAATATTTAATTTTTGAGAAGAGAAAAAGATTTTTAATTAAATATTGGCAAATATTTAATTATTGAGAAGAGTGAAGAATTTCAGAAAGTGTTTTAATTAAATATTGAAAATATTTAATTAAATGTGAAATGAAGAATATTATTTAAATTTAGAATTTAAACTTGTGATAATTAATATAAATAAATTGTGAAATCTATTTAATTAATTAAGAGGAAGGCAGCATTAATTAAATAAACTTTATTTATTTAGTTAAATTAGAAGAATTGGAAAATGAACAATATAAATAAATAATTAAATTTATTTATATGTAGATAACTTAATAATATTAATTAAATAATTCCTATTTAATTAACTAACATGTTTGGTTAACTGTGCCCATTTTTAGATGTGTACATTTTGCCCCTCTTTGAAGTGTTGTGTTTTACGCATTGCTTCAAAGAATTTTGCCCCAGATTTTTAGAAATTACCAATGCTATATGCCCCCTCAAGAGATAAATCGCGTGATGAGAATGATGATGAGGCTGATTTGGAAGATTTTTTGATTATTTTGGAGAGAATTTGGTGATTTAACTCTCGAAATAGTATTTTGCATAATAAAAATAAAAATAAAATACCATTTTTATCCCTTTAAAAGGTGAAAAAGGTGAGAAGTCACTTTCATTTGAACAATACCCTTTGAGAATTTTGGAGCTCTGAGAGATAATAGTGATGCTGATCCCTTATGAGCACCACAAATTTGAGTGAGGTCATCGTCATCAGAGACCACCTACGTATGGACCTCCAATAACTCGATCAAAATCTCTTTGTGAAATTTTTAATGATTTTCGAATGCTTTTTTGATTTTTTTGATTTTTCAAATTTTGTTTTAGCGCATACGAGTAGTAGTTTAGTGCATAGATTAGATAAATCAGCACATCCAAAGTGGCGCATAGGTACAAAACAGTCGTGCATAGGTACAAAATATTTGCGCATAGGTGAATTAGCGCATAGGATAGATCAAATGGCGCATCCATGAAACTTGCCTATGGAGGATGGTAGATTAGGGCATAGGCTAGATTAGCACATAGATGAACTGTTTTAGTGCATTTGCTTGTTAAAATAGCGCATTCATGAAATCACGCATCCACAGTCTATTTTAGCACATCCATGGAGTAAAATAGCGCATCCATGTTTTGGCACATTGATTGATTGGTTTGGCGCATCTATGGATTTTTGTTGAATTTCAATTTTTGAATAAAAAAATGATGCATGCTTGACAATTGTTGCTAGATTATACAATGGATTTTATGCTTTTGAATATCATCAATGATAAAGTAACTTGATTTGATAAATTTTTCTTCATGCTTGAAGAACAAAAATGATTGATTTGCTTTCCTGATTGAAAGGCTGATAGATAGATATTGAGTCATGTTGACTATTAAATTTGTTTCAATGCAATATAAAAAACAAATAGTAGAAATGATTGATAACTTTGCTTCCATACGACATATAAAGCAAATAGAAATTGATTTGAACTTGCTTGATGTATTTGACTGATTGATGATATCCATTGCTGATTGATTTGCATGATTGCTTGATTGATCTGATAAAGGAGGAATTTAACCTCCTCCAGTTTAGAGAGAGATTCCCTTGTACCTAGGAGATGGTTTTGTGGTTATCTGAGGATGATTTAGGGATCATACATCAGTGCAGATTGGGTCCTTTGTTGACGATGTTGCAGTATCAGGTCAACAGGGCACTGTTGACTGCTTTAGCAGAGAGGTGGCACAGTGAGCACAACACCTTCCATTTGCCAACAGGAGAGATCACGGTGACTCCAGAGGATGTTTACAGGATTCTAGGTATTCCTGTGGTTGGAGAGCTTTATAATAACAAGGAGATTGGAGGGACCGATGCTCTTAGGTGAGTCTTCCAGGATCCTCATGTCTCTAGATATGAGCTTCCCTAGAAGGAGATGTTGGAGAGATATGCCCCGCTGCCTTCAATTTTAGCAGGTATGATTGGTGGTTTCCTTTGTCCTGATTGTAGGGAAAAGGGACTATCAGTTGGGTGGGGTAGGATTATGGAGGACATGCTTATCCATCGCACCAGTTATGTATGGGGGTCATGCATGCTTACCCATCTGTACCATGATCTTCATTAGGTCGTGTACACAGATGGGAAGAGTCTCTCCTACGGGGTGACTCTTTTACATATATTCGCATGGGAGCACTTTGCGATTACATGCCCCATCGTCTAGAGAGATCGTCCCCTTGGATTTCCATATGCTTATGCGTATACAGGGCCCCTTGTCCAGTCAAGGCTGGGCAAATTAGAGTACTGGCGGTGGGTACTTGATGATTTAGATACTGTCATCTAGTGATCTTTTATGGACTGTGACCCATGGGAGGCCAATGATACAGAGCTACCATACATGACTAGATCCTGATACCTGATTGGGCAGACACCTTTTATCATTGAGCTATTTTTGGTGATGAGAGTGCTGAGATAGCTAAGATTGGTTCAAATGATGCCACAAAGTGTGGCACGCTATGCCAGATGCTGAGAGGATGTATCAGAGTGTGGTCCATTTGTGACCATTGAGACAGCCAGGGTAGAGTACTTTGAGTTATAGCCAACTCAGTGGGCTATGCATCCGGAGGTTATCGATGCAAGGATGACGGATGATTATGCCGCCTATTTTTACACACATCCCTTCCTGAGATTTACCAGTCCAGAGGAGCCTACCCCATTGATGGGATGGTTAGTTGCATAGGTGGGGCGATAGCAGCCCCAGGGATCTCCAGTAGTAGGGCAGCCACAAGATCAGGAACAGGTACCAGCACAAGGAGGGGTATAGATAGATCAGGCTGAGGATATCGATGGGGTGGCTATGGATGTGGATGACGAGAGCTCAGAGGATGAGGAGGTGGATGAGGAGTCAGATGACTCAGATAGTGGGGATGACAAGGATGACGGGGGTGATGGGAGGCAGAGATTTTTCTTCAATGTTCCTTTCAGCATGAGGCCATGGACATCCAGAGTGGTGGGTCAGCCCAATACTTGAGCTCCATGGATTACTATTAGGGCTCCATCACAAGGATAGGTGGATGCCTTGCAGGCTAAGGTTCAAACTCTTCGGAGTCTATTAGCACAGGAACAGGTGACCATTAGTCAACTATAGGCATACATCGCACAACCACTACCTCCTGACCCACAGATAGCTCAGCTTGCAGCCGAGAGAGACAGCTTTAGAGAGTGATGCATATAGGCTTAGGGGGTAGCCGAGAGATTGCTGAGATTAGTTGGGAGTACCTCTATTGGAGAGGTTGTGGCTGAGGGGCTAGAGACTGCTCGGGAGGCTGAGTACTACAGGATGAGGTATTTTGAGGTAGTGCCACCTGAGCTATGGATAACATTTACATAGTCAGGTACTTGGACTCGGACCCATTCACATAGTCACTCTAGGAGTGCGACCAAGAGTGTGGGTCAGTCGGTTAGATGAGAGATTAGAGCTTTTGGGAGAAAAGATCCGTCGAGACCTACTACCTCCAGAGGCAGCAGCAGTCATGTTCCACAGCCAGATGCCCCTTAGTGATGAGCATTTTGTACACATTTATGCCATTGTATTTGATAAATCTTTTTGAAACATTTGATATCCTTGTATTTCTGGACATTTGTTTTGATGATATTTATGAGATGCAGTGGTGATTTGATTATGCATGTGTTATGGATGATTTATGCACATGTTATGGATGCATGCTTTTATTTTTACATGCTATGTCGTGTATGATGATGCAATAATGATATGATATAATCTAAATGATTTTTTTTTTTTCATGATGTATGTAATGAATGTATGATGTAAGATGTAAATGCTTTAGATGAAATGAGAGGATATGATTTATGATGCAAGATGAAATGTACTTATGATATGAACTTATGATATATGATGTAAATGAATCATGATAATCTAAATGATGATGTGAAAAGAATGAAATGGATGCAATTTTATTTATGAATGTGTGTGAAATATGCAAATGTATATGTTAATGAATTATTAATGAATGATTAAAATAACGACCATGTATATGATATGTAATGATGGATAATGATCATGATGAATAAAATGAGATTATAATGAATATGATAATGAAATGAAATGATGAAGTAAGTATGCAAGTGCAATGATAATGATAATGGAAAATGATTTGAAATGAATGTGAAATGAATGTGAATGATAATGAGCATGAGATGTAACAAATTTCCAGTCATACTCCACCATTGTCTGAAAAAGATATTCAAGAATGTGGTCAACCCTTAAAAATCTATTTAAAAAGACCCTCGAAATGCAAATGAATCATGCAGTCTTAAAATGCAATCCTAAATGAAATAATGAATCATTCTCCTTGTTTCCATTTCCTGTTGTGTTTAGTTGTCATCATTGATCCTTTTGATACGTTGAAAGTTAGTACAAGCATCAAAGGGTATGTTAGCACCAATGATGACCTGAGTATTGCTTTCATGATGTTTGATATAGCAAGTTAATACAAGCATCGAGGTATAATTGAACCAGGATGACCTGAGTATTGCTTGCATAAATAGACAAAAGTTAACCATTTTCCTATGCAAATTCCAAAATGTCATCAATAATACGTTGTAGAGCATGTCCCATGACCAATTTATAGAATACTAATGATTAAATTATAGACAACAAGCAAATAAAAATCATACTTCTTCCTTGTGATTCTAGTTCAGTACATCATTGAACCACTCCAAAGATATGATGTCATCAAATATTAAAACAACAACTGGTAACTTATGCTTTTTAAGTTTGTCATTCATTTTATTCAGATTAAGATCATCCAATTTGTTTTAATCATCTATCAAAGTAGTCATGTAAGATCATTTTAATTGGACATGACTGTTATTTTTGATATTCTGATTCGAGACATATGCTGCCGACTCCTTGCTAGAAAATCTCCAAGAAGCAAACTACCCCCTAGTGACCTCATACTCTGACTCCTACTAGACACAACTACTGCTAAGGATAACCCTCAAATCATCAAGCCATGATGAGATCCTTGTCATTCCAAGGAGATGATATGATGTGAATGTGATAATGATGCTAATGAAAAGATGGATATGTAGATAAGTCCTAATAGATGAGAGAGCCAAATAAAATCACAAACAATGCCTATTTGCCAAGTTTTCATCATTTATTTTTCTTGCACTTTTTCGTGATTTTATGGATTTTTTGCCATTACCAAGATGCCTGTTTGCTAGGTTTTCATCAAGGCAATCATTTTTTTTTTAATTTATTCATTTTTTTTTCAGGACTTTTTATATTATTTTTGATATTTTCTCAGGTGTAGAACCTCTTCAGGTGAATGTTGTTGGTTGGATCTTCGAATAGGTCCCCTTCTGCTGTTGACAACTGATATGCCCCCGATCCGTATGCCGAAATGATAACGAACGGGCCCAACCAATTAGGTTCGGACTTGCCTTTCTTTTCCCGATCTAGTTGATTTCGAGGGTTTTCTCTTAGAACCAAATCACCCACTTGAAAATTTTGTGGTCTGACTCTATGATTGTAGCTACGAGACATAATTTGTTGATATCCCTTTAGGTGATTAACCATAGTTTGATGTCATTCATCAAGTAGTTCTAGTTCTTGCAATCTTGATACTTGATAATCTTCATCATTGATTAATCCTTTGAGTGATACTCGAAGTGAAGGAATCTCAACTTCTAAAGGTAGAATAGCTTCTGTTCCATAAACCAGAGCATAAGGAGTAGCTCCTGTCAGTGTGTGAATGCTTGTTCTATAGGCCCATAATGCTGGATTCAATTGGACATGCCAATCACGACCTGCTTCATTCACTATTTTCTTCAAAATCTTTATAATTGTTTTGTTTGAAGCCTCGGCTTGACCATTCCCTTGTGGATAATAAGGTGTAGAGAACTTGTGTTGGATGTGAAATCTTTCACATAGTTCATCTACATCTTGATTTTTAAAGGGTCTTCCATTGTCTGTGATAATGGAGTTAGGAATACCATATCTGCAAATGATATAATTCAAGATGAATGAAGAGATTTGTTTGCCCGTAAAATTTGTCAGAGGAACAAATTCAATCCACTTAGTGAAATACTCAGTGGTTGTAATGATAAATTTATGTCTGTTTGAAGATGATGGATGTATTTTGCCAACAAAATCCAATCCCCACTAAGCGAAAGACCATGTTGTGGTGAAGGGTTGTAATTCCTGAGTAGGAGCGTGAATGAGATTCCCATGAATTTGACATTTTGCACATTTCTTCACAAAGGTGAATGATTCGTTCTCCATGGTTGGCCAGTAGTACCCTAATCTTACAAGTTTCTTTGCTAAGGTTAGTCCACTTGAATTTGTCCCACAAATTCCACCATGGACCTCTTGTAAGGCCTTTTCCGATTCATCACGTTCAAGACATCTAAGGAGGGTACCATCTAGACCACGCCGGTATAAGACCTCAACAATTAAGGTGTAATGGGATGATTGACAAATGAAATTTCATTTTTGATTCCTAGACAGGCCTAAGGGTAAAGTAGTATCTTTTAGGTAAGTGTAAATTTGACCATATAAGAAAGAGTCAAAACTCGTTAGATGGAAAATGATTTGAGTTTCAGGATTGTTGTGGGTGGGAGAAAATAATTGTTCCACTAGGAAATCGTACCATTTTTTATTCTTTGTCAACTGGAGTAGAGAGGCGATTGTAGCCATAGCGTTTGCTGCTTTATTATCAATGCGCATAATCTGTATGAACTTGATATTAACAAAGTATTTTTTGAGATCTTGCACCATTCTTTTGTAAGGTATCAACTTGTCATCTTTAGTGTGATATTCATCATTGATTTGGTTTATAGCAAGTTGTGAATTGCCAAAAACTTGAAGTTTTGCGATTTTCCAGTCTACTGTAATTCTTATGCCGATTATCAATGCCTCATACTCAGCTATGTTGTTTGTGCAAGGAAACATTAGCCGATAAGATTTTGGGATTCTATGTCCTTGAGGTGTAATAAAAAGAATTCTTGCTCCTGAGCCATGTTGGGTGTAAGAACCATCAAAGTAGAGTGACCATGACTGTTGGATATATATTGTGAACACGTCGGCATCAAGAAAATCAACATGTATTGGCTATTCTGCTGGTATTGGTGCCTCTACCAATTGATTTGCAATTACTTGTCCCTTTATATATTTTTGATCCACATAATGAATATCAAATTCGCTTAGGATCATAACCCATTTAGCCAACCTGCCAGTTAAGGTTGCCTTACTTACAAGATATCTGAGTGGGTCAATCTCAGCCACAAGCTTTACTGTATGAGTTAGCATATAGTGTTGTAACTTTTGAGAAGTGAACATCACTGCTAAACAAGATTTTTCAATGAAGGTATAATTTAGCTCGTGACTTGTTAGGGTTTGGCTGATGTAATAAATGGCTTGTTTTTTTCCTGAGTTGTCTTCTTGTGCCAATAATGCTCCTAAAGACACTTCTGTGGTAGCAATATATAATATGAGAGGTGCACCTTGTACTGGTGGAATCAAAACTAGTGGATTCATGAGATACTGCTTTATCTGATCAAACGCTGCTTCGCATTTGTACTCCCACTTGAATGGAACATTCTTGTGCAAGAGATGTGTAAATGGTAAAATTTTATCTGCCAGTTGAGCAATGAATCTTTGAATGGATTGTAACCGTCCCTGTAAAGAGCGTAGTTGACTAATGTTCCTTGGTGGTGGCATATCAAGAATTGCTTGTACCTTAGCTAGATCTACTTCAATTCCCTTTTCCGACACAATGTATCCTAATAACTTTCCAGATTTCACTCCAAAGACACATTTCTTTGGATTAAGTCTTACTTTGAATTGTTCCATTCTTTTGAAAATTTTAGATAAGATATCGATGTGTCCTTCTCTAGTGTTAGATTTGGCAAGAAGATCATCAACATAATTTTCCATGAATGTATGCATCATATCATGAAAAATTATTGTCATTGCTCATTGGTATGTAGCTCCTACATTTTTCAATCCAAATGGCATCACGTTCCAGCAATAGGTACCCCAAGGACATGTGAATGTTGTTTTATCTTGATCTTCTGGTGCAATCTTTATCTGGTTGCATCCTGAAAATCCATCCATCAATGAGTACATTGCATGTCCAACCATTAAATCAACAATCATATCAATATTTGGTAAGGGGAAGTCATCTTTAGGACATGCTTTGTTCAAATCCCTGAAATCTGTGCAAATTCTAATCCTTCCATCTAGCTTTGAAATAGGTACGATATTGGAAATCCATTTTGCATAGTCCATGGACCAAATGAATCCAATGTCTAAAAGTTTCTTTAATTCCTCTTTAACCAACAATGCAACATGTGGATGCATTTTTCTGAGTTTTTGTTTTATAGGCTTTGCCCCCATCTTAATGGATAGGTGATGCATGATGAGATCTGGATCCAATCCAGGCATATCCATGTAGGACCATGCAAAACTGATTTGATTATCTTTGAGAAATTATGTGAATCTAGGTACTTCTCTGTCTATCAGAGATGCGGCCAATTGCAAGATTTTAGGCTTTTCTGTAGTACCTATATTGAGTGTTTCCATTGGTTCGATTAGAATGGAAGATTTTTCCTGATAATACTCTAGAAGAGTGTCAAGTTTCCCATCCTCTGGCACCTTTGAAAGGTTTTCACCATTGGATACGCTTTTTATATTATTTATTTTATAGCTGAGAAACTTGGCACTTTCCTATCGAAAACTCTGATCTTGTGATTCCCTGGTGGAACTTGTTTCGGGATGGGATGAACAAAGAAATTTTATTATGGCTTCATCATTTGGAAAAGTTGGAACATCAATGGGTGCAACTTGTTCCCAATCGATGAGTTCAAGATGAACCAAAGGTAATGGATCATTAGGATGAGTAAGGTCATTGGTCGTTAGGGTCATGATGTTATTGTCAACGTTATTATGGGAGAAGTCTAAGATGGTATCTTCCTCAAAATGATCTATCTCACTTTGAATCAAATTGGTCTCACTAGAGTCATGATCTCTTTGTAGGACATAATCAAGCAGAGGTCTTAAGATTTCCCCTTGTAAGAACACAGGTGAGAATTTGTGTATGACATCCACCCTTTTCTCTGAGATAAAAGTATCGTCAAAAAATTCATCCCATTCATATTCATTTGAGTCTATTTCAGAATTATCTGCTTGAATTCTCAGAATTGATTCAACTAACTCCTCATTAGATGGCCTTGGTGTTACTTTTTCCTTAGTATCTTCACCATATCCTAACCCAGTCTTATCTTTTGGGTGCATTGTTTTTCATTGGACAGGTTCAACAATACCCTCTTTCCTTTTACCTAGAGGGCCATTTCCTTCATAACCCATTTGTTGCATGATAGCATAACTCTTTCCATATTTTTATGTGGGTAACTTGATATGCTTTACAGATTCTTCTTCATCTTTATAAAGCCAATCAAGAATAGATCTATCTTCTACTTTAGTTTCTTTGATAAATATCCCATTAAACTTGGTGATGGGGGCTGAAGTTGAGGCTAAGACTATTGTAGCCTATTGTGTAGATGTTGATGGTTGACCATGGGATCTTGGAGATAGGGGTAGCTTAGAGAGAGATAAAGAATATTCTCCCACCCCATTATCTTTCAATTTTAACTTGGTGGAAAAATTGCTTATCATTTATTGCGCTTGTTCTTTGTATTTGGAGGTAGAGACGGCCAAGGCCTCTTTATTATGTGGGATAAGTGTGTCCTGACTTGCTCTTAGGTTAGAAAAAGTTTGATTACTAATGTGATCAGAGGGTATTGTTACTTCCTGTCCATTGTATGGAAACTTCAAACATTGATGATAAGTAGATGAAATAGCTTGCATGTCATGAATCCATGGATGACCCAATAATATGTTATAGGTTAGATCTTGATCGAGAACCTGACAAAAGGTATTCTTCACAACAGGTCCCACTCTGATTGGTAGCATGATGAGGCCTTTGGAAGTCCTTTCCTCATCATCATATGCCTTGATTGTAATTTTCCTTCATGGATCTATAGAGTCTACTGAATATCTCAAAGCTAGGACCAATTTCAAAGTACAAATGTTCAATCTGGCTCCCCCATCTATGAGAAAACATCTAATGTGGGCTTTGCGAACCATGACTTCTAAATAGAGTGATGAATTATGTGGATGGGTTATGGATGAATCATCTTTTTCAAAAAAAGATAAACATGTGTAGGAGGATAAGTGTCCCACCATGGCTTGAAACTTATTGATATCCAAATCAGGGGATACAGTTATATCAACAAGGGCCTTTTCTGGAATGTCCTTATGTGCAGGTGATAACTTTAAAAGTTCCAAGATAGAAATTTGGGCTGATGCTTTTTGCAGTTGATCAACCAAATTGTATTGACTTGGAGGGGAAATTTCTGCTTTAGATGAGCTGCCTTTAACAATGATCTTGGCTTGTCCCCTTGTCGTAACACTGACCTCTCGATATTCTTGATTACCTTTGATTCAGATAGCATTGATTTGAGGATTGTCAGTATTGATATGATTGATAATGATGTCGTGGATGTTATTAACATTCTTGCCCTTGTCACTCGAGGATTCCCCTTTTTGATAATTAGGGAGTGGATTCTTGATTGCTTGATGGTCATTATTGACATTATGTCCCTCAACCATGATGGTATGGCTATCAATTAAATCCTGAACAATATTCTTCAACCCTTGGCAATTGTTTGTCTTATGACCTTTGCACCTATGATAATCACAGAAGTGTGAGTCATTCCACGATGGTAGTTTAACTCGAGGCTCATAGTCTCTTTGTGGTGGCAATATAATAGCGTTTTGATTCAATAATTATTTGAGAATGGATTCCAAAGATTTTCCCAAGGGAGTGAAACTCCGTCAACTCAAAAAATATGACAATCTGGTCACATTTGAATTTTGATTATTTCCATGATTATTAGTCATGTTTCTTTGATTGGAAACATTGCCTTGGGTGCTAGAATTTCCAGTATTATTGCTACGTTGAACACCTGACACATTAAAGACGGTAGGCTTTGTATTTACATTGTTAGCACCTACTACCCCATCATTCACAACATTTTTATTTCGGGTCCAAAATCGTGACTTGTCATTGTTGTGATTATTGTTGTTGTTGTTGTTGTACAAATTTGAACCCTCTTTATCGATTTTGAGAACTCCACGCTTGATAAACACATCTTTTCTTATTCAGGAACATGATGAGAGTATTTAGCAAACACCCTTCTCCATCTTTGCAAAAATGTAGTGAAAGATTCCCCTACTTTTTGTTTTAACTTACAAAGATCAAGCATGGTTATCTGGTGTTGGATGTTGTAAGAGTATTGTGATATAAACTTGTTTATCAAATCTTCAAAGGTCTTGATCGGGGGAGTGATCTTTGAAAGCCACTCCATGGATTGTCCACCCAAACTTCATGGAAACAACCGCATTAAGTAGGTATCATTATGAGCAAATTCTAAGCTCATATTTCAGAAATCCCTTACATGCTCAATGGGGTCAGTTTTCCCATTATACCTATCAAACTTAGGAATTTCGCAATGTTTTAGAAATGGAATCATTCGAAGATTCCTATAGAATGGATAAGGACATATTTCCTCCAAAACATACTTCTTTGTTGCTCCCCCTTACATTTCTTTTTTCTGCCCTTGTAATTCTTTGATCTGTTGAGTAAGGGCACTAAAATCGTTAAGAGGAGTTTCAGGATTTTCTTTAATCCCTTCTGTGTCAAAATTGGCAGGTAACTTGGCTCCTTGAATAGCTAGAGAAAGAAAGTATCTTTCCTTGTTTTGTTCTAAAATCCTTTCCATAAGTGTATGGAATTGAGGATCCTGCTCCACTTCTTGAAGTTTTTCTTCTGTTAATTCCTCGGTATTTGAAGTGTTAAAGAGGTTTTCCTCCCTCTCACTATTATCACCCATTTTTCTCTCTATACTTTTATCTTTTTCTATGTGGTTTTGAGATCTTGTGGTTACAGGCATAAGCTTTACTCAGATTCTACTAACTTTTGATCAAAGGAATGAAATAGTGCAATGGTGATGGATATGAAAGTCAAGATAGAATGAAGATTCTATGACTTAAAAGATTTTAATCTTTAGCCTGTGATTCCCTGATTGAAAGGATGAAAATCCTGTTTGCGGGAATTAAACCAAAGATCAAAAATAAAGATGATTTTTCACTTTGTGAAGTTTGATCTTAGCTTTGTGAAAAGATGAATTGGATGAATGCCTAATGTGTTTGAGTTCTCTATTGCAGAATTTGATTTGGACGAGTAGCGTACGTGATTGCAAGTTGGGGAATATAAGAAGAATGAATACGCTGACTGTGGTTATGCCTTTGAGAAAGGGATCTTCTCTAAAAGAAAGTTCTTGAGTATAAGGTTCTACAACATAATCATCAGTAAAACCTCTAATATAGTCGTGATATCGATGAATAAAGGTTTTGTGTTCAAGCAGGACCTTTCGACATTGATATAGAAATTTCCTCTTCCTCAATATCTTCTTATAACTGAGAGAATTCTTGGGCTTTCTAATCTTTCTTTCTAGGGACTTCGTTGCAAAGGTTGTAGACTTCCAAACTTTGAGCATGGGAAAGACTTAGACTGATAAGACTTGATTTCTGAAGATCAAAAAATTATCTAGGCACAGAAAATAGATGCGCCAAAATAGAGACTGAATGTGCCAAAATAGAGCACAGATACGCTGAAATAGAGAACAGATGTGCTGAAACAAAGCACAGATGCGCCGAAATAAAGCACAAATGTGCCAAAATAGAGCACAGATGCACCGAAATAAAGCACAAATGTGTCGAAACAGAGCACAGATGTGCTGAAATAGAGCACATATGTGTTGAAACAGAGCGTCAATGCGCCGAAATAGAGCAACAATGCACCGAAACAGACCCAGGATGCACTAAATTACCTCTGAGACAGACATGTTTTGAAAATTTGATAATTTTTTTTTCATTTTGGATGATTTTAATCTGATTTAAATGTGAAAAACATAGCATAGAGAAGCAGACAGTTGTTCTATTAATCCTAAAATCTAAACAATTAGTGTATGTTCTGGATATTTCCACAGGTTTTTGAACAATAAAAGCACTTCAGTCAAACTCACTCTTAATTTGTCAAATAGGTCATTATAGTAATCATAGCCCATAGCTTAAAATCACATCGACTCACATAGCCCTGTCACCCCCTAGAGGGCGCCCATGTTTTTGTCTTTTCCAGGTGCGTACTCAAGGTGACGGAAGTGGATACCGAATCCCATGAACAAAAAGTCTGTGGCGATTATATGGTGAGTGTCTTGGGGGTAGATTCTTCCATCCCCTTGCACCATGATTAAGATGATGTTTGGATACTGACACAGCTGGCTTTCTACACTATGGTTTTTAGTAAGGATATCTGTTCAGTGTGGCAAATAGATAGACTCCCTCGAGAGACCTCCCAACCTTTAGAACAAAGATTTTGGGGATGGTGATCCTACGCACTACTGTCAAGTTGGATTTTCATCAACAACTTGCTTTTGATTAAAGTGGGTTGGAAACCTTGGCTTTAGGTGTTCCCACTTAGGTCGTTCCTCTTGGGTGAGTACTTTTTCCCACAAGAGCAGGCCTTTAAAGGATGTAATAAAGCATTAAATTGTAGAAAATAAAAGGTAAGTCTGGCGTTCTGATCACCCAGTTAAAGGGAGAGCATAAACCTATTACCCACAATCACAACAAACAATAATGGTTCAATTTTAAATCCCAAATTGACAATTCTCTACACTAAGTGAAGATGTTGCTTCACCAAAAACATGGGATTCATTTTAACCAAAAGAAATTTATGTTTGGTGACTATCCTAGGATTGGTTAATTCAGATTTAAATGTCTACCCTAGGGTTGCTTCATTCCATTAAAATAAAATTTGAAAATTTCTATCCGCGGATGGCGTCAGAATCATAATTTAAAATTTT